>JAFEMH010000059.1:297500-622500 GCA_022495995.1 Adenophora triphylla var. japonica | reverse complement strand
TTAATCGTAATATTAATTATATATACAGGGTAACTATTATCATTTAGTTTAATACTCCCTCCGTCCCGGCCGACTTAGGATTTTTTGAAATGGCACGGGGATTAAGAAAAAGGTAAATGTTGTGAGTGTAATTTAAAAATAGGAGAGAGAATGAGTGGAGGGAATAGTAAATTATAATGGTGTTGTGAGTATTAAAATAATGTAGGAGAGAGAATGAGTGGAGAGAATAGTGATTTAAGGTTTCCATTTTGGGCCGTCCTAAGTCGGGTGGGACGCCCAAAATGGCAAAAAGTCCTAAGTCGGTCGGGACGGAGGGAGTATAAGCTAATACTATTAGTTAAATATAACATTAATTAGAAACATTAATTTAAAATATATTAGAATATTTTAGATAATGCTTCAATATTAGTTATTAAACATAGGGTAACTATTAATATTTAATTTAATAGTTACTATACTCCGTATTTGATAAATATTAGATATTAAACTTATTATACTAGATTACTATTCCCATATAACTTTTTATTTAAGATGATGGTTACTATATTAGTTAAACATAACTATAAAAAATATTTTTTTTAAAACATAATAAAAATATTATTCTATTAATATAGTAGATTTACATAATAGTTTACTCTAATTATATTTACTAATCATAATATGTGTATGTAGTATAAAATTATTAATTATCAAATATATTTAATATTATTAATTCAATCATCTATAAAATTAAAAGTTAACTAATAACAATAATAATTCATTGTTATTATTCAAATTTCAATTGTCATAATAAGTATAGACTATATACAACAAAGGATAAAAGAAAAAAATTCTCCTGAATTTATAAATATAAATATTTTGATTGATATAAAATAGATTTAAATCACCAAAAAATAGCCATGCTACTTTATCAAATAAAAACATAAAATAAAAAATGACAAATTAATTTTTCGTGCAGAGCACAGGCTATGCACTACCCACTAGTATGATGTATGAAATATCATTTGAGCCTTAATAGCATATACTCTTGCCTTGTCTTTGAAATGTCAAGAGTTCGAATTATCTTTCCTATTTTTATCTTTCCTATTTTGGATTTTGATGCGCCACGACAAAATATTATTTCCGTTAAATGGTTACCCGGCCCGAGTATATGGTCTTTGGGGGGGCCCTATTTTATGAGGATAGGGGGCCCTAAATTATGGTCTATAGGGGGTCCACATTTTATGAGAATATTGTCAAAGTTATGATTATGGTTTGGTTCCCCCGTGTTATGTTCTATATGTCGCATACTATGTGTTATGTTCTATATGCCGCATATTACGTGTTATGTGATATATGCCGCATATTACGTGTTATTAGCTATATGCCGCATATTATATGTTATGAGATATATGCCGCATATTATGTATTATTTGATATATGTCGCATATTATATGCTATATTCCGTATAATGCGTATTATATGTTATACATTATATGCTGCATATTGAATGCTTATGATTATGATGCTAGCCAAAGTTAGGCTTATCGCCATAGTTCTGGTCTTGGTTCCCGCCAATGGCTTGGCCCTCGCATATTGTATATGGTGTGTCGGATATTGATTCCCGCATGTTGGATGGAGGTTCCCGTATGACGGGTGTTGGTTGTCGATGTATCATGTCGCACATCGTAAGTCGCATGTCTCATGATATATGTTATTAATGTTATAATGGTTACCTGCCGCATGCTAATATGTCGCATGTTCGGGTTCCGATGATGGTTTTAGCCAAGGATTACATGTATATGGTTATGGCCGGATTCCCGCATATGGTTTGGTTCTCGTATATCATATGTCGCAGGTAGCCTGTCGTGTTGTATGATAATGATGTTAGAATTGTCGCATGTTGTAGATGGGTCTCGCATGCTGGTTCTCATATGTTATATGTGCATATAATGGCGCATAACTTATATGGTATATTGCCTGATAAATGTTATATGTTAAGTCTTTTGTTAGACTTCCCTCCATTGCAAGCGTGACACGTGGCAAAGGAGAATGATGGGGATGGTGATGTCATTGATGACATCACCTTTGGATATATATACTCCTCCCCTTTCATTTCAATGGTATGTTTTTTACTAGAGCTTCTCTCTCCTCCCTTTTTTCTCTCTCTAAAAGTTGTATATATGTTATGTATGAGATTAATGATTCTCACGCCGGAGGGTTTTTGGGGGGAAAATCCCCCCACCCTAACGGTGTTTTATCTTGTAGGTCCCACATTATTTAGGACCTCGTGGAGCGTGTTTTTCCGGTCCGACCACCATTGCTACCCCGGTCAGTTTCCTGTGCAACCATTTTTTATGGCAGCATCAGTTGGTTCCGTTGCCGGGACTGACAATTTTCCGGCGAAGTTTGGCCGGAATAGAGGAGCCGGGGGTATAACTTCAGACTACAATGAGGGGTAGCAATCGGAGTTAGCCGGAGCAGCCGAATTGGTCAGTTAGCATTTTTTCGTTTTGCCTGGGAAGGGGAAATCAGATCGGAGTTCGCCGGAAATTCGAAAATCAACAATTTCCGTCTTCTTTTTTCTGGGTTGGAGCGAAAGTTGATTTGAACACAAAAAGAGGACAGCTTTGAATGGGTAGAAAAAGAGAAGAAGAGGAAGAGCCCAGATCTGGAAAAGGGAGCCGTCGCCGGAGAAGATGAACTCACCGGAAAGTTAGAAAGAGAAAGTAACTGTAGTGAACAGTGGGCGGGGATACGTGTCGACGGGAGAAAAGCTTGGTCCAACGCGTGTCAATTGGCTAGGGCGTTGTTTCAATACGTGTCAAATAAGAGGGAAGCCGTGTTTCCAATTGTCGCCGGATTTGTGAAGACAGATTGAAATAGCGAAAAAGAGAATTGATTGTCGCCATGAGTTTTGCGACCTGAGAGGTCGCCGTTGATGGCGCCGGTAGTGGCGAGAGCTGTAATTGTCGCCGGCGTTGGTAGCAGCCTTGGAGGTCGAAGGTAGTAGCCTTGGCTTGGTTCGTGAACGGTTGGTGGATCTATGGAGAGGAATGAGAAAGGTGAGGCGTAAGGGTCACTCGGTTGTCGCCTGGCGGGAGTCGGAGCCGCCGTGAAGATCGCCATGCCTGATTTCGCCATTGCTGGGCCGTGGAGAAGGAAGGAGATCAGGGGCTGCTTAATGGTAAAGGAAAGAAAATATAAGTGTAATTGTTTTGTTTTAAAATGTGGTGCAGGAAAAGAGGGTTGAAAAAGTCAAACAACAAGGGAGAGCCACAAAAATCTTGTGGACAGAGGGTTAGCATGGATAACAGTTTTGATGCGTTATCTTTGTTGGCTTGGAAGATATATTAAGGGCCGCCCGTTAAAAAGTTCGTTAATTCTTTGACGGATCTCGTCAAAATTGCCGCAAATCCACATCAGGTCGCTTCTTTTCATTTTTGCCATATATAATGAATAAATGTTTGATATTGCATGCTTAGTAAATTGATGACTAGTATATGCAAATGTGCTTTTAATAAAAATGTGAATATGCTTCGAAATATGTGTATCATGTTGAGTTGATGCTTCAACTTGATATTACCTTAAGTGATATTAAATCTTATGATCAGTTAATAAGAGTCATGAGATGAAAAATGTGCCGTGCGATTTGCTCTAGTTATTAGATGGAAAGAAAAGTGAAACACTAGAAAAAAGTGTGTAAATGAATATATGATTAGAAATTCTGGTGCGTAGTAAAATCAAATATGCTCTTTATTTACTATGCCAACTTGATAGAATATATCGGCTCAATGCGTTATTTACCTATTGCCTGTCCCTAACAAGAGATAATAGGATATAGAAACTTGAATATGAATGATTATAATCTAGCGGGAATAAGATCCGTGAAATGGTTAAAGCATATTTTGAAATAAGGTTTTGATAATTGGCAATTTCGTAGGGAAGGAATAGAAAGAAGTGCATGGCGACAGATGAAAATTTGTATTTAGTTCTATATTCAAGATAGTTTGCCGAAATTGCTCTTATGTTTTTAATTATGTATTCTTGGTTAAGAAATAACGAATTGCATGCCTTCTTGGAGTATTTGTTATCTTCTGGGCAGCAAGTTTTGATTCGGGAAGAGGGAAACCGCCGGAGACAGTGATTGCCGGCCAAATAAATCAGAGAGTTAAAAGTTGATGGGAAGGACAAGCGTGTGACAGCCTTGGTGTTGAATCCACCCGAAATATCATCAACCTTCGTCAGGTCGTTTCTTCCCATCTCGTCTATTCATGTTAAATGATTTTTACATGAACCCGTTATGTGACAATATGAATGCATGCTTAGAAATGTTACATAGTAAAAATAAATGTGCTCTCGGTTTTCTATGCCCACTTGATAGAATGAATTGATTTTACGATGACTCCCATAGATGAAAACTGAAAGTACGTTAAAGATGACTCATATCCGAAATTCTAATAAGTTGATAAAGGTTGTTGCCGCTGAAGCTGCGACAAAGTTGATAAAGATTGTTGCCGCTAAAGCTGCGACAAAGTTGATAAAGATTGTTGCCGCTAAAGCTGCGACAAAGTTGATAAAGATTGTTGCCGCCAAAGCTGCGACGAAGTTGATAAAGATTGTTGCCGCTAAAGCTTGAAGATGGATTGCGAAAGCTTGGAGAAAGGGGCGGTGCCTTGGAGATAGTGGTTCCTTGGCACCAAACCTTGCGACCTGGGGACATTGTATATTGAGGCCCAGGCGCGGCGTCTGGAGATAGTGGTTCCAGACGTCTAGAAAAGTCCCAGCTTTTTTATGGGCGAGAAAGGGGCGGTGCCTTGGAGATAGTGGTTCCTTGGCACCAAACCTTGCGACCTGGGGACATTGTATATTGAGGCCCAGGCACGGCGTTTGGAGATAGTGGTTCTAGACGTCTAGAAAAGTCCCGGCTTTTTAACGGGCAAGAAAAGGGAGGCGGCTTGGAGATAACGGTTTCAAGTCACCGAACCTTGCGGCTTGGAGATAACGGTTTCAGGCACCTAGAAAAGTCCCGGCTTTTTAACGGGCAAGAAAGGGGAGGCGGCTTGGAGATAACGGTTTCAAGTCACCGAACCTTGCGGCTTGGAGATAACGGTTCCAAGTCGCGGTGCCTGGAGATAACGGTTTCAGGCACCTAGAAAAGTCCCGGCTTTTTAACGGGCAAGAAAGGGGAGGCGGCTTGAGATAATCTGGCTTTCAAGTCACCGAACCTTGCGGCTTGGAGATAACAAGCCCAAGTCGCGGTGCACTGGAGATAACGGTTTCGTGCACCTAGAAAAGTCCCGCTTTTTTAACGGGCAAGAAAGGGAAGGCGGTTGAGATAACGGTTTCAAGTCACCGAACCTTGCGGCTTGGAGATAACGGTTCCAAGTCGCGGTGCCTGGAGATAACGGTTTCAGGCACCTAGAAAAGTCCCGGCTTTTTAACGGGCAAGAAAGGGGAGGCGGCTTGGAGATAACGGTTTCAAGTCACCGAACCTTGCGGCTTGGAGATAACGGTTCCAAGTCGCGGTGCCGGGAGATAACGGTTTCAGGCACCTAGAAAAGTCCCTGCTTTTTAACGGGCACAGAGAGAGCCACGGTGTTGAAAAGAATTTGAAACGGGTTTGAAAATAGTTTGAAAAGTTAAAGTTTGGCGAGATGCCAATGTTTTGAAATGTTTCGAAAAGTGAAAAAGTTTGGCGAGATGCCAATGTTTTGAAATGTTTCGAAGAGTGAAAAGTTTGGCGAGATGCCAATGTTTTGAAATGTTTCGAAAAGTGAAAAGTTTGGCGAGATGCCAATGTTTTGAAAAGTTTTAAAAAGTGAAAGTTTGGCGAGATGCCAATATTTTGAAAAGTTTGAAAAGTTTTGAAAAATGAAATTTTGGCGAGATGCCATAGTTGGAGAAGTTTTCGAAAGGTTTTGAAAAAAGAAAGTTGGGCTGACATCCCGAACTGTTGGGCTGACATCCCATGCTGTTGGGCTCGCATCCCGAACTGCTCATGTGCCAAAGTAGATAGAGCGGCCCCAAAGTTGATAAAGCGGCCCCAAAGTTGATAAAGCGGCCCCAAAGTTGATAAAGTTGCGACAAAGTTAATGAAGTTATCAGAAAAGTCCTGGTTGAAAAGCCAGGCACAACGGGATTTGCGCTTGCGGACTCGGGAGTCCTGGCAGAGGCCGGGCTCAGAAAAGTCCTGGTTGAAAAGCCAGGCACAACGGGATCTGCAGACCGGCGCACTGAGTCCCGGGCGCAGGCGTGGCTCAGAAAAGTCCTGGTTGAAAAGCCAGGCACAACGGGATCTGCGCTTGCGGACTCGGGAGTCCTGGCAGAGGCCTGGCTCAGCACCTAGCCTAGCCTGAGTGGCGAAGCTCCTAGCCTAGCCTGAGTGGCGAAGCTCCTAGCCTAGCCTGAGTGGCGAAGCTCCTAGCCTAGCCTGAGTGGCGAAGCTTATGTGACCTAGCCTAGCCTGAGTGGCGAAGCTCCTAAATTTAGCCTCGAGCGGGCGAAGCTCCTAGCCTAGCCTGAGTGGCGAAGCTTATGTGATCTAGCCTAGCCTGAGTGGCGAAGCTCCTGCGACATGGAGATATTGGTTCCAGGCGCGGCGACCTGGAGATAGTGGTTCCAGGCGCCTAGACAGTCCCGGCCTTTTTACGGGCAAGTTCAGGGGCGGCGACCTGGGGATATTGGTCTCAGGCGCCAAACCTTTTGACCTGGTGACATTGAGGCGAGATGCCATAGTCTGAAAAGTTTGCGAAAAGTGAAAAAGTTTGGCGAGATGCCATAGTTTGAAAAGCTTGCGAAAAATGAAAAAGTTTGGCGAGATGCCATAGTTTGAAAAGTTTGCGAAAAATGAAAAAGTTTGGCGAGATGCCATAGTTTGAAAAGTTTGCGAAAAGTGAAAAAGTTTGGCGAGATGCCATAGTTTGAAAAGTTTGCGAAAAATGAAAAAGTTTGGCGAGATGCCATAGTTTGAAAAGTTTGCGAAAAATGAAAAAGGTTGGCGAGATGCCATAGTTTGAAAAGTTTTCGAAAAATAAAGTTTGGCGAAATGCAACAGTTTGAAAAGTTTTGAAACTCAGAAAGTCCTGGCAAAAGGCCAGGCACAGAAAGTCCTGATGTTTTAACAGGCATAGAAAAGACCTGGCTTAAAGGTGCTAGGCAAAAGTTGAGCAACATTGGAACTAGTTGATTTGGCCAGATGGTCCAAGGCGCGCGATTGTGATCAGCACGGTTTTGGTTTAGTGCGATTGTGATCAGCGCGGTTCTGATAATCGCGGTCTGAGGAATAAGGTTTTGGTTCGCGCGGTTTTGATCAGTGTGGTTCTGATCAGCGCGGTTTTGGTTTAGTGCGAGTGTGATCAGCGTGGTTCTGATCAGCGCGGTCCGAGGAGTAAGGTTTTGATCAGAGTGGTTCTGATCAGCGCGGTTTTCAGTAGCGTGGTTTTGATTAGTGCGGTTTCGGTTGCGCGATTGTGATTGTCGCGTCTTAGTTAGCGTGTTTGTTGATTGTTGCGCGATTGTGATTGTCGCGTCTTAGTTAGCGCGTTTGTTGATTGTCGCGCGATTGTGATTGTCGCGTCTTAGTTAGCGCGTTTGTTGATTGCTGCGCGTTTGTGATTGTCGCGCTTGTGATTGGCGTGTTTTTATGCTTTGATCACAGTGGTTTGGCCAAGAGTGGCCTCAGTGCGGTTTGGTCAAGTTTGGCCGCGAGTCTGGGTTTGGGCCAAGTGAGGGTTGGGGTCATGAGGTTTAGGCCAAGTGAGTTTGGGCCGCGAGGTTTAGCCCAGTGAGGCCGTGACCTGGATGTATTTTGGTTTTAGAGTTGGTTCAGAAAGACACGCTTTAAAGGTGTCGCGCAGATAGACAAGGAATAGTAAGTCGCCCGAAGCTAAGTAAAGTTTGAAGGGTGAGGAGCATAGTTAAGGAGTAAGGCTGCCTAAAGACAAGCCTCACTCTTTTGAAGGGAGTAGTATGTATATAGGTAAGTTATGAGAAAGGAGTCTTCGATAAACTATCGAAGCAAAAAAGATAACTATTGAAGCAAAATGTAGTAGGCGACATATGAAGTGAGATCAAGGTAGAATAATGAACGCAAAAAATGAAAATTCAAAGCAAGTCAAAGAAAGTAGGCAATATTATTCAAGTTAAAGTTAAGGATAAGTCGCACCGCGACAACCAAAGTATGAAAAGCGAAGTTAAAAGATAGAAAAAGTAAATTGTTTTAGTATAGACCCAGATCAGATTGAATTGTTGAAATGATGTCAAAAGTCAGAGGGATAGAAAGGTTTTTGACAGAATGGTCGAAACAAATTGTAGGGAAGGAGAGTTATTCGAAAGTCCAGCGACCAGGGTTCGTGTCGCTGGCATTTATGGATCTGAGCCGTATAATGTTGGCTCCTATATGATTGGTTTCCGCATATTTTACCAGCCAAAAATTTACAGAAATGATTGAAATGGGAAAGAGAAAATGCAAAAAGTTGAAGTAAAATGAGAAGTTAGTAATGAAAGTGTGGGAAAGATCAAGGAAATGGACCTATGTTTTGTCCCCGAGAAGTTGACTCGATGTGATAAGTTATATTTTGTTGTGTATATTATTTTACTCCTCAACTCGATCATGAATAATCGAGCTAAGGAGTCGGGGGCTTCTGATGCGCCACGACAAAATATTATTCCCGTTAAATGGTTACCCGGCCCGAGTATATGGTCTTTGGGGGGGCCCTATTTTATGAGGATAGGGGGCCCTAAATTATGGTCTATAGGGGGTCCACATTTTATGAGAATATTGTCAAAGTTATGATTATGGTTTGGTTCCCCCGTGTTATGTTCTATATGTCGCATACTATGTGTTATGTTCTATATGCCACATATTACGTGTTATGTGATATATGTCGCATATTACGTGTTATTAGCTATATGCCGCATATTATATGTTATGAGATATATGCCGCATATTATGTGTTATTTGATATATGTCGCATATTATATGCTATATTCCGTATAATGCGTATTATATGTTATACATTATATGGTGCATATTGAATGCTTATGATTATGATGCTAGCCAAAGTTAGGCTTATCGCCATAGTTCTGGTCTTGGTTCCCGCCAATGGCTTGGCCCTCGCATATTGTATATGGTGTGTCGGATATTGATTCCCGCATGTTGGATGGAGGTTCCCGTATGACGGGTGTTGGTTGTCGATGTATCATGTCGCACATCGTAAGTCGCATGTCTCATGTTATATGTTATTAATGTTATAATGGTTACCTGCCGCATGCTAATATGTCGCATGTTCGGGTTCCGATGATGGTTTTAGCCAAGGATTACGTGTATATGGTTATGGCCGGATTCCCGCATATGGTTTGGTTCTCGTATATCATATGTCGCAGGTAGCCTGTCGTGTTGTATGATAATGATGTTAGAATTGTCGCATGTTGTAGATGGGTCTCGCATGCTGGTTCTCATATGTTATATGTGCATATAATGGCGCATAACTTATATGGTATATTGCCTGATAAATGTTATATGTTAAGTCTTTTGTTAGACTTCCCTCCATTGCAGGCGTGACACGTGGCAAAGGAGAATGATGTGGATGGTGATGTCATTGATGACATCACCTTTGGATATATATACTCCTCCCCTTTCATTTCAATGGTATGTTTTTTACTAGAGCTTCTCTCTCCTCCCTTTTTTCTCTCTCTAAAAGTTGTATATATGTTATGTATGAGATTAATGATTCTCACGTCGGAGGGTTTTTGGGGGGAAAATCCCCCCACCCTAACGGTGTTTTATCTTGTAGGTCCCACATTATTTAGGACCTCGTGGAGCGTGTTTTTCCGGTCCGACCACCGTTGCTACCCCGGTCAGTTTCCTGTGCAACCATTTTTTATGGCAGCATCAGATTTAAAATGTTGTCATTTGAAAAAAAGAAAAGAAATATGAGCCGTAATTGGAAGGACAAAATGAATTTACTAACTTTAAATTGCTCTTTCAAATCTCAAATTTAAAGTTTAAATTAAGTTGCCATTTTAAAATATTTTCACAATAACAATAGCATGTGACATAATATTTTGCATTTATCAAGATGTTTGCATGTTATACTTTAAATTGTTGTAATTAAAACAGCAAATTAATACCAGATTTTATTATTTTCTTGGCATACTTTAATTAAAGGTCAAATGACAATTATATGAAAGTATTTTCACAATTTTTATCAAATAAAGAAGTGTACTCATTTTTATCAAATAAACAAATGTACTTGTTAGTATCTAAAAATGCAACGTCATTTATAATTACTTTTTTGATAATGCATTTTTTTCACTAACGGTGTTAAAAACTCTAACAAAATGATGATGTGACGAATGTTGTGTTAAAAAATTCTAACAGAATGTTGATATGAAAACTAAATTTCCGTTACGTTCATCATCCCTAAGGGGAAAATTAAGGAAGGGGTTGGTTGTGGCAGGGTGGTGATGGTGGAGGCGGGGATGTATGGGTGTTAGTTTATTTAACGAGTGTTAACCCCCATCCACAAGGCATTCATATTTATTTTGAAAATTGCATTATAAAACATTTATTAAATTATGCTGTATTTTTTAAACAGTAATGAGTATATTGCCTTATCTGAAAAAAAAAATGAGTAGAGTACATTACCTTTTAAGATTATTTTTCTCTAAATTAAATCTAAATAAATGAAACTTACTATATTTAAAATTAGAATGTACTATTTTCGTCTCAGTTTAATTTTCTTTGTTTGACTTGGCACGCAGATTAAAAAAAAAAGTAAATGTTGTGAGTATAAAAAGTAAAGTAAGAGAGAGAAAGTGGATAGGGGGTTATTGTTCAATTTAATTAATAAAGCAATTAAAAACCTTAAATTAATTGAGACAAGCTTAAACCGTGATGGAGGGAGCCCATGGGCAAATTAAGCAATGTAGCCAAATTCAACCAACAAAATAAGCACAATAACTTCTGCAATTACATTTCCAAGCAAAGGATGGAACAAACTAGCTAGCTCTTCAAAACTAAAAAATTACAACCCTTAGGCTCCGTTTGTTTAGCGTAAAACATTTTCCAGAAAATGATTTCCAGCAAAATATTTTCCGAAAAATGAAAATGTTTCCGAAAAATAAGATAAACATGTCTTTGACTAACATTTTCCGGTGCGAAACAAACACCGAAAAATGGGGAAAATATTTTCCGAAAGACATTTTCCCCCAAACAAACGGAACCTTAATCATAAAATAGTCAGCCTAATCTCTTAATTAAGAAATAAAAAGAGATGAATTAATTAATTAAAATTTAAGAAAAATAAAAACAACAACAACTAACAAATGGTGGATAAGTCACCAATTCCTTGAACAACTTTATGCAATTCCTTATTTCTCATAACATAATTTTCATAAGCTTCAGCTGCAGCTCTATTAACTGCTATTAATTTCTTACTCTTGTAAGTTCCCCTCCCTGCAAATTCATTGTCTATAATATATTCCACCTCCCCTGTTTTCTCCCACTTATTCAGATGTCTTTGTACTGTCGACCCTGTCCGTTGACATGTTTCTAATAATCGTGTCACTGGATTCTTCCGGAACGTTTGTGGCGTAATCATTGGTTGCAACATCTTTTTTACAACCTGCATATGCACAAAAAGAATATAAGAAAAATATTATGTGATTTATTGAAATTGATAAATGCATAAATGAAAATATTATATTACCTTGCCCGTGATATCAATGGAAAAATTAGAGTCAACTAGTACGGCCCCAATGGTAGATTCAACAATGTTGGCTAGGACCTTTGGTGGATCTATCAATCCAAATGAATGCAAAGGATACATAGCTATCCCTTCCTTGAATTCTTTAATCTGCATTAAAAATTAAAATAAAAAAATAACTCATCAAAATTATATAATTTCATATCATCCAAATAATATGAAACAATCTGCACAAAAAAAGAAAAAAAAAAGCCTTACTTGTTCATCTAGCATGGGTTTATTATGCCGCAAATACTTATGCAAATTAAGCTTCAAGGCAACCCTAGCCAGCTTCTCTGTATCCACATTTGCAGCGCGCAATGGGGTCCACTCGCCGGGCGTTAAATCAGGATATTCAAAGTATTGCTCTTTAGCAATCAACATAGTAAGCACAGAATCTCCCAAGTATTCTAGCCGCTCGTAGTTTTTGCAATCATCTTTGTATGATTTATCCGTCAATGCTTCTCTAAATAAAGCCTTGTTGTTGAACTTGTACCCTATGATTTCTTCAACTTCCTCCAAACTCGATTGAGTCATCAACTCGGACCCCAACTCGACCTTTTCTTCCTTTTCCTCTTCTTGCAAAATTGCCATGGCAGCCGGAATATATATATATATAGATAGAGAGAGAGAGAGAGAGAGAGAGAGAGATAATATTATTGAAGAAGGGAGGAACCAAATAGGAAAACAGAGAAACGTGAGTATTTAAAGACCCTTTGAATTACTTGTTCCCAAAGTTAGTTATACCAAAATAAGAAATCCATTTAATTGTTGGATTAGAAAAATGGCCTAACCGTTGATTTTTATTAACTAAAGGATCATTTTTTTTCTTATTTTAGTCCGAATTTATATAAATAAATAATAATTAGTTGCCTTTTCATAAGCATATAAGAGTATAAATACAGGGCTACATGTTTTTATTTTTTGCAATTTTAAATTAACAGCTCTTTCTATAGTATTATACTATTATTGATTAATTTCTCACTTTTCTTCTTATTTTTTTTCTGAAAAAATAAAATAAAAAATACAAAGCACCCAATTAATGATTCAACAACTTGGATTTCAAATGAAAAATACATCAATTTCGTATTTGCTTATGAGAATGTTATTCCAACCAAATTCATCAATCCAATCCTTCAATGGAATGTTAGCAACCATACATTTATGTTTAATTTAATTGCTGTAATATCCAAAATTATCACGCGGCGGAATATAATTAATAAATAACGGAATATAATTAATAAATAACGTACCGAACATTCAATAATCACAAAATCTCAGGAAAAATATGTTTTACACTCGCTTAGTGTATAATGTAAAACGTGTTTTCAAAATGCTCGATAACATTAATTGGAACTTTTTTAAAAATAAGTTGTGACATTTTAATAAATAATCGTAACTTATAAATACTCCCGGACACTTTTTGATACTATGAATGACACTATTCAATACTATCGACACTTTTTTACACTATGACTGACACTATTTTCAACACTTTTATCAGCACTATTTAACACTACAATCGGCAATATTACTTATACCACTGACACTATTTAATACTACAATTGACAATCCTTAACACTACAACCGTATTATTTAACCTTACAACTGACAATTTTTAACATTAACACTGATCCTCTTTTTAACAAATGTTAAAAATATCCATTTGAATATTTATAAGAACCAGTTTTAATGTTTATAAGTGTCATTTGAATATCTTGCACTTTATAATATTAGAATTGACATTTACGAAAAACCCGTTTTTCCATTAGTGTAAAACACGATCATAAAACCGACTCATCAATAATACTCCCTCTGTCCCAAAATGTTTGTCCCATTTGACTTTTTTGTTGAACTTTTTTTCTTCTCTCTATATATAACCACTAACTAGTCCTAACTAATTTTTAATCTAGGGACAAGTAATACATAATCAAATATCAAACCCAAATCTATCTATTTTTGTTAAGTACGTAGCAATTTGACGGTTAAAAGTTAATGGATGTTAAAGATGAAGACTTAAATCAAATGACAATCAACTAATACATAATCAAATATCAAACCCAAATCTATCTATTTTTGTTAAGAGATTGACGAACGGATAACTACAGGGCAGGAGAAACTATTTCCTCATTCACTAATCTAGTTAAGTTTTAACGGTTGTTGGTTCCATCTCCAAGAAGGCCGCTTCTCATGATACTGTTATATGCATCCTCAGCTGCTCTATTTAATGCAATTTCCTTCTTGGCTTTGTACTCCCCTCTTCCTCTAAGTTGGTTGTCAATGAACACTAAATAAGCTCCTCCCCGTGACCATTTATCCACAATCTTTATTTCAAGTTTATTTTTCTGGCAAATCTCGTACAATTTTGTTACAGGATTCGTTTGAAGCATTTCAGGAGTGATTATGGGCTGAAGTAGAACCTTAGCTACCTATCATTATCAAAACGAAAGGCTACATTCAGTACATAAAAATACAAGGGTACCTCCTACTGATAAACATGTCAGATGATTTAAACAGCAGGTGAATCGATGAGTCAAAACATTTTCAAAGAAAAAAGATACTCCCTCCGTCCCGGAATGATAGTCCCATTTGGTTTTTATGGTCGACACAAGTGAATTTTGACCAAACATTAATGTCAATCATATCCTAATGAAATTCTAAAAATTGTTATTGATAAATCATTTAGGATGATTAGATTGACATTAATGTTTGGTCAAAGTTCACCTGTGTTGACGTCAAAAACCAAACGAAACTATCTCTTCGGGACGGAGGTAGTAAAAAATTGCACATGAAAGCACACCCAAGGAGGAGCACAATCCCAATTCTTATCCACAATTCATACATAGATGCTGGCAACTATTGTGAACATCTCCCAATAAAGAAACCAAAGCCTTTCTCCTTCCCGAGGAGCACACAGACATATACACGTGTGTGTGTGTGTGTGTGTGTGTGTGTGTGTGTGTGTGTGTGTGTGTGTGTGACATGTAATATGCATTAATGCATCTTACATGAAGGTGAAGAAAATAGCTGGGGTTGGAAAGATGAAGAACAGGTGATACTTTGGAAGGTAGCATGCATAGAATAAAGTCAACTCAATTTATTATAAGTATGTTGCAATAAAATGTGAACTAGATCAGTAGCTAAAATGGAATTGGTTTCGCAAGGAGCATCAAGCAAAGAAGAATTCCAAGCTGCAGGAATCTGGGATCTGACGACATAGAAGACATGAATACAGAAGGTGGTACAGCGTTTCTGAAAGGTCAACTGAGAGGGACAAAACATTGCTCTAAATTGAGTTTGCACAATAGAAAACTCCCAGGAAAACAATATTGGTCAAAGACAAGCAAGGAAAGCAAATACTTTTAGTTTTCTTCTATGTTAATATGAATTCTGACTAACCATCAATAAGGGAAGGTGTTGGTTACATCCCAGAGGATGATAAAAAGAAGACCTCTACTGTTTTACTGTGTGTCAAAATTTATAGATAACTCAATTGTAGAAGGCTATAAATTTAAAGCACTTTCAAGAAGGTACAAGTAAAGCTACATTGGGTAAAAGTTTGACTTGTCAACTGAGACTACTTTTTGGGATGGCAGGAGCAACATTATGCTGGATAGAAAGTAATACCTGCCACGTCGTATCAAGTGAAGAATTGCTGTCCTCAAAGACAGCTCCTATTGTGGATTCAACAATATCAGCAAGAACCTTCGGAACAGCAATTAGCCCATGAGAATGCAATGGATGACTTGGTAGAGCACTTAAAAAGTCTTGAATCTGTATAAGCTACAAATGTCAGTAAGCGGAAAAAAAAAAAAAAAAAAAGAATGAAGGAAGGAAGGAAGGAAGGAAATCACCCGAGAATTAGCACCCGATCACAGGCAATAAGAAGATACTCGAAGAACATAAACATTTCAGTGAAATGAACCACGCACCAGAAGTTAACAATCATATATTAAACAAAAGGTATGAACTTAATAGAGTCAGGTTACCTAACAGCACAAACGTAGAAACTATACAAAAAAGAATAAAAACTTGTAAAGTTTCAGACATTTTCCTAAAGCTCACTGTATGTTAAAAATCAGCCATTAGATACAGAAGAAATTGCTCAGTTCTTTTCAGAAAGCTGGCTTCCTAAAAAGGAAACTTGCAATTGCAAAAAAAAAAAAAAAAAAAAAAAGCCTACCACCAAAGAGAATTACAACTTAGCAGCAGTCGTAGATATTTAAATGTTAGAATTTAAATCCTTACATAAGATTGAACAGATACTAGCAACAACATACTAGAGCTAGATCAAAAGTGTTTTCAAGTTAGATGGCATGTTTGCCACTTGGGAAGCATTGAACAGATTGGTCAACATTTTTAAGCATGTAAGAGGACATTATGAAGTTAAATGAACTGCAAACCAGTAAATAAACTAGGCCAAACTTTGTTTTCATTTATTATACTTTCACCTAACTTTCACTTTACCATTGTACTATTTTTTTATTAACATAAAAACCACTGTACTTTAGAAACCTATCATCCTGATACCAAATTTGTGCCCTAATACGCGAATTTGGGTTGGGATGATAGGTTTTCCGTAGTACAATGATTTTTATGCTAATAAAAAGGTATGATTGTTAAAGTAAAAGTACCCGGTGGGTAAAAACGAACTTAGGCCAATAAACCATAAAACTAAATTCTTTATTCAGAGATATATTGTGAACAGCAAATGAAAAGATTCACAAAGTAGCTTACTTGTTTTCTAATGATAGGATGTTCATGACGTAAATACTTGTGGAACTTATGCTTGACGGCAGCACGGGCTAGCTTCTCAGTGTCAACATTGGCAGCACGAAGAGGAGTCAACAACCCCGGAGGAAGATTTGGGTATATGGAAAACTGTTGTTTTGTGATTAAAAAATTTAAAACTGAGTCACCAATGTACTCAAGCCGCTCATATGAAACACAATTTTGACAAGTTGGGTGTGTAAAGGCTTGTTGCAACAAGATTCTATTCTGAAAATTATACCCAATAATATTCTCGACTTCTTCAAGAGTTGCTAATGATTGAGTCCTCAATCTGCTTTTTTCTTGCGATGATACTATTGCATTGCCTGTGATTTTAGCACTCTTGACACTCCCAAAGCAAACCCTTGAAATACAATGTTAAACATCAAATTATTACTCCAATCATCGCTGTACATAAAAATGCTTTTGTTGGGTCTTTGTAGATGCAGGTAAAAGAAACTTTACCAGTTAGAAATAGAAAAAGAGAGACGATCATTTTCATCAGACACAAGGCATAGAGTATGCGTGTATAAATGATGGATAAGGATAGTCTCAGTGGAATCATTTCACCAATTTCCCTCATTGTACCAATCCATGATCACCATGTGCATTATTAAGTATGATCTTCCTACTACCTTAATGCCCATAAAGTTTCCTCAATATGGAAATACAATTCGCACATATGCCCATCACATTTATAGAGTAGGACTTCAAGCTTAAGTTTCCTCCAACATGATCACACTTGCACTTCACTGTTCGACTTTGGTAAGGACTCAGGACCACCTTCACCAAAATTTGTCTAGTGTTAACGGAAATCATAGCTCGATATTCACAATTCAAGCACAAATCTATGTCATTCCTTTTTATCTATGTGTGTGTAAGAAGACCCCCGCCCCTCTTCAATACAAACGCACCACCACCATCAGTCCATCACCGCTCTCCCTCCCAAACATATAAACAAGTGTGGCACAAGTATGGTAACAATGACCTACAGTCCTTGCAGTTAAATTAATTTCATAATCTCCCACAATGTGGGCATGCGTAATTCGAATACAACTAATAGTGAGTGTTGCCCTTAAGATTCTGCAACATCAATATCCAAAATTGCAACCTGAATGTGACATTAGTTTGAATTTAAATCAACCCTAAAAAAATTCCTTCCATGTGGGTGGGAATGTTTGCCCCTCAACTGTTTGTTTAAAGGACGAGCACAACATTTGCCCTTTTTCTCCCCAAAATTGACCTTAATTCCTACAACTAGTTTCTCAATCAAAACTGTACAAACTAAAAAATCGAACAAGGGCGTGATCGGCACATATTTATCATCATTTAATTAAGTAAGATAGAAATTCATTCATAATGAAAGGGGAAGATCTAACTAACCTGCGGAGGCGTTTGAAGTATTTAAGGGCAAACCAGTTCTTGGCCGGAGAGAGGAACGACGGGAACCACGACGATGAAATTGACATCAATAAACTCTAATTCTGAAATCTTCATTCAAATCTCTCTCCTTCGCGTCTCCTCTCCCATTGGCATAGTTTAGAGAGAGTTAATATTACAGTATTACTGCCGTAAACGAGCCGAACCGACGTTTGATATGTCGAGCTCGAGTTTGGCTAAAAATTAACTAGCCCGGCTTTTTTCGAGCTCGATGAAAAATTCGTTCGAGCTGTTCGTTAGTTTTTTTAGTGAGTTTTTCGAACTCAAAATTTAATAAGTCGAGCTCGAGCTTAAATTGAATTTTTTAAAAAATTTGAACTCAAAAGATCTTTAGTTCGAACTTTATCGAGTTTTTATTCGAATTCTCGAGGCTAAACGAGTCGAGCTGAGCTCGAGCTTTGTCTTTGTCTCTACATAATTTTTTTTCAATTTTGATTTTTCATAATTCTTTATATTTTTACAAAAAACATAGAAAAAATATTTGAAAATAACTAAGAAAAACATTTATTATTTATTTTATACTTTTCGAATGACATTTTAAAATGTCATATATTTTGAGACATATTTTCAAATTTATTTTGACACGAATAGAGTAATAATTTTAAAATGTTCAATTTATGTTAGGAATGGATGGAGTCGTGAAATATAACTTTCCTAATTTTTAGCAAAAACTAAAACCCAACTACTTGAAATCAAATTGTAAAAACAAAAAAATTACTGTAATTAGTAGACAAAAAGCAAATGGTCCATACATAATATATTAAAAATTCGAGCTTTTAACGAGTCGATTACGATCTGAGCTTAAATGAGTCGATCCCGATCAAAGCTCGCCGAACAAACGAGCCGAGCTCGAGCAGGCTCAAAAAAAATTCGAGCCTGAAAATCGGGCGGAGCTCGAGCTAATGTTAGACTCGAGTCTTCTCGAGCTCGATCATTTACGAGCCGAGCCCAAATCGAGCCCGAGCCTGTTCGATTTGCGTAACAACCCTAAATATTAAGGTCTGTTCGGTAAAATTGTTAAAGGTAAAAAAAAAAACAATAAAAAAATAAATGTAGAGCTGAAACTTATTATTAAGTTGTTGAATTTTAAAAATTCATATTTGTTTGATAATGACATGACAAATCATATACTCCCTCCGTCCCGGTAGAAGCGTCGCCATTTTAGGGGTGGCACGCAAATTAAGGAAAAGTGTGGGAAGAAAAAATGTTGTGAGTGTAATTTGAAAATAGGAGAGAGAATTAGTAGAGGAAATAGTGAATTTAAAAAGTGTTGTGAGTGTAGAGGAGAGAGAATTAGTGGAGGAAATAGTGGATGGGTAATAGAATATTAATAAAATATTTCCTTTTTAGGAAAGGGTGACGCTTTAAACGGGACACCCTTTTGGGTAAAAAGTGACGCTTCGGGTGGGACGGAGGGAGTATATCTGAATTTAATCAAATTTCAACTAAAATCAAAATATTTGTTTAAATCGTTTTCCTTCTCACTTATATTTTTTTTTATGAGGCTTTGACCAATTAGTCTCCCATCTAAATAAAAACTACCTCTAAGGACTGACATTTTCAAAACTACCAATAAGTCCTAGATAAATTGACAGGTTCGAATTACCCCCGATTGTAAAGTTATACTCCTATTGCACCTTTCCAGCGCTATCTCTCATTCTCTCCTCACTTTCTCTCTCCTCTTTCTCTTTCTTCCTTTTTTTTTACCTTGAAATTTTAAAAATGCAATATTTCAAAATCTAAAAATCGTAAAAATGATCCGAAATCACTGTTTTAATCGCATCGCCAAGACGAATCAAACAAGTTTACTCATCATATATTTCAAATTTTATAAATAAAATAAAATTATTTTTCACTTGTAAATAACTGTATAATGGTTTTCACATTTATAAACTGAAAAGTCTATTTCACAATTTTGATGTAAAATAACTGTGTAATGATTTTCACATTTATAAACTGAGAAGACTATTTAACAGTTTTGATGTAAAATAACTGTATAATGGTTTTCACATTTATAAACTGAGAAATCTATTTCACAATTTCTACGTAAAATAACTGTATGGTTTTCACATTTATAAACTGAGAAGTCTATTTCACAGTTTTGATGTAAATAACTGTGTAATGGTTTTCACATTTATAAACTGAGAAGTCTATTTCACAGTTTTGATGTAAATAACAGTGTAATGGTTTTCACACTTATAAACTGAGAAGTCGATTTCACAGTTTTGATATAAATAACTGTATAATGGTTTTCACATTTATAAACTGAGAAGTCGATTTCACAGTTTTGATGTAAATAACTGTATAATGATTTTCACATTTATAAATTGAGAAGTCTATTTCACAATTTTGATGTAAATAACTGTATAATAGTTTTCACATCTATATCAACAGATACCCAAAAACTCAATTTCTAGAAAGAGAAACCTAAAATCAAAAACCCAATTTCTAGAGAGAGAAACAACAATTGGACTAAAAAAATTCCCCGTCCCACAACGAATATTTAAAAAATGTAAAAAATTATTTGCAGGATAATTTAATTTTTTTCCTATAACATTGACGAAAGAGTTAGGTTAGTTGCAGGGTAATTTAATTTTTGCTTCTCAAAAGAAAAAATTGTGAGAAAAAAATAATAATTCTCCTTGTTGTGATAAGTCATATAATCATGTAGGTGAGATCTCCATATCAAGTAGAATCATTTTATTCATTGCTTCGTTTTTAGAGAGCGGTGATGTCAGATTGAAACTTGATCAGCTATCAATTTATGCAAGGAAGGTTGTTGTACTATGGGTGGAAGAGACAATGGCAGGGGAAACTGTCTGAGTTGTGAGATACGAGGGATTGGCTGGGATACTGCTGCTATGGCCGGAGTTTGGTGATGTCCGAACTGTACAGATCTTGGCGAATGCGATATTAGAAAATAAAGGAGGCATTTGCTCTTTGGGAGGTAAGGCAGTTTTGTCATTTATGATTATTATAAAAGGATCAGGGACTCTACGGGAGTTTTGATTTCAACTCAAGGATCCTAAGGTAAGTTTTGAAAAGTAGTGTTTTTATTGATAAATTTCACACCATCTCAAGGATTTATTGGTAAAAATCCCTTTTTCTATATATTCTCAAATAAAAAGTCTTATTTTTAAAAATTAACAAAAATTATATTTCAATAGTTTAGAAAAATAAAAAATAAATAAATTATCATTCATAAAATAAATATTATGATTTAAATTATCAGGCTATTTTATTCAAAACAAACAAAATAGTATTTAAATATTCTTATTGGTACTCCATTTGTCCCTTAATAAATTTTATCTTGAATTTTTTAGTCAACTCTATTCAAAAATTGCAGAAAATTGATCATGTTTATGAAAAAAAATGGTATCCATACTCTGTTAAAAATATCATAAATAACAAATTCAAAATTTCACAAGAATAATTACAACTAATAACTCTTTTGCAAGTAAGTTGACCAAAAAAATTCAAAAGGTGACATTTATCACCATATGTAAATATTTTATTTTAAATTAGTCTAAAACTAATTTATTAAATATAACTGTACATACTAAAAGTGTCGAGTTGGGTCAAGCGAGTAAAGCTCAATCCTCAACATATAATTGCCACCACGTTCTCAGTGGGCTAGGCCCAATTATTACTAGGCTCAAGGCCCATCATCATGATCAGTCGACCTAAGCTCATTATCCGACCTACGAGGTCCCGACCTAGCTTGGTCCGACTCTACGATCTATATGTTATTCGGGTACGATCCAGCTCTACCCATCAGTTAGGTCGACATATACCCAATAGTCGACCTCGACCTACGTCTTTGCGCCAACCTACAGAGTCCTGGCGTACCTACAACTATTAGCGTGACGAGACTCCCTACAAATCAGGAGTTATATATGAATAAGATCTCAATCACGAATATGATGTTGGAAATTAATTTAACAGCACCACAGATTAAAGAAATAATTTAATCAACAGTATGGGATTTATTGATCAAGTCAAGAACGTACCAATAAGCCAATAGCAAAACCGAAAGCAAGGAACAGGATCAGGAAAACAAACAGAAACAATAAAACAAACGATTAGAAAAAACTTATCGTGATTTGATCGAGTCGCCTTAGGAAGACTGTCCTAAGAGAAAATATTGCCCCCAATTGGTGCAACTCAGGTACAGGCAAATTTCTCCGAGGATAAAACGATCACGGACTACGTACCACAAATCAGCACACAGGTAGGTAATCACCGGCGGTCCTATCTCAGTCGCCTTGAATCTCACGATCGAATCTCTATGAACGGGGAGTAATCAACAATGAATTAAAGCAAGAGAATTGTGTTTCTCTTCAATAAATCATTGTCAAAAACGGCTGGAGGAAGAGAGAATTTATACATGGGGTAAATTAGGTTTTAAAGTCTTAATATGACCTAAAAACCCACTGCAATTCGGCCCAGGAAAGTCAAAACCCGTCACTAGCGCGGCCGCCCTTGAGGCTGGCGCGACCGCGCTAAGCTCCAGCAACTTATGGCGAGGTCTAGGCATTCAAGCGCGGCCGCCCTTGGCCTAAGCGCGGTCGCCCTCCTTGGCAGTAACTCCGACGGATTTTCCTCCTTGGCCAAATTCAGTCCACACCCACGACACTCCAAGGTCATAGATCTATGGACTTCATACCACATGAATCAAATATTCCAACAATCCCCCACAAGTTCATAGAAATATGACGTGTACAGATTGTCCATTGTAATGCTTTCAGTAATGGTACCTTCCGGCTTGAACCACTACCTATGTTATCCAACGCAAACCTCCACAGGATCAGATGAACGGGTGTCTTGAATCTGATGCCTTTGGATGTAGAGGCCTTTGCTGGTAACAAACACGACAAAAGCTATGATAGGCCCTCTATCGAACACTTGACGCTTATAAGCCATACGTCCCGATCCTCTATCATGAGTGCTTTCAAGAAATAATCTGAATTCCTCTAGTTGCGGCCAACAACAACACTCACTTAGCTGGGCATCTCAGAAGATGTACTGCTAACATCTTGTCTAAAAGACTTGATCCCATTCAAAGTTCCAAACTTTTACTTTACTAGCAACAACGAGCACCTCTAGGCTATTCAGGGGATAGACTCAGACATGTAACATGTCAATCTATTATTAAGTGCTCCGACTCACCCCACAGCTTGTTATTACCACATTGAATCTCCTTTGTGGGATCTCCACTCAGGTAGATTGGGTTGCTACTGCGTATGAATCAGACGGGATTCAGACCCATTCCCAACCTAGATTTTTGAACTAGAGCAAATTCTAGCCCTTTGGTTAAAGGATCAGCTGTGTTATCCTTGGTACCAACATAATCAACAGCTATCACCTTTCGAGACACAAGATCCCTTATAGATTTTAATCTAATTTGGATGTGTCTCCTGGTTTTACAGTTGTACTTGACACTTTTCGGTTTCTCAATTGTGGCGGTGTTGTCACAATGTACAGAGATAACAGGCGTGGGCTTGCGACCATGTGCAACTCGTACATAAGTCCTCGAAGCCATTCAACTTCCAATCTAGTAGTGTCAAGGGAAACTAATTCGGCCTCAAACGTAGACCTAGACAACAGAGTTTGTTTGGTCGACCTCCAGCGACGGCTAGCCTCGCCTAAGGTGAAAACATACCCCGTACAGCCATAACTCCCGGAGTTATAGGCAATCCAGCTTGCATCACTATATCCTTCAAGAACAGAAGGATACTTTCCGTAATGCAGCCCAAGGGAAATAATTCCCTTCAAGTACTTGAGAACTCTATCAAGAGCTTCCCAATGTGCTTTATTTGGACATTGAGTATATCTAGCCAACCTAGTAACCGAGTAGGATATATCCGATCTAGTACAATTGGCAAGATACATCAAACTTCCAATAATTTGAGAATATCTCAACTGAGCCATCGGTACTCCACTTTCATTCTTAGTAAGTGCAGCTGAAGGATCATATGGAGTCTTAGCTACTTTGCAATTCTTATAACCAAATTTCTCAATTACACTTTCAGTATAATGAGATTGCGATATGGTTATGCCACTGGTTGAACGAGTCAACTTAAGGCCAAGAATCACACTAGCTACTCCCATATCCTTCATCTCAAACTTACTTTTCAAGAATTCCTTAGTAGTATTAATTATCCTCATATCCGTTCCAAACAACAGAATATCATCGACATACAGACATAAGATAATACTACTATCACCAATATTTTTGCTATAAACACACTTATCAAACTCATTAGTAACGAAGTCAAACGATGAGACAATTTTATCAAATTTCTCATGCCACTGCTTAGGGGCTTGTTTGAGTCCATACAAGGACTTAACAAGTTTACAAACCTTTCTCTCATTGCCAGAGGCCTCAAAACCTTCAGGTTGATCCATATAAATTTCTTCCTCTAGATCGCCATGCAAGAAAGCGGTCTTAACATCCATCTGATGGATAGGAAGATCATATACAGAGGCCAATGCGATAAGCATTCGGATTGTAGTCATTCTAGCAACTGGCGAATAGGTATCGAAATAGTCTATTCCCTCCATTTGCTTGAATCCCTTAGCCACTAACCTAGCCTTAAACTTGTCAACGGTTCCATCCGGTTTCAGTTTCCTTTTGAAGACCCACTTACATCCTATCGTGCTACAACCAGGAGAGAGGTCGACCAATTCCCATGTCCCATTAGAGACAATAGAATCCATCTCACTCTTAACAGCATCCTTCCACTGCTTGGCATCAGAAGTGGCCATGGCAGCTTTGAAGGTTAGAGGATCACCCTCAACATTGTAAGTGATGAAATCACTTCCAAAGTCCTTGGTGGTCCTTGCCCGTTTGCTCCTTCTAGGTTCAATCTCATCGTCAGAATGAGTTGCACTGGAATCAACCCCCACATTTGTCAGCTCCTCTACTTGAGCAGGAATGAAATTAGTGGTTGGGTTAGATTCCTTAGGAAGTCTGTCCTTCATAGGAAACACATCTTCAAAGAATTTTGCATCACGTAACTCAACTATAGAGTTCACATCTATGCCAGAAATTTCAGATTTGATAATCAGAAATCTCAATGCATAGCTTGTTTCAGAATAACCTATAAAGATATCATCAACAGTTTTAGGTCCAAGCTTTTTCCTTTTATGTGCGGGTACAAGTACCTTTGTAAGGCACCCCCACACTTTTAAGTGTTTCAGGCTTGCCTGTCGACCTCTCCAAAGTTAAAACGGACTTTCCTTTCTATGTTTAGGAGGGACTCTATTCAGAATATGGCAAGCCGTATTCAAAGCCTCTCCCCACATATATTTGGGCAGTCCAGAACTTATGAGTAAACTATTAATCATATCAGTAAGGGTTCTATTCTTACGTTCAGCAATACCATTAGATTGAGGGGTGTAGGGAGGAGTCTCTTCATGTACTATTCCGTTTTCTTGGCAATAATACATGAAGGGGTTAGACTCATATTCACCTCCTCTATCAGATCTTAACCGCTTAAGTTTCTTGCCGGTTTGTGTTTCTGCTTCATTCTTAAATATAATGAATTTATCTAATGCTTCATCCTTAGAACTAAGCAAATAGACATAACAGTATTTACTAGCATCATCAATAAAGGTGAGAAAGTATTTCTTTTTGTCTTTGGTCAACACGCCATTAAATTCACAAATATCAGTATGAACTAAATCTAGAATTTCAGAATTTCTCACAACCGACTTAAACGGACCTTTTGTAGATTTAGCTTCAACACATACATGACATTTAGAATTTTTATCAATAGCATGTTTAGGAATAATATCTAAATTCATCATTCTTTTCACAGAATCATAGTTAATATGTCCTAAACGACCATGCCAAACATTTGAAGATTCAATGGAATAAGAAACAGGATAATCAATAGAACTAAA
This sequence comes from Adenophora triphylla var. japonica, assembly GCA_022495995.1. Lineage (NCBI taxonomy): Eukaryota > Viridiplantae > Streptophyta > Magnoliopsida > Asterales > Campanulaceae > Adenophora > Adenophora triphylla. The sequence continues at coordinate 596,653 of JAFEMH010000059.1, read as the reverse complement.
ATTATTGTGCGAACAAACATCAGTTTCAACTCTAATTTTAAATAAACCATCCGAGGAATAGCCTTTCCCCACAAAACTACCAGAATCCAAAATTATGACCTTATTACATTTAAATGAAATCTCAAATCCTTCTCTAACTAAACTAGAACCACTAAGAATGTTGCGACGAATATCAGGAACGTGATACACTCAATGCAAAGTAAGAATGCGCCCATTAGGAAACTTCAGGTCCACGCGTCCAGTCCCAAGCACCTTTGCAGCACTAGAGTTCCCCATCGTCACTGATCTACCACGCTCAGGCTGGTAAGACACAAATAACAATTTATCAGCACAAACGTGCACATTTGCCCCAGTGTCAACTAGCCACTCGTTGGGTTCATAGACAGTAAAGATTTCAGGATAAGAGGTTACATACTTTGTAACATTGCAGGTCAGAGCGTCAACTCCAGGTGCGTCAGAGTCAGGATCATCATAATCCTTCGGACCTAACACCATGTTGACAGCAGGATGATTATCAGCAGAGCCTTGTGGTCCTTTTCCTTTCTTGGACGGGCAGTCCCTAGAAAAGTGTCCACCTTCTCCACAATTCCAGCAGTTCTGTTTTGCTTTTGACTTCCTAAAGTTATTTTTCTTAACTTTAAGTTTATCATGGTTTTCTTTATCCTTAGAGTGAGTTTTCACACCTTTTCCTTTAAACTTGCTTTTACCAGTTACCATATTAGCAGCATCCTCCACAGGTACGCTAGGTTGGTTACCATTATGCACCTCCTGAATCGCAATTGCATTCATCAGCTCATTGAGTGTCAAGCTTCTTGTACGATGCTTGAGGGTCATACCGAATTCCCCCCAAGATCGAGGAAACTTCTCAATAATAGCCATGACAGCGAACTTATCAGGAAGTCCCATGTCAGCATCCTTGAGCGATTGCAAAATGATTTGGAGTTCGTGCACTTGGTCGGTAACCGACTTTTCCTCACTCATGCGATAATTCAGGAACTTACCCACTTGGTACTTTTCCACACCGGAGTCATCGGTGCTGTACTTCGTGGAAAGCGATTCCCACAGTGACGCAGCAGTGAGAGGAGAAGAGCAATAGACATCAAATAGTGCATTCGAAAAAGCTGACAGAATGCATCCTCGAACAACATCGTCCTGCTCCTTCCACTGTTTAACAGCAGCCACACTAAATGGATCATCGGCTTTCAGAGCGGGACATTTGGATGACAGCACACCAGACATGCCCTTAATTGACAGCCAAATCTTCATGCGTTTAGACCAACGCTTAAAGTTCTTACCACCGAACTTCTCCGGAAGATCTGAGGTGTCAACTAGGGACTTAAAGGGAGAACTAGAGGAACTTCCAGACATGATCAAATAAAACTATTTTCTCTTAGACTGTTGGAAATTAATTTAACAGCACCACAGATTAAACAAATAATTTAATCAACAGTAGGGGATTTATTGATCAAGTCAAGAACGTACCAATAAGCCAATAGCAAAACCGAAAGCAAGGAACAGGATCAGGAAAACAAACAGAAACAATAAAACAAACGATTAGAAAAAAAAGTTATCGTGATTTGATCGAGTCGCCTTAGGAAGACTGTCCTAAGAGAAAATATTGCCCCCAATTGGTGCAACTCAGGTACAGGCAAATTTCTCCGAGGATAAAACGATCACGGACTACGTACCACAAATCAGCACACAGGTAGGTAATCACCGGCGGTCCTATCTCAGTCGCCTTGAATCTCACGATCGAATCTCTATGAACGGGGAGTAATCAACAATGAATTAAAGCAAGAGAATTGTGTTTCTCTTCAATAAATCATTGTAAAAAACGGCTGGAGGAAGAGAGAATTTATACATGGGGTAAATTAGGTTTTAAAGTCTTAATATGACCTAAAAACCCCTGCAATTCGGCCCAGGAAAGTCAAAACCCGTCACTAGCGTGGCTGCCCTTGAGGCTGGCGCGACCGCGCTAAGCTCCAGCAACTTATGGCGAGGTCTAGGCATTCAAGCGCGGCCGCCCTTGGCCTAAGCGCGGTCGCCCTCCTTGGCAGTAACTCCGACGGATTTTCCTCCTTGGCCAAATTCAGTCCACACCCACGACACTCCAAGGTCATAGATCTATGGACTTCATACCACATGAACCAAATATTCCAACATATGTTCCACCAATTAAGGGATTTCTTACAATCCTATCACAAATACAACTCTCATCAACAACTATAAATACAAGGCAACGTCAACCGTTCCAAGGTAATTGCTCTTTGTTATATTGAATGCATATTGTTCTTTATAATATTGAGCTCTCATGCATCATACTTATTCTCACGCCCGAGGGTCTTCGCTGGAGACCATTCCGGCTAGTCGTGGGTTCCGTGTTTCAGGTCAAGGAGCCAAGTGATTAATCTTGCCACGTGAACGGAGATTGATAAGCACGTTTCCTGCAGCATCAATAACCTTTGTGAGAAAATAAAAAACTTAAGATAAATAAGTATTTTAAACATAGCCTACAAATGAAAATAAAACATATCCAATTTTTTTTAATATAGTTTATATAAGAAAATAAAATATTACAATAAAAGAGAGTTTTAAGTATAACAAAATATAAAATATAAATATATTGATAGATAGATTTGAATTCATTTCCTTTCTTCCTCTTTCTCATTACCACATTGTTAATACACCAATTCCTAGCTTTAAATGAATATGTATAATTAAAATATTTTTAAATGTTTAAGTGATTTAATATTTTCTTACCAAACACACCCTCAATCAAAAGCCATATTTTATCCTTTTTTTAAATGTTACCCCTAAACATTTTACTTTCTTCAATGTCCCATTTCTTCCATTAAATCATCAAAAATCTAAAAAAAAGTTGATTATATAACATCATGTGAATAATTTAGAGTAACTTTTTGATGACTTTATTATCTTGGGGGGTGTGGGGGGGGGGGGGGGCTGTCATTTTACATGCACTTGAGATTCACATGTCTCACCTAACCCTAGTTATTGACACATAAATACTCCCCCCGTCCCACCAAAACTGATACTTATTTCCTTTTTGGTTCTTTCCAGCCAAACTGATACTTCCCAAAATGGAAGGGAATCTTTACTATTTACCCCACTCATTATCTCTCCTATTTCACTTTTACACTCACAACATTCTCTCTCCTAACTATTCCTCCCACTCATTTTCTCTCCTATTTAATTCTTCATACTCACAACATTTTCTTTCACTTTTTCTCTCTCTTACTTTTTCTTAATCCGAGTGCCCAGAAATTTGGTATCAATTTTGGTGGGACGGAGGGAGTATAAGTTAACAAAGTAATCAAATATTTAACCTAAATTAGTCATGTCCTAAATTAGTCATGCAATTAACTTTTGTTAGATTTTTGTCGATTTAATAATGGAGTGGTGATATTGAAAGAAGGGAAAAAGTTTAGTGATGATATTATAAAAAAAAAAAAACAGGGGAACAGTGGAAATTGGCAACCAAACCTTTCATGATTTATTCTGTTAGTTATTACAGTAAATTCAAGCATGAAAGTGAGTGAACTTATTAACGCTTCTAAAGCGCATATGGCCCATGTGCGACTTAACACCTGACTAATAAAGCTTTGTTTGTAAAAATTAAAAAATAATTTGATTAATAAGTTCCTTTTATTTTTACAAATCACTTTTCCTCAAATTTCTTATTAAATTAAATGTCCTACAAGTTTTTATGTAGTAATATATTATAATGGATACAGTATGCATTTATTAAATATGATACATCATCATGAATAATGTCGTCTGCACCACCACCGCCCGCCGCCACCCACGAAAACCGGTCACCGATGCCGAAAACTAGTCGCCGTCCGCCACCATCCATGCAGTATTATATTTAGCTATAAAGTATTATACACTGTCATGTAATGCAATATTTTACAGAATAATACAACATGGAAAGAAACATATGAGACATTATGATACTTTTTTAAAATTTATAGGATATTTTCTCTTTATCATCCAAATTAACATTTTATGTGACACATGATTGATTTGGAGCGTAAAACTATACTTCGGTCAACAATGGAATTTTATTCAAACATTTTAGATGTGTGCAACATATTTATTTAAAGAACAAGAGATTTATGTGCCTAATATAAAAAGCTGATGGAGGTTATCTAGACAAGAAATCACATGAGAGTTTTCTGCTATTTGAGCAGATTTATATACTACATATTTAAACTCATCTACAAATTATTTTTATATCGACGAATCAATCTCCGATACTCATTATTTAATATTCACATATCTGAGAAAAATAATAATGAAAAAAAAAAAATGAAAAATTGCCGTGGTATGACAAGTAATGCGACGCATTATCTTCCTGACATGAGACTGACAAGAGCCTGATTTTCATAGAAGGAACCAACATCCCAATCCTCTGTTGTTGATGAAAGAGTCATCAATGCCACCACAATGGATCTCATACTTGGCCTTAGCTGCGGATTTTCTTGAGTACAAGCTTTCGCAAGTTGAGCCATCTGCAATCAAATTTGCCTGTCAGAATAGGGATGGGGAAGATATTCGAACAAAACGAATATCATCTCCGACAGTTTGGAGCAAAAATTGCACTATTCTTTATTATGGTGCAAATTGCTTTAAATTTTATACCAAATAAAAATATTCATAAAATATTCCTTATTATCTCACTTATATAAATAATATGAAGTTATATATATTTTATATTGTAAAATATTTTCATATTTATCAAAAATAAAATAAAATAAAGGAGATCGGGATAGCGCAGCTCTATTCCTTGCGCCAAATATGGTGCAAGAAATAGAGTTACTTCGTAATAGAGCAAGTTTTAGAGTTGCGTTGGAGCTAAATAATGCTATATCTTGAAGTCATAGAGTGCCGTTGGAAATGCTCTAAAACACACACACACACACACACACACTGTCACCTTTCTGACAGAGTCAATGGGATAATCCTCGAGCCTGGGATCAATAATTTTGACTAGGTCGTCTACTGGGTCTGGTTGATTCAGCACTTCGTCAAACTGTTGAGGAACAAATTTAAATAAGCAGTTCAGATTCAGATGACTTGGTGAGAATTAGAGCTTAACCCTGAAACAGAGGATGCAGGACTTACCAAAGCAACGAGACCTTTTGACTCAGCAATGGAGCCATTTGCTTTGACTATGGCTTCCTTGCCTGATATAAGTTCGTACATGACAACCCCAAATGCATATACGTCTACTTTAGGAGAGACTTCTCCGTAATTCGCATATCTGGATCAAAAGAACGTAAGAAAATTAAATCATGTCCCATAGTCTGAGTTCACACCAAGTACTTCACATTCTATGCCATAGAATATTTCCCTCTGTCCCAAGAAAACAGTCTTTCTTTCCTTTTTGGCTTGTCCCAAAATAGTCTCATTACTAAAAAAAGGTACCCCAGCAAAGCATCATCCTTAAAAGTTTTGGGACGGAGGGAGTTTTGTTAGGAAGTTAACCCCAATGAATCAGGGAACTCCTTGAGATCTATAATCAAAGCAGCCCAACCATATTATAAATACTCCCTCCGTCCCAAAATAAAGAACATATTTGAATTTTTTTTTTGGACATTCATATTGGGATGGAGGGAGTATGATATTCTATCCGCTCAATAGTCAACAGAATAAGCAAAAAGTTTTTAGCTTACTCCGGTGGCATGTATCCAAAAGTACCCACAAGACGAGAGGGCATAGACGTACTTTCGACTTCAGTAAACTTCGTTAAACCGAAATCTGCAACCTGAATAATTAGAATATAGTAAGAAGCATGAGAGCAAGCTTTCACATGAACCTCTAAAGAGATAGATTTATTAAAGTAGGGGAATTTTACAACCTTTGCACGGAAGTTCTTGTCTATTAAAATATTTGCAGATTTAATATCCCGATGGATGTATGCGGGAACTGTATGCTCGTGGATATATTCAAGACCCCTTGCTGAATCTAGGGCAATTTGCACTCTGCTAGCCCATGGCAGTGGGTCCCTACTCCCTAGTAACAAATATAAGAAGAAATCATTATTTTTGTCTTTGTTTGGAAGCACTTTCAGAACATCAGATCCTCAGCATTCTTCTAACCTGAGCCATGCAAATGCTGGCTTAAATTTCCATTTTCAATGTACTCATAAACCAAGCAAAATGAACCCTCCACGCAATATCCTATCAAGCGCACCTGCATTAGAAGTAACAGATGATTTGAAGATTTCGGATTAGAAAAAAACACACACTCTCTGTGTGTGTGTGTGTGTGTGTGTGTTTCTCTTTTATACAGCTAATTTTCTGTTCCTTTCCACCCCTACCCTCTCATTCTCACTTTTCTTGGCATTTTGGGAATAGGTGTGGGGGGCATATGACATTAAAATCTGAAGTGATTATGAAATATGGATTGGGCTTAGACAGTGCAAAGGGTTCAATGGGCATAGTGGGCCAATTGACTTAGAATGGGCCATGGAAATCAAATAAGGTAAAAAGTAATAACGATAAGTAATATTCCGCCTTAAAAATGGCGAGATAACGTAGCACGTGGCATGGATGCAATGTGTGGCGGGAATAAAAGTGTAGGCGGGAAGTACCTACGGCGATAAGATTACATAGCATACTCCCCACCCCCTTTTTTATATGATTTTCGGGTAGTCAAAGCGTAATTAAGAATGAGTAGCCAAATATGTCTTGTCGCCTTAGTGAATTTGTCGCCAGGCGACAAACTCAGCTCGTACGCAACAGGTAATTTGGATGGTGACGCGTGGTATCCACCCCCATAATGTATAACAGTACAACATGATGGGATTGGTAGTACTTTTTACTAACTCTGAGGGTAGTTGACTGACAAGGCATGGGTGATTGACACGTGTCCTTGCAGGTATGGCCTATGATTGTGAAGTGATATAAATATGTGAAATTCAGCATTATTATGTAAGTCCTATTCTCTCTCTAAAAATTTTCTCTCCTCTCCATTATTCTCTCTCTCTACAATAGTTACTTGACCTGATAACCTTACTGATTCTCACGCCGGAGGGGTTTCACCGGAGTCACCCCCGGTTTAGTTCACTGTGACTTGCGTGTGTGTAGGTTTCCAGGTGAGTCATCCCAAGAGGATCAGCCGGAGTATCCATGGGAGTAGCTGAAGATTCAGCTCCTGATCAACCCCATTTTTCATGGTAGCATCAGTTGGTTTCGTTGCCGGGACCGAGCGTTCTTCTTTGGGTGGCTAGGTGAAGTTTGGGAGGTTGTTGGTGGCTGCCGGAGGTGAGAGAGAAGGTGGAGTATTGTTGTTGTTCTGATTGGTGGAGCCCAGAAGATTCTAACTGTCAGTTTGATCAAAAGAGTAAAAGCTAGTTAACTAGAGAACCAAGGAGGATTCTCAGATGGTACTTGTCAAAGGTTGTTTTTTGGATTGTGGTATTTATTTCAGGAAGTCATAAAGTTGTCTTTGGCTATAAAGGTTGTAAGTTCATTAATGCATGTATTAAAGGCGTTTTGTTTTCAGAAAGTGACTTGTAAAGTTGTCAGAACAGTTGGTTTATTGTGAAAAGGTGTGATTTGGCTTGAAGTGTCTGTAAAAGTATACAGTTAGTTAGAAGCAATTTATGGTGGTTGGTCAAGAAAAAGCTACCCCCTCTAGGGCGGCTCAGAACTTAACATTGGCAACTCCAAATGCTAAGGATGCTCGTGCGGGAGCTGGAGCAGGATCTGAAAGAGGGGTGGAGGTCCATACGTCTGAGACCAACACCAGCGTTAGGCGGGCTAGGGTGGAGGAGGAAAGGGTGAGAGTGGAAAGAGCCAAGGCAGTAGATGAAGGTCAAGTTCCCGCGAAGTCGAAGAATGCAGAAGTAAGAGAAAGGATTGAAAAGTTAAGGGCGGACAATGAGGCGTGGATGCATGTTCTCGCCAATAACCAACAATTGAAGGAGTTACATGTGGAGCCTTCCCACGTTCCTGAGGAGTTACTGAATGTGCAAGCGGGAAGGTCCCATGTCGACGGGCAAAATCGAGAGGTTAGCGCTAGCGTGGCTAATAGACCAAGACAGGGTGTAGATACGCCGCTGCCCAGGAGATTAGCGGAAAATCGAAGGCGGGATGATGGCTTGGAAGCGAGAAAGAAGAGGAGAAAGAAAATATACCATAAGCCAGGCAACTCCAAAGAAGAATCCTATTACTTTGAATATGACAGTAATGAATCTAGCGGCTCCACGCGCGACGAAGGACGTGTCAAGGAAAGGACCCAGATATCGCGACATCATGATGTTAGGCGACATCGTGAGAGGTTACCACGGGATAGGGAGCGACGGCGACAAGAGAGGAAAGATAAAGAGTATGATAAGGAAAGGGAGCCTGAGAGCCGCAGAGGCGGGCGGCGTGGCCGAGAAGCTCGCAGTAAACCATAAAAGCCGCGAGAATTGTCAAGGCTAGTGAGGCGAGAGAAGGCTAAGAAGGAAGAGGAACAAAAGTTGAGAAATGAGATGGCTGAGATGGCGAAGAAAATTAAGGATTTAGAGGCGGGAATAAGGAAAGTGGAAGGAAAAAAGCCTTTTTTGGCTCCTTTCACCCAAAATATCAAAGGTGTTGCCCCAGACCCAAGCTTTCGCATGCCAACTTTATCAAGTTATTCAGGAAAATCTAGAGCAGTAACTCATGTGGGAGGATTTGAAGCAACCATGTCGCTGTTGACTGAGAATGAAGCAGTTTTGTGTCGAGCTTTGGTGAGCACTCTGGCAGATCACGCATTGGATTGGTTCTTAGCACAGCCTGAGGATTCTATAACGGGGTATCAAGATTTCAGGGAGAAATTCTTGGCGAGATTTAGTGCGTCAGGATCACAACCGGTTCAGAAGACGGAGTTGTGCAGTCTTAAACAAAAGGATGGGGAAGGGATTGCGACTTTCACAGACGAGGTTCGCATGGGAGTGGCAAATCAAGTCCCTGACATCGCTCAGGGCGAGATAATCATGTTGTATAACACCAGTTTGCAGCCAGGTCATTTCAAGCAGGAGCTAGGAATGAGATTGCCAAAGACTACGGGGGAGTTATATGAAAGAGTACGGGGATTTTGTAGTGGAGCTAGAGTTAAGACGAGGGAACTCCCGCAAATCGAGACCAAGAAAGTGGTGGGTGAGAGGGTGGAGGTAGTGCGAGATGATCGGAGAGGATTTGGGTGGCGGCAGAGGGCCAGTCAGCGGGAGGAAGTGGAGCGTGGAGAAGGGCGCGTGGGGGTCGAAAGAGAGTTCAAGCCAAAGACAGACATCAAGTATAGCCGGTTGAACACTCCTATCGTGAGATCATGAAGAAAATAAATTTGCACGAACCTTTTCTATCAAGCTCCAGAACCGCCCAGCTAGAGATCGAGAATAGTTATTGTGAGTTTCACAAGGATAAAGGACACAAGGCGATGATTGTTATAATTTAAGGAGATTGATTCAGGGAAGATTGACGAGAGGTTTCTTGCGGGAGTATTTGGAGGAGAATGTTGGGGCGGGATGATCAACGTAGGCTGAGAGAAATTTGGTGGATGTCATTGCGACCCATTACCCAGTGTATCTCGAGTTGAATACCCAAATCATGACTTTGACGCATACATTTGACGTTCCTCGGTTTCCCGCCCGGTCGAGATAGGGTGATCGGTTTTCCGAGCGAGATTGGTGTTGCAAAGCCGTAGGAGTCGGCCCGATTATCATCCGCTATGTATCCGAGCGATAATATATTGTCTGTGCTGAGTCAGGTAGATTAAGAGGCGAGTAGGAATGTGCTCTATTATGATGCTTTTAAAAGGATGAATTATACGAGAGGCAAATTTGGTGCCTCATAAAGGATATCTTGAGGGTTTCACTAATCGATTCTGTTAAGGTTAAAGGCACGATTATGTTGGATGTTGAAATTGGTGAAGGAAAGTTGGCGAGATGCGAGAATATCGAATTCATGGTAGTTGACATTGTGTCTCCTTATAATGCTATAGTGGGGATTCCGTTCAGTATTGAGCTTTGAAATGGTTATGTCAATTCCACGCTGAGAGAGTGAAGTATCCACCACCAATGGGATAGGTTGCCAAGAAGTGAGGCGATCACCGTGGTAAGAAAGCAAAGGAGATGCTTTGAAAGCTAAGGCGAGAGTACAATTTCGATGACTTCCAAAGTAGAATCTAGTCAATTAAAGATAAATATGGTTAAGATTGTAGAGATGGAGAAGCGGCGAACCAGATTGGGTCATAACGAGAGAGTATGAGAAAGGAAACCGCTATAGTGGCCGGAGCGACAAACCAAGTTTCAGTGGCTGAGGTAAGGGTGTCCAGAAGAAGGCGGGAAGTTTGTATTGTGGATGAACAGGATTCTGATTCTGAGATTAGGCGAGAAAAGATGGAGGAGGTTGCAGTTTGGCGAGATGTAAGATCCGGCATGGTGGAGCAAAGTGATGATGATGAAGAGGATAGTTGGGCAATGGAAATGGTGAGAGCCACGCCCAGTTTAAGTTATGTCAGGGTAGTAAGGCTAGTTAGTATGGAGGAGCCAAGGATCGAAGAGGTGGTTGATGGAAATGTTAAAGTACTCATAGAGGAATCTGATGATGATTGTGAAACCATTGAAGTAGAGGACGCTCAGGGGCGGCCTACTGGTAATGTATTTGCTGATCCTAAAAGGCCAGTTCCCGTTGGTATAAGAAAGAGGAAAAGAATAGAGGTGGAAACGTTGCAGGTGCGGGATGAGCCAGATATCAAGGCAGGAGAAGAGTTGGAGGAGGTAGAAATCAATTGTTATTTTCCCGAGCAAAAGGTGAAGATTGGCAAGCAACTGTCGCGGGATGAGCGAGAAGCTTTGGTTGATTTTTTGAAGGAAAATTTGGATGTATTTGCTTGGAGACCGGAGGACATGAAGGGTATTGACGAGAGTGTGGCTCTGCATTGTTTGAATGCTGATCCTAGGGTGGAGCCATTTAAGCAAAGGGTGAGGCATTTGTCGCCGGAGAAGGAGGTGGCAGTATTGGAGGAAGTGGAAAAGTTGTTGAAGGCGGGAATAATCGAGAAAATTCAATATCCGGTTTGGTTGGCTTGTCCCGTAATGGTTTTGAAGTCAAACAAGAAGTGGAGAATGTGCATTGATTTTACTGATTTAAATACAGCATGTCCCAAGGATTGCTATCCTTTACCCAAGATTGATAAGTTGGTGGATTCCATTTCAGGTCACAGAGTGTTCAGTTTTATTGATGCTTATTCAGGATATCACCAGATTAAGATGGCGGAGGAAGACAAGGCGAAAACAGCGTTTAGGACTCCAAAGGGAATTTTTTGTTACAAAATGATGCCTTTCGGTTTGAAGAATGCGGGGGCGACATACCAAAGGATGGTGAACGAGGTATTCAAGTCTCAAATTGGGCGGAATATAGAAGCATACATTGATGACATGGTGATCAAGACTGGGGAAAGCAATCACTTGTTGGATCTCGCCGAAACTTTCGAGAACTTGAGAAGGAATTCGATGAAGTTGAATCCTAGTAAGTGCACATTTGGCGTTACGGCTGGAAAGTTTCTGGGATTTTTGGTAAACAGGCGCGGGATTGAAGCCAACCCAGAAAAAATTCAGGCGTTAATAGATATGTCACCACCGAAATCTATCCGCGAGATTCAACGTTTGAATGGGAGAATTATTGCCCTGGGAAGGTTTATTTCGAAGTCTCAGGAGAGATGTTTGCCGTTCTTTAAGGTGTCAAGGGGGGGAAGAAATTTGAGTGGAACGAGGAATGTGGAGCAGCTTTTGAGGAAATGAAATCTTATTTAGGGAAGCCGCCACTATTGAGTAGCCCTGTGGAGGGGGAAGAATTGTTTGTTTATTTGGCAGCCTCTGACTACGCAGTTGCCGCAGTATTGGTGAGGGAAGGTGGGGGAATTCAAAGGCCTGTATATTATGTATCTAAGGCATTGAGCGAAGCTGAGTCGAGATATTTTAATGCAGAAAAGTTAGCATATGCATTGATGGTGGCGGCAAGAAAGCTAAGGGCATATTTTGTCGCTCATACAATTGTTGTTTTGACTGACGCTCCTTTAAGGAAGATTTTACAGCACCCAGATTCTGCGGGAAGACTTTTGAAGTGGTCGATTGAGTTGACAGAATTCGACATCAGATATGAATCTCGCCGAGCTATTAAGGCGCAAGCTTTGGCAGACTTTATAGTTGAAACTTCGTTTACCAAATCACAGGAAGAAGTAATTGAGGAGCGCGATAAGAAGAGGGCGGCAAAGCGTGCTGAGCCAAGTTCGATTGAAGAAAAGAAGAGGCCGGAGGATTGTTGGGTCTTACATGTAGATGGTTCATCAGCAAAAGACAGAGGAGGGGCGGGAATGGTTTTGATATCACCAGATGCGGAATGTGAGTATAGGAAGGCATTTAGGTTCAAGTTCCCAGTGTCTAATAATCAGGCGGAATATGAGGCATTAGTGTCGGGAATTGAATTTGCGCGGATACTCGGAGTAAAGAGGATTGTGATTCATTCGATTCTCGTTGATTGTTACAAGTGAAAGGCAAATATGGCACGGTGAATTCTTTTGATAAAATATTGTAATTTGGTGAGAAGTCTCGAGTCATTTTGAGTTTTGGGAGTTGGTACAAATTGGGCGAGAAGAGAATTCCAAGGCGGATGCCCCGAGTAGGTCTCATGGGAAGCGAAGATAATGAAGCATCCATGGATCCCCCGGTGGAATATGTCGACATGCCGCCATTGATAGGCCCGTGGTCACGGAGATCGAGGAAGCGGAGGCGAGTCGGGTTACCGACATGAATGATTTTTTAGAAAAGGGTGAATTGCCGCTTGACGAAGAAAGGGCTAAGTTAGTAAAGGTGACTTCTCCACGATTTCATCGTGCAGATGGAATTCTATATAGAAGATCTTTTTCAAAGCCATCGATGAGGTGCATAGAGCCGGGAATGCGGCTAAGGTTTTGTTTGAAATCCATGAAGGTGTTTGCGGGGTCATCCTGGGCGAGATCCCTAGCGGAAAAAGTGTTATTCCACGGCTATTATTGGCCAAGTTTGAGGAAGGATGTCAAGAATACGTGCGTAAATGTGAGAAATGTCAAAGGTTCGGGAATATACCTCAAGCAACCCGCCACCGAGCTGACGCCTATTGCCGCGACGTAGCCATTTGATATGCTGGGCATTGATTTAATAGGACCATTCCCAAAGGCCAAGGGAGGATGCCGCATGTGGTAGTTGCCGTTGATTATTTTACTAAATGGACGGAAGCAAAGGCTCGCGACAATAAGCGAAGACAATGTGGATCAGTTTGTTCAAGAAAACATTTGGGTGCGTATATGGGTTACCCAGTATTATCAGATCTCGATCATGGAACGCTATTTGGTAAGAAATTTACAGCGGAATGCGGAGGATGAATGTTAAGCATTGGATGTCGGTGGTATACGCACCACGGTGCAATGGTCGTGAGGCGGCAAATAAACAAATTATTGCCGCTACGTAAAATTTAGAAGGAAGAGGCGGCGCACGGTTAGAAGAGTTTTCGATCGCACTATGGTATGTGAGGACCACAATAAAGGGCTCAACTCGGTGAAACAAATCGCTTTGACTTACGGATTCGAAGCCACGGCACTGCCCGAGATAGCCTTGCCGACATACCGGGTGACTTATTATGATGAGGCGAGAAATGGCCTGCGACGATGTAATGATCTTGATTTGATTGATGAAAGGAGGTTGCAAGCGATAATGAGGATGGTAAATTACAAGCAAAAGATGAAGGCCCAGCATGATAGGCGGGTTAACAAGAGGTCTTTTAATGTAGGTGATTGGGTACTAAGGAGTGCCGAAGCCACGGGACCCAAACCAGGCTTCACCAAGTTAAATGAGAAGTGGGAAGGGCCATTTCAGGTGTCTCAAGTTATTCGAGAAGGGACTTATCGGCTGAGAAAGCAGGATGGTGAAGAATTGAAGAACGCCTGGAGTGTTGATCATTTGAAGCGTTTTTACCAATGAAGTTGTAGCAATCTTTTGTAGTTGCATCTTTTGATTTTTGCTCTAGATAGCAAAAGCTACGTAACTTTCTTCTGGGGTCATGTGTTTTTGTTTACGTAACATTGACGGGAAAGTTGTGTAGAATTTGCCAATCTAGCATGATGTAACTTATGAACATGATGGAAGGAGGCATGAATTATTCAGCTACATACTGTCTTGAGAATATCATTTTTATTGAAACTTAACAAGTTTTACATTTTATGAAAGCTTGATTATTGGAGCAGTGAGATTAGAAAGGCGAAGATAGTCAAGGAAACCACCGTCATAAGAGATAAAGAAATTTGACGAAGGAGGGCGACAACGGAGGCACCACGAGAATGGCGAGAAGCAATCGTCGCCAACTTCTCGCAAAGGGATGCGGTGTCTTGTTTAGAGACCAAGGCACCTACTGGATGCGGCGTCTTGGTTAGAGACCAGAGTCGCCCAAAGGATGTAGTGTGTCTTGAGACTAAGGCACCTAATGGATGCGACGCCTTGGTTAGTGACCAAGTCGCCCAAAAGGGATGTGGTGTCTTGGTTAGAGACCAAGGCACCTAATGGATGCGGCGTCTTGGTTAGAGACCAAGTCGCCCAAAAGGGAGGTGGTGTCTTGGTTAGAGACCAAGGCACCTAATGGATGCGGCGCCTTGCAGACCAAGTCGCCCAGATGTAGTGTAGTGACAAGGCACCCTAATGACGCGACGCCTTGGTTAGCGACCAAGTCGCCTGTGTGTCTTGGTTAGAGACCAAGGCACACGGATGCGGCGTCTTGGTTAGAGACCAAGTCGCCCAAAGGGAGGTAGTGTCTTGGTTAGAGACAGCGCTAATGAATGCGGCGTGCGGTTAGAGACCAAGTCGCGCAAAAGGGATGTGGTGTCTTGGTTAGAGACCAAGGCACCTAATGGATGCGGCGACGTGTCTTGGTTAGAGACCAAGGCACCTAATGGATGCGGCGTCTTGATTAGAGACCAAGTCGCCCAAAAGGGATGCGGCGTCTTGGTTAGAGACCAAGTCGCCCAAAAATGGAAAAATGGATATGGCATTTCGGTTAGAGAATAAGTCGCCCAAATTAAGGCAGTGCGTTGGTTAGAAACCAAGATACCAAATGGATACGCCGAAAATTGTCGCATCAAATAGTTGATGAGAATCTACATTTGGGAGTGAGGCTGCCTAAAGACAAGCCTCACTTTTTCGAAGGGAGTAGTATGTATATAGAGATAAGATGGAAAGATACAGTGAGAGGTACAGTCTTTGATGAACTATCAAAGCAAAATCAGAATTACCGAAAGAAAAACAAGCGACATGAAGAAGTTATGATAAACAAAGATAGTTTCAGGAGCAAGTCATAAGAAGTAAAGCAGTAGATAAAAGGTCGCAACAGAGCGACAAGAAAATAGCTACAAATTGTCTTTGGCGCGAAGGCTGGGAACAGAAATTAAATTAATTGTTTGCAACAAAATAGGTGGCGAAAGTTAAAATGAAGGAAACAAAAATTGTTTGTTACAGGCTTAAAAATAAAAGTTGATAGCAATTACAAAACGAAAGCGCCAGTTCATTGGGCGTTGTAAGCGGCATTAAGGGCGTCCTTCTTTGCTTGAGACAGGTCTGACCAAGCGGGAACAATGTTGTCAGGACGAATTTCGGGAACTGGCCACGCGGCTTTGCCAAGGACGGCATCCTCCGATGCTTAGCGCGCCAACTCTTCTTCGCCGTAAGGAACAAAGGGGACGCCCTCGCGACTTTGTCGAAAATTGTTTTGAGCCCCATCCGGCCAAAGATACGGGGTAATGGCGGGATTTTCTTCGGCGGCAATTGTTACGAGGTATGAAGGATAGCGTTATCAAACGCATCCATTTCGTCGATCTACGCTTTGGTTTTAGCGGCTTCAAGATCTTGACGAAGTTTGGTCACTTGGTTAGCTCGCACGAAGTCTGCATCTCTAAGCCGTTTATTCTCGGCTTCAAGCTCGGGAAACTTAGCGACAAGTTCTTTATTCTTCTCGTTTTCCTGATAAGGCGAGCAAGCTTCTCCTCTGTATCATTGTTTTTCTTTTCAAGTTCTTCCAACTTCGCTTTACCCTCCGCCAGATCAGTATCAGCTTTGGTTCGCAAGTTCCTGGAGTTCTTGGATAGTGGTATCCCTTTGGTAACCCTACGTTCGTAAAGATTCCGCTCACGTTCGGCTTGATGAGCTCTCCCTCTAACTTAAGGCATTTGTTGCTTAAGCCCGGAAGAGTCTTTGCGGCTGCGAGAAGTAGAAAGGCAAGTAAATGATGGTTTAAAGTTAGTCATAAAAATTTGAATGAAAAGGAAAGCGAGTAAAGGTATCTTACTAAGGAGAGTTGGATCCGGCATGATAGGCGGAGTGGGCGGGATTCTCTCCTTCAACGTAGCGACTTGTCTCGGCTAAGCCGCTTGACCGCTTAAGAGCTGGAGCCTAGCAAGCAAGAAACCGTGTCTAGCCGCTCGGTTATTAACCCCTTGAGTTTGGGGATATCATTGGCTTCCCGACAAAGAGCCACCATACCCTCCTCGTCTGTAGGAATACTGGAACCCTTCTTTTAACAGTGGGTGTGGCGACAGGTATGTTGGCGGGAAGACGAAGGGCGTGGCGGTGAGGCGTAGGATTGGAGGGAGGATCGGTCTCGTGGGCGAGGGGAAAGCGGGGTGTTGGTGTACGTGGGATCTTCGGTTTGAACCCCTGACTTCGGTTTGGATCCCGAGGGAGCGACAATCTCGGCCTCGTCTTGGGGCTCATCATTTTCTTCATTCTCTTCTTCCTCTTCCTCATCTTCCAAGATTAGGAGTTTCGGGAAGGTTCTCCCGAGTTTGTGCGGGAGCGGGAGCGGAAATCTGCCGCCTTTTGTTTTGACGGGGTTGGTGGAAGGGGCCCTCTGCGGGAATTTTCGGGAACAATCTTGTCATCCGCTCCGGTTGTGGCAATGGGAATGGTCAAATCGTGGCGGGGCCTTGGTGGCATTCTAGCCGCGGCCAAACGTTTGGCTGTTGCTCGAGGCGCCCGTATGCTAACCTCTTTTGATTCATATCCGTTGAACGATGAGCTGCGACAAAAAGCAAAAAGTCATTATTGACATTATAAGACTAAAATTAGTAAATGAGGAATGCAGAAATTAGTAAAGATCATACGTAGAACTTCTCGCATTGAGCGACAAACATTGTGGCCGTTCCAGCATGTTGTGCGCTCAGAAGCAAATTTTGCGCCGAATGAAGCTCCCATCCCGACCAGAAGCTGTGTGTTCAATGGCCACCCTAGGAGGCGGGCGGGAAATTGTAAAAGCCCTACTTGGCTCAATAGGGAGTCATCGGCTAGAATTTCTTGCCACGAGAAACGAGGAGTTGAGGATCGGCGGGATTGTTGTCGAAGAAGCTTAACCATTTTTCCTTGCAATCTTTTCTCATCCTCGTCTAAGGACCATTTCTTGTCGACTTTAGGGTGAATCCCAAGAGATCGGTAGGAAGCGTCCGGCCCAACGAGAAATTATGAATAGCGGGTTGCTCACGCCGGTTGTGAACTTTGGAAGGAAGAGGGGTTAGGATTTTGGGTTTCTTGAATTTTAGCGACATACGAAGTTCGTTTGTCTGCTTGTCTTTTGTGCATAACCCGTAAACATGTCCATTAGGAGGTGAAGGGTGGGTTCCCGCTTTGAGTGCGCGTGACAAACAACTATAAAACAAGTCAAAACCCTTATGGCATTAGGGTGGAGCTCGGCATGGCCGCGTTAGCTTTGAAGAGGACGAAAGAGATAAAGGGGTCAACGGGAATCCTAAGGCCCGCTTCTAGTTGTGACGGGAAAACTACTATACCGTCTTGTCGCCGACGGATGGAGAGTAGCGACATGTCACCATCGTAGCTAGCGATATGGTAATTTAAATGATCTATATGGTATTGAGTGTGAAAGGGGGTGATGTGAGAATTTGTCAAAGGGTTATTTCCCGCTGCAGTTGAAGTGGATGGGATATTAGTCAAGGACGAATTCCCGCCAGTTGAAGTTGAAACACCATGAGCTTCAGTGTGAGACATCCCTTTGAATCGAAGAAGAGATAACTTGTTTATAATGGTTCCTATTAGCTACGATCTCGCAGCGAGAAAGTCGGTGTCGGAAGCTGTCGAGAATATGTAGGGGGACCATGGTGACAAAGATGTTCACAAAGTTCAGGGAGTGAAAAATGTTTTGGACATGGGGGCTGAGGAATGAAGAAAACATTTGCCTCTAATTTCTACTACGGCAATTACTGCGGGATCTACCTTATTGATCCTAAGACAGTTCACTAAATCATCCCGCGGGATCCTTGCCCAGATGCCCCTAGTTAAGTAGTAAATACCCCAGTCCTTTGACATTGGCCATACCTAATTTTTCTAAGACAGTTCTTAAACCTAGCCATGATAACAAGTAAAACTTGAGAGAAACAAAGGAAACCAAAAAGCAAAGAAATTACCTGGAAAATATGAAGGATCGTTGATGAAATCAAAGACGGATTGTAAGTTCGCCGGAATGCTCAAGGTCCGGCCAAAGAAGTGATTTTCCAGGATGATTCAGTGGATGAATCGAGGCAAGGAATGAGCGTTTATGGAGGAATTTCAAAGGGGAACAAGGATTAGTCACTAAAAAGAAGGAAAGGTCAAGGAAGAAAGGTAGTGAGTTCGCCGGAAAACGTACTGATTTCACCGAAAATTGCCTAGGAAGTTTTTCAGACGAGGAGAAGGAAAAAGGTAAAAATAGGGGTGGGGAGGTTATTTATATCAAGGGAATGTGAACAGGTTCGTAGGGGACAGTACAATTAATTGGCCCCCCAAAATTTTGAAATTCCCCCCATTAAATGATTTCAAAATTCAAAAAGTTTTTTCATATGTCACATCACACCAACCGTCAGTCAGTGGAAGGACCTAGGAGTGTGCCACGTGTCCCTTGGATGACGTCGTTGAATAACGCCTAGCGAGGTGGCTACCCGCGGGCGGGAAGTAATAGGCGATGTAAATTTCTGCTTTGAAACATAAATGATCCAGGTCTTGAAATTGGGGCTGCTTGAAGTGATTATGAAATATGGATTGGGCTTAGACGGTCTGAAAGGGTTGAATGGGCATAGTGGGCGATTGACTTAGAATGGGCCATGAAAATCAAATAAGGTAAAAAGTAATAACGATAAGTAATATTCCGCCTTAAAGATGGCGAGATAACGTAGCACGTGGCATGGATGCAATGTGTGGCGGGAATAAAAGTGTAGGCGGGAAGTACCTACGGCGATAAGATTACATGCATACTCCCCACCCCTTTTTATATGATTTTCGGGTAGTCAAAGCGTAATTAAGAATGAGTAGCCAAATATGTCTTGTCGCCTTAGTGAATTTGTCGCCAGGCGACAAACTCAGCTCGTACGCAACAGGTAATTTGGATGGTGACGCGTGGTATCCACCCCCATAATGTATAACAGTACAACATGAGGGGATTGGTAGTACTTTTACTAACTGCGAGGGTAGTTGGTCGACAAGGCATGGGTGATTGACACGTGTCCTTGCAGGTATGGCCTATGATTATGAAGTGATATAAATATGTGAAATTCAGCATTATTATGTAAGTCCTATTCTCTCTCTAAAAATTTTCTCTCCTCTCCATTATTCTCTCTCTACACAATAGTTACTTGACCTGATAACCTTACTGATTCTCACGCCGAAGGGGTTTCACCGGAGTCACCCCCGGTTTAGTTCACTGTGACTTGCGTGTGTGTAGGTTTCCAGGTGAGTCATCCCAAGAGGATCAGCCGGAGTATCCATGGGAGTAGCTGAAGATTCAGCTCCTGATCAACCCCATTTTCCATAGTAGCATCAAAATCTTACTCCCTCCGTGTAATATCCCAAATTTAAATTGGTCAATTTAGTTATAATAAAACTTAAGAAATTATGGGACGGATTACAAAAGGCTGAATTAGGGTTATTAGTAATACTATGTACCGTATTTAAGAGATGTTAATGTGTAACATTTTGGCATTTATGGAAAATAAGTTGGTGAATAGTTTCGGGTTATCACTAGGGGTGGAAGGGGTTCGGCTCAAACCGCGGTTTGGAGTCGAACCGAGCCAAATCGTGCGGTTTGGCTCAGTTTTTAGACATAAGTGATTTAGCTCGGTTTGAGAAATTAACAAATCATGTGATTCAGCTCAGCTTGGGGTTTGACACTCCTAAACCGAACTGAGCCAAACCGAACCGAACCATTTGAGACCGAACCGCGGTTTGAAATCGTAAAACCGAACCATTAAGCCGAACTGTCAAACCGAGCCATGAGCCAAACCGTCAAATTGTACTGACCTGGGGATCACAATGTTCTTTACACAGATAAAGCTCTGGGGATCACAAAACTTATTTCCTCTGGAAGCAATATATATACGGATGAACTTAAGACTAAAGCTTGGAAAGCACAAAACAAAGATACCCATAATGGAAAATATCAAGCAGATTTTTTTATTTATGTGATTAATACATAGATACACCATAAAAAATGATGCAATACAAAAAAGAGCATCTTTAGGCAGAGTAAAATTGGAAATGAAAGACTAGAATAAAAGGATTTCAAGCTCTCTCGAGAAAGCTGAAAAATGGTTTTACTGGAACAGGGATGAACTTCACGGCAAAACCTAATAGCCAAGAAACAGCAGCAAGTGCAATACTAACTCCCCATTGTTCCCAATTCAATCTCTGTGTCAGTCAAACCGCGGTTTGAATTGTTATGGTTTGAAATGTGGTTCGGACCGTGGTCTAGATCGCGGTTTGGACGTGGTCTGAACCGCAAAATCAAACCGCAAATCAAACCGCGGTTTAGACCGAACCAAACCGAACCATAGCGGTTTGGTTTAGCTCGGTTCGAAATTTTTTTATGGTTTAGCTCGGTTTG
Organism: Adenophora triphylla var. japonica; assembly: GCA_022495995.1. Taxonomy (NCBI): domain Eukaryota; kingdom Viridiplantae; phylum Streptophyta; class Magnoliopsida; order Asterales; family Campanulaceae; genus Adenophora; species Adenophora triphylla. Next base: position 575,723 of record JAFEMH010000059.1, on the reverse strand, counting down.
GAATTTCTCCAAACCGATCCTAGCGGTTTGACTTCTAAAATTGCCCAAACCGAGCTAAACCGAACCATTTCCACCCATAGTTATCACAGTTGGTCTCAGAGCGGGACCCAGCCGGAAGGCTTACGAGCTCGCCCAGGGTTAGGATCTTGGGAGATATAGCGTAATATAATTTGAGGTTTAGCCTAAGTCGAATTGGAAGACGAATTCATTTTAAGGTGGGAAGATTGTAATATCCCAAAATTAAATTAGTCAATTTAGTTATAATGAAAATTAAGAAATTATGGGACGGATTACAAAAGGGATTGAATTGGGGTTAGTAGTAATACTTTGTACCTATTTAAGAGATGTTAAAGTGTAAGATTTTGGCATTTATGGAATATAGTGCAATTTCGTCAATGTACAAGAAATGTGCAAGCAAGTAATGCACATTCCTTAAAATCATTGACAAGTCAAATGTGACATTTACTAGGGGACGGAGGGAGTAATAGTTAAACACCAGTGACAGCAAAGATATAGAGGAGTACCAGGTTCAGGTGATGAACATGTGTTAAAACCTTCAACTCTGCAAGAAATTGTATGGATGCCTGCATATCCATCTTCTTGATAGCAGCTTTCTGCAGGAAAATGGAAAAGGGATTCCAATCATAGCTTTATAGACCATCAGAACCACAAATATTGAAAGACGAGTGAATTAGCACAAAAAAGTTTCAAGGTTTTTCCTTCATTCATTATTATTCTTTTGGCATTTTCGTGCTGTTAATAATAAAATTACAGCTACAAACCTCTCCTCTGAGCTCTGCATAGTAAACTACGCCAAAGCCACCTTGACCAATCTTATTAGCAATGCTGAAATCATCTGTAGCCCTTGCAAGTTCTTCATATGAGAAATCCACAGGTTTTTCAACTATATATAAATTGTACTCGATCATGGTTTGTTGGAGGAAGAAAAACTAGGGTTCATGAAAAATTGGGGAAATTGGGAAAATGATACTGTGTTGTTCAACTGGGGAATAATAAGTGGTGATTGGTTGTTAGTTAGTTAAGAAAATTGAACTTATTAAAGAAATGAAAAGGGTTTGATTGTTGGAATTGGATTAATTTAAGGAGGGTTATGTTGTAATTGTTGTCGGGTGGAATGAAGGCGTGTAAGAAGAGTCGACGGCTGATTATTGCTGCCGCCGCCATGGGAGGTCTGGTTGAAGAGGTCAAACAGTAAGATTAAAGTTGGACGTGTTCGTAGGGATTGACAACGTATGGATTACGAGGTTGACTTTTCAAAAAAAACCACCGTTTGTTTACCCTTTTTACAGTTTCCTTTCTAATTACCACGCGTCGCGTAAAAGTTAAAAATTTAGCCGGTAACACAATTAAATTGTTTGAATTTGACCCATATACTCCCTCCGTCCCACCAATTGCTTCACCCTTTTCCTCCGGCACGGGAATTATGGTAATGGGAGGGGAAAAAAAATGTTGTGAGTGTAATTTGAAAATAGGAGAGAGAATTAGTGGAGGGAATAGTGAATTTGAAAAGTGTTGTGAGTGTAATAGTGTTTTAGGAGAGAGAATGAGTGGAGAGAATAGTGAATATTTTTTGCCAAAAAGGTGAAGCTTCTAACGGGACGCCCTTTTGGGTAATTAGTGAAGCTTTTATTGGGACGGAGGGAGTATTGAGTTTTATAATTAAGGACCCTATATAATATTTTTTATTGATCGTTATAATTTATAGTATAAATGATAGTGGTCCTTGCTACAGTACTATGAATAGTTTAAATGGCCAAATTTCCCATTTTGCTCTCATACATTTGTCTCTTTCCCATTTTGCCCTTAATTTTTTTTTTTTTAAATTAAAAAAAAAAAAACGTGTCCTCGAACACGGGCTTAATTAAAAAAATAAAAAAAATCGTATCCTCGGATATGGGCATGAACTAGTAATTTAAAATTTACAAACTAATTCATCGTCCCAACTCAATCCTTTCATTCCAGATACACCATTTTCTTCTTCTTCTCTTCTTTCTCTCTCTCTCTCTCTCTCTCTCTCTCTCTCTCTCACATCTTTTTCCCCTTCTTCCAAATTTTGGCAAAATCAAGATTACCAAATTTGATTCAAATAAAAAGAATAGGGGTATTAGGGGTAAGCAGAAAAACCAAAAAATTGAATAAAATCGAAAAAATCAACGTCGATAAATCGCACCAACGGTTAATTGGGTAGAGGCGGTTTATGAAATATTGGAAAATCGAATCTAGCGGCTCGGTTTGGGATACATGATTTCATGTCGATTACTCACACCGAACCGTACCGATATTCTTCTAAATAAAATATATTTCTAATATTTACTATAGTTTTTCATCTATTCAGTTTCCATATATATTAAATAAATAAAAATTACTCCCTCCGTCCCACCTCAATTGGTCCATTGAGGTGGGACGCGGTTTTTAAGAAAAATTATTAAAGTGGGTAGAAATTAGAGGAAAGAGAATGTAAAAGTTAAATGTGTGGTAGAAAATAGGAGAGAGAATGTAAAAGTTAAAAATATTTAATAGGAGAGAGAATGAGTGGGAGGAATAGTAAGTTAAAGTGGGTATAATGAATTGTTTTTTTGTAAATATATGAAGATGATAAGGGTATAAATATATGGAAAACTTTCCATTTAAGAAATGAATCAATTGAGGTGGGACGTCCCAAAAAGGAAAGTGGATCAATTGAGGTGGGACGGAGGTAGTATCTCATAAGAAATACTCCCTCCGTCCCAATATGTGCTTCACCCTTTTGGGTGGGCACAAATATTAAGGAAATTGGTGGGAAAAAAAATGTTGTGAGTGTAATTTGAAAATATTATCGGAGGGAATAGTAAATTTGAAAAGTGTTGTGAGTGTAATGGTGAATTAGGAGAGAGAATGAGTGGAGAAAATAGTAAAGATTCTTTGCCAAAAAAGGAAAGGTGAAGTTTCTAACGGGACGCCCTTTTGGGTAATTAGTGAAGCTTTTATTGGAACGGAGGGAGTATTATATATCACTAATTTTTTAGTCAGATTTACAAGATTTAGTAAATCTTGTCAAAACCCAAATATCCTTTTCTCTCTCTATCATCGCATGACGCCTATTCGCCTCCCCCATCGCAACGCATCGCCTCCCCCATCGCAATATCACATCGCCTCCCATTCCGTCTCCTCTCCTCCTCTAACCTCTCACGCCGCTCCTACCTTGCAAGCAAACCTCTCCTCTCCCTCGGCCATACACTCCCTCCACACCCCATCCTCATCTCAGCCTCCTCTCCTTATTTATGTTAAACCCAACTACGCAATTTCAATCGTCTTTCACGTTCAAACCAAGTCTGTAGTTGGCGATCCTCTACAGGTAATTTGTCTCCCTTATTCGATTATCCTTTCTTTAGTTTATCTCTAGTCAAAATAAATCATGTGAAGCATAAAAAGTTTATGATATTTTGATGTTAGTTTTGCTATTATTTCTTTGTTGTTCTACTCAATATGCTAAAATATGATTGTGTTTTTGTAGATGGAACCTATTGATGTTGATATTGAGGATCAAAGCGAGAACCGTGAGATGCAAGCTGATAAACATAATGGTAATGAAGGAGGAAATGAAAGCAAGAAAGAAAAAAATGGTGTCAAGACCGAATATTATCGAATCGACACTTACCATAGCCGAAAACCGACTACACCGAACTGAGCTAAAATCGAGTGGTGGCGGTTTGTTAAAATTAGAAACCGAATACTTTTGATTCGATAACGGTTTTAGCCTAAAATCGAGTCAAACCGTATCGAGCACACCCCTAGGGGGTATGCAATTTTATTTTCAGAAGAGTAAATTGAATGGAAATGAACTAAATCAATAGATACACACAAGATACCGTCAATGGAGAATAAATGGGAAAAGGAAGCGACAACGATGATGAGTTCTACTTACAAATCGAGGCACCCAAGTTCGTCGATTTAATCGAAAAATAAAAGCGATAGCTATAGGTGCAAGGGAGATGGAGTACGATCGGGGGGGGCGATGATGGAGGGGTAAGAGCATCGACATGTTGGGGTTGGGAGATGAAAGAGGCGACGGTGCTGCTTTGAAGCGGGATTGTCATCGTTGGGAAACAAAAGTGATGGTGCGCAGTTAGGGTAGACTATTACCCGCGTTTGGAGTAGTGGGGAAAGGGGACGGCGATGGGTGGAGTATTAGTGGAGAGATGAAGACGCAGCGGTGTGATGTGTGGAAGAAGAAGAAGAAGAAGAAGGCGGAGGTGTGATGGGAAAGACGGAGCCGACGAAGGTGTTAATTTGGGAATTTAGATTTTGACCAAATCTCAATATTGAAATAAATATAAAATTTACAAAAGTGGTTTTTAGATTTTTCTAGTTATATAATATTAATTTCGTAATTTATTTATTTCCTCACTTATTTTGAATTAATACATAATTATTTTTATTTTATTTTTGCAATTCATAAAAATAATTTTTATCAAAAAATTATATTAGAAAAGGGGTAAAGTTTCCTTTATTATAACCATTCAACTTATGGAAATAATTTAAATGTCAAATATTTTAATATTATACACTTCCATCCCCTTTAAATAATTTGATTGTGTCATCTATTAAATTTTAAATCTAATGGTTTGGACGTTAGTTTTTTAACATGTGTTTAAAAAGTGGTCTAATTTAAACCAAAAGTAAAGTACACAGGTAACATTTCAAGTATAGAAAGTACGTATAAAACATTGACTATCCCCAATTAATACGCGGGACAATTTGGCAATAAACTCGTTTTCCTTTGCCTGCTCTGTCTTTTCGGATCTGGGGGTTTCACCGCACAACATTCTCTTTTCCTTGTAATCGTCTCTTTTCCTTTTAATCGTGGTTGACCATTTCGAACTTAACGAATCACATTTTTGTCATTTGTTAAGGGTAGTCCATTCACTTTGATGTGCAATCTAGCCCGTTCATTTGTGTACCACACTCATGAGATCAACCGTCGATTTGATTTCACTGATGTACGATAGTATAGAAGGGCTCCAAATGAAAAATATATCAATTTTTTATTTGCGTATGAGAATGTAATTCCAACCAAATTCATCAATCCAATCCTTCATTGGAATGTTAGCAACCATACATTTATGTTTAATTTAATTGCTTTGATATCTAAAATTATCACGCGGCGGAATATAATTAATAAATAACGTACCTAACATTCAATAATCACAAAATCTCAAGAAAAATATGTTTTACACTCTCTTAGTGTATAATGTAAAATGTGTTTTCAAAATGCTCGATGATATTAATTGAAACTTTTTTTTAAAAACGTGTGGTGACATTTTTATAAATAATCAAAACTTATAAACACTCACCGACACTTTTTGATACTATGAATGACACTATTCAATACTATCGACACTTTTTTACACTATGACTGACATTATTTTCAACACTTCCACCGACAGTATTTAAAACTACAACCTGTAATATTCCTTATACCACCGACACTATTTAATACTACAATTGACAATCCTTAACACTACAACCGATACTATTTAACCTTACAACTGACAATTCTTAATAAACGGTATAAACTGAGGTACGAATGTGGGTCATAATCGTGCATCGCCTAATGGATTGGGCCCAAAATATAATTCATACAAGTCTCAATTACGACAAAGGGAGTGGGCCTTTCCTACCTTTGCTCATCATGCCTCCTCGTCATTCCCACTATGTCGACCTAGACATAGCAGAGTGAATAATGACTAAGGCACAGAATACACTCTCATATGCCGAGCAAGGCATCCATCAAAGCCGACGAGGGCTTCACCAAAAGACGAGGAGACCTTCCTCGGTCGTCATCCAGTACAAGGATAATGGGCTTCCCTATCCTTACTCCTCTCTTCCTCGGCGTCAACTCATGCCGACCAAGCAGCACATGCCGAGGGGTGTACCCCCTAGGCGCATGTACATAATGTTATTACCTGATCCTACTCAAACAAGGATTGTGGTAAGTTATAATCTCACTAGGATTATAACCTCCTCTCACACAACTTTCTAATCAAAGATGCTTCATCCCCACAACTATAAATACAATTCATAATTCACATATTTTGGTAACGCATCTTTTGACTCTCAACTCTGGTCAATTGATTTCTCTCTATTTCACTCTAATACTTACTCTCACGCCGAAGGTCCTTCGCCGGTGAAGCCCCGACTTAGTTTACGTGTTTGTTCATCTTTTTCATGCTATTCAATCATCTAGGATACAACCTGCTGCTGGATTTGGGCTGATCCGAACATTTTTGGCATCATCAGTTTGGTTCAAATGCCAGGAAATAATTCGTATTATCCGTTGAATAGCTTGAAAAATTCTGCTCCATTCTCCTAATCCTAATGGAAGACGGACATACTACTAGTATTACTCTTGATCCAGAAAATATTCTGATGGATGAGACTCATATTAACACTAGAACTACTTTTTTCTCTTGCTAATGGGGAACTACCACCTCCTCCACCATTAATTGATGGGCTGCCACCCCTAGTAATGAATCTGCGTTCTAGGGGATAACCAGTAATCGAGGGAACGCTACCAAACCCTCCTCGTCGTCAGCGCCGAGGAAGACCTGCTGGCAGCCAGACGGGGAGGAATGCTGCCCAAGGGGGCACTGGAGCTTCCCCCCAATAGATTGATCGCAGAAATCTCTTGCATCAACAGATGAAAACTTTGCAACACATTTATGAAACACAAAGTACCTTGATGCAATTGGACCCTGAGCACTCCCTGGCTAAATTCATGAGGCCTACGAGGACTGAAAATTCTCTTGGAGGGGAAAGTCATGTTGACAGGCGAGGTAGTCGGGGGAATAGAGAAAATCTTCCTCCTGGCCAACATCTCCATTATCATGGCCAAAATTCCCTTTGATAAGTCATTTGAACCACCAAAGGGAGCAGGAGGTTAATTCTGCTAACTTGATAGCAAGGTTTAGTCGGGCAAGGCAAAAATCTCCTACTCGTCATAACCCCTCTCCTCGGCATAGGATCCCTCCTCGTCTCCTCCCCATCCTGATATGGCACCTAGAAGGGACGGAGCACCATCTGGAAATGGGGATAATCACCAGGAACATGAGGAACACAGTAGAGTGAATGGGCACAGAAAGAAAGAAATGACCCGCCGTAGTTCTCATTTTAGCTCGGGGATTGATTCAAGATGTATTCTCCTCTTGAAAAAGAGACTAGATGAAATGGAAATAGGGAGGAAGTGGATGATGATGATACCAATGCCACTCATCCTTTCTCCCAGCGAATTAATGATCTACCTTCCAATCCTGCTCTAAAGATCCCCAGTTTTGAAAAATATCCGGGAACCACAGACGCATGGGACCATGTACAATGTTTTGAATCCAACATGACCCTTCTCACCAAGGCAGATGATATTCTCTGCAAAACTTTCGCGAGTACCTTCTCCGGAACAGCTTTGTCCTGGTTCCATAAGCAAAAGAAGGGAAGCATCGATAGCTGGAAAATCATGAGGAGGAGGTTCCTGGACCACTTTGCAACATCAGGAAAGAGAAAGAAAATACTGACAGATCTTGCAAACATTGAGCAGTGGAAGAACGAAACAGCTCTGAGAGCCTAAGTCATAGTCCGATTTGTATAATGTGGCTTACGTCATAACAATGACAGAAGAGAAAAGTAAGAAGAGGTTTAGAAAACTAGAGACAGACGCAACTGGCGCCAACCAGGCTTCGAATGGAAGTGGCTAAGGGGAATAATAGAACTCGGGCTTATGAAAAAGCCGAGGTTTTTACCCCCTCACCAAACCTATAACGGAGATCATGCAGTTGGTAAATCTACCAAGTCCCCGACCACTTAATGAAAGAACAAATTATACTCGTGACATCTACAAGTATTGTGCCTTTCACAAGGACCACTGACATGACACGGAGAATTGCATCTCCATGAAGAGAATGATCCAGAAATGGGTAGACGAGGGTGTAGGTGTTAGTGCGCTAGGCCTATAGAGATAGACTTATTTGTAATGTCATTATTCATTTATATATAAGAGATTGTTATCTTTGATTATTATATGTGTTTGCATGTTTACTTTAATAATCGTGTCCCTAGTACTTATGAAGCACTAGTATGAAGTCTAATGGATGATCATGTGATGATTATATGCATGGAGATGCACATTAGATTCATGGGTACTTGTTAGAGAACATGGTACTGGACTTGACCCATTATGAGATTTATGTCATGGTCAAATGTCATAAATAAATCTCATATAGTTATATCATTGATATCCTTTGACCTGAGATTATCATCGTCTTCCACTCGATGAATATTATGTTTGATATAGTTTAACTTTGTCTTTAACCGAATAACAATAAGGGCTATTATTGGCATGATATGATTCTTGTTGGGAAGAATGATAAGTCAAGATGGAATTTTGTCCCTCGTAAAGAGAGATGTTTGCTAGGCCACTCGTAAGTAAGATTGATGTAGTGCATGGCCATGCCCGAATGAATTAATGTGATTAATATCATTCGATTAATCAATTTACTTAGTAACGAGAAAGCATTGAACAATATGAGTTGACTTGGACCATGACTCATGTTCAATATAACATCGTGTGACAAAGGGATTGTGATATGTTCTGTGTAGGAAATCAAACTTGATATTATATTATTTGGATAGGCATGATGGCTTGCTAGAGTCCGCTCATGTCTTATGAGGATCGATGTGATCGAACTCATTGCCAGCATAATATAGTCCTATGAGGTCACACGCATGGAACGAATTGTCAAAAATGAAGAATATGGAGTTTTTGTTCTCAGGGGACGACTCGTCCCCATGCCAGAACCAACTATTCCCTTGGCCTGGGACGAGAGAATCAGTGAGAGAGTCCTGAGGGATGACTCGTGCCCAAGGGGACGAGTCGTGCCCTGGGCTTGAACAAACTATTCCCCTTAAGGGGGACGCCAGATTCAGAAGCTGAGTGAAAGGGGACGACTCGTGCCCTGGGGGACGAATCGTCCCGTCGGCGCTGGACTGACGCGAAATTGACTTAAATTAGGGTTTTCGCAAAGGATAAATATTTATAACGTATAAATACAAACCCTTGGTTGCCCTAGCAGTCACTCTCATGGTTTTGGGTTTAGAGAAACACAAAAGAGAGATTTCAATTGAGAATTGAGAATCGAGAACACAATCCAAATCCATATTTCTTCATTGATTGAAAGGAGTTTCAATCAAGGATCTAGCAATCCACCTAGAATTGTTCTAGGGTTCGTTCAACGCGTGGATACACATAGAGGATCTTCGCCAATCAAGATCTAACGTTCGTGATTCAAGAATCGTTCATCGAAGATTTGCTAGTTCTTCAATCTGGAGTTGGAACGCGTTTATCAACGACAAAAGCACACAAGGTTGGTAATTCTATTTCATACTTCTTAATTAATCATCTAGAACGGATCCTAGGGCTCCGAGTTTTCGAGTTAATTTTGCATTATTCCGCTGCGCATGAACCCTCGAAACCCAACAGTGGTATCAGAGCCCCGTTCATGATGTTTATATTAGCTAATCGTGATAATTATATAATGTGATTATGTTAATTTTCGTGATGAATATTATTTAGAATATGAATTCATATGGGATTTGCTTATAGAAGTAATTGTATATTTTGATATGCCATGATTATGAATTGAATTATGTGATTAATGTGATTAATCTATAATATGGGTTTTGATGTATTACTTAGTATATAGGCTGGAAGACAAGACCTTCCCCACAGGCACTTCTGGGAAGTGTGGGATAACTTTGGATCACGATGCCACGTACTAGTAATTACACATCAAATGTGATTTGTGTTGCATCATTCCATGTTCATAATTATGCTCATATAGTTTTCATGAATCAACCTTGCCATGTTAATTGATAAACATGAAAAATGAACATTCATTGAAATTTGAGTTTGTTTATGCCACCCATGTTTAAACACTTGTGAGTACACGGATAGTTTTATGTAGCCTACGCCATAGCGAGGTACATTAATTCTATCTTTGTATGATCAAGATGAGCAAACGGTGATTGCTATACGTTTAAAATGGTTGAACTCAATTAGGCTATCAAAACATTTTTGGGCCTAAGGCATAAGATGAGATTGAAACATGTGACATAAGATGTCCATAATCTCATAAAGGATCTAAGAGTCATATGTTGATATGATTGATAAATGTTATCTACCTTTTTAGTTTAATTTTGAGCAGTCGTGCCATAGCCGACTTGAAATTAAATTAAAGTTGGGCCTTAGCCTATTAAATTATATTATGCATGATTGTATAAGAAGGTTATATAATTTAGTGGGAGTATTTGAGAAATACGTTAATTAATCTCTTAATTGAAATAGGTACTTATATGTGTTCATATTTGTTGCATATCTTTGTAGATCAATGGTTGTAAACACTAATCAAACTCTGTCACTGCGATCAGTCCTTGAGAAGGACAAGTTAGAAGAGAATGGCAACAACTATGTGGATTGGATCCGCAGTTTGAGAATTGTTCTCAAACAGGAAAGGAAGTTGTACATTCTCGATGGACCCGTTCCACCCGAGCCTGCTGCTAATGCAACTAAAGCTGAAAAGGATCAACATAAGAAACATGTGGATGATTCTATTGATGTTGGTTGCTTGATGCTCGCTACCATGTGTAAGGCCCTTTAGAAAGACCTTGTACACATGGAAGCTTATGATTTGGGAAATCATTTGAAAGAAATGTTCCAGTTGCAAGCACGTCAGGAAAGGTTTGACACTATGAAGGCTCTTCATTCATGCAAGATGATTGATGGACAACCTGTTGGGCCTCATGTGTTGAAAATGAAGGGTCACCTCAAACATCTTGAGAGGCTTGGATATCCTATCCAGTTAGAGCTGGCTACGGATATGATATTGCATTCACTCCCAGAAAGTTATAATCAATTTGTTTTGAATTATAACATGAATGGGATGAATAAATCTATGTCTGAACTGCATGGGATGCTTAAGAATGCAGAGAACAATATCGCCAAGAAAACCAATCAAGTGTTGATGGTGAATAAAGGAAAGGGGTTCAAACCCAAGGTTAAAGCAAAAGTTGATAAACCGGAGGCAAAGGTTGCCGTTGTTGAGAAGCATCAACCCAAATCCCAAAAGGATGCGGTATGCTACCATTGCAAGGAAACTGGGCATTGGAGGCGTAACTGCAAAGCTTATCAGGAAGGACTGAAGAAGAAGAAGGGCAATGAGATTGCCATGACTTCAGGTATCTATGTGATAGATATTTTACTTTCTACTTCTAGTTCTTGGGTATTAGATACCGGATGTGGATCTCACATTTGCCTAAATGTGCAGGGACTAAAGAATAGAAGGTTGCTCAAGGAAGGTGAAGTAGACCTGCGGGTTGGAAATGGAGCAAGAGTTGCTGCATTGGCCGTAGGAACTTACGAAGTCACTTTACCTAGCGGATTAATATTAGTTTTGAATAACTGCTATTATGTTCCGGATTTGAGCAGAAACATTATTTCAATTTCTTTTTTAGACAATGAGGGTTACAGTTTTCTTATTGCGAATAAGAAATTTTCCATTTATTTGAATGATATGCTTTACTGTATTGCTCATTCTTATAATGGCCTTTATATCTTAGATGTTGAAAATAATGTTGATAATGTCTATCATGTAAATAAGAAATCTAAACCAAATAATGTGAACAACACATTTAAATGGCATTGCCGTCTTGGGCACATAAATGAGAAACGCGTCTCTAAACTCCATAAAGATGGATATTTAGACTCATATGATTATGAATCATATGATGTTTGCGAATCTTGTTTATTGGGCAAGATGACTAAAGCACCTTTTACTAAGAGTAGTGAAAGGGCTAGTGATTTGTTGGCTCTCATACATACTGATGTATGTGGACCAATGAATAGCATTGCTAGGGGAGAATTTCGGTACTTCATAACGTTCACTGATGACTTATCAAGATATGGCTATGTCTATCTGATGAAGTACAAAAGTGAAGCATTTGAGATATTTAGAATATTTCAAAATGAAGTACAAAATCAACTTGGCAAAACTATTAAAACACTTCGATCCAATCGAGGTGGTGAATATTTAAGCCAAGAATTTGACGATCATCTTAAAAGTTGTGGAATTGTTTCAGAACTTACTCCACCCGGAACACCACAATGGAATGGTGTGTCCGAGAGGAGAAATCGAACTCTATTAGATATGGTTCGATCGATGATGAGTCAAGTTAACCTTCCTATTTCTTTTTGGGGACATGCACTGGAAACAGCTGCTTTCACGCTTAATAAGGTCCCTACTAAATCGGCTCCTAAGACCCCACATGAGATGTGACATGGAAGAAAACCTAGTTTATCTTTCATGAAGATTTGGGGATGTGAAGCTTATGTAAAGAAATTGGTTTCTGAAAATAAGCTTGCACCCAGATCTGATAAATGCATTTTCGTTGGTTATCCTAAGGAAACGAAAGGATATCAATTTTACAACCGATCCGAGAACAAAGTGTTTGTTGCTCGACATGGTGTCTTTCTAGAGAAAGAGTTTCTCTCTAAAGAAACTAGTGGGAGTAAAATTGATCTTGAAGAAATTCAAGAACCCGAAAATGACATAGAGCCAATAGTAGAGACGGAACCAAATTCACAATCTGTTGTGGAACCGGTTCAAGATACACAAGTTTTTCGCAGATCGGATAGGATACGATCCGAACCTGAGAGATATGGATTTCTCATGACGGAAAGTAATGAAGTAGAAATCATTGAGAATGATGAACCTACTTCCTATCAAGAGGCGATGTCCACTCCTGATTCGGACAAGTGGCTGGGAGCCATGGAATTCGAGATCAAATCCATGTACGATAATCAAGTTTGGAACTTGATTGATCCACCTGAAGGTGTAAAAACCATAGGGTGCAAGTGGGTTTTCAAAAAGAAAACCGACATGGATGGGAAGGTACATACTTATAAAGCTAGGCTTGTTGCTAAGGGATATAGGCAGATTCATGGCGTTGACTATGATGAAACCTTTTCGCCCGTAGCAATGCTTAAGTCTATTAGAATCTTAATTTCCATAGCCGCATATTACGACTATGAGATATGGATAATGGATGTCAAAACAGCATAAAAACGGAAACCTACTTGAGGATGTATACATGATATAGCCTGAAGGGTTTGTCGATCCAAAGAATTCTAATAAAGTATGTAAGTTGCAAAAATCCATTTATGGATTTAAGCAAGCTTTGAGGAGTTGGAATCTACGTTTTGATGAATCAGTCAAAGAGTTTGGCTTCATCAAAAACAAAGATGAGCCTTGTGTATACAAGAAAATAAGTGGGAGCATAGTACTATTTCTGGTGCTATATGTCGATGACATCTTGCTCATTGGAAACAATGTTCCTGCACTTGAGACTGTCAAGTCCTGGTTAGGAAAATGTTTTTCAATGAAAGATATGGGTGAAGCGGCTTATATCCTTGATATCAAGATCTATAGAGATAGATCAAGAAGGATGATTGGTTTGAGTCAGAGTACATATATTGACAAGGTCCTTAGAAGATTCCGTATGGAAAATTCTAAGAGAGGGAACTTGCCAATGGGACATGGCATTACTCTTAGCAAGAATCATTGTCCTAAGACAAATGATGAGCGAAAGAGGATGAATGATATTCCATATGCTTCGGCAATTGGGTCTATCATGTATGCCATGTTATGTACTAGACCTGATGTCTCGTATGCTCTAAGCGCAACGAGTAGATACCAATCTGATCCTGGTGAGAACCATTGGATAGCAGTCAAGAATATCCTTAAGTACTTGAGAAGAACTAAGGATGTATTCTTGGTATTTGGAGGAATGGAAGATGATCTGATTGTAAAGGGTTACACAGATGCCAACTTCCAAACCAACAAAGATGACTTTAGATCGCAGTCTGGGTTCGTGTTTATGCTAAATGGAGGTGCTATTTGTTGGAAGAGTTCCAAGCAAAGCACTCTTGCTGATTATACAACCGAAGCCGAATACATAGCAGCATCGGATGCGGCTAAGGAGGCGGTTTGGATCAAGAAGTTCGTTAGTGACTTAGAAGTCGTTCCGAGTATCACTAACCCGATAGAGCTTTATTGTGACAATAATGGTGCTATTGCCCAAGCAAAAAAACCAAGGTCATATCAACGATCCAAACACATTTTGAGACATTTCCACCTCATTCAAGAAATCTGTGAAAGGGAGGACGTCAAGATATGCAAGGTACCAACGGATGACAACATTTCGGACCCTCTCACCAAGCCTTTGCCACAAGCTAAACATGATGGTCATGTTAGGTCCATGGGTATAAGATACATGAATGATTGGGCCTAGTGCAAGTGGGAGACTGTAGGTGTTAGTGCCCTAGGCCTATAGAGATAGATTTATTTGTAATGTCATTATTCATTTATATATAAGAGATTGTTATCTTTGATTATTACATGTGTTTGCATGTTTACTTTAATAATCGTGTCCCTAGTACTTATGAAGCACTAGTATGAAGTCTAATGGATAATCATGTGATGATTATATGCATGGAGATGCACATTAGATTCATGGGTACTTGTTAGAGAACATGGTACTGGACTTGACCCATTATGAGATTTATGTCATGGTCAAATGTCATAAATAAATCTCATATAGTTATATCATTGATATCCTTTGACCTGAGATTATCATCGTCTTCCACTCGATGAATATTATGTTTGATATAGTTTAACGTTGTCTTTAACCGGATAACAATAAGGGCTATTATTGGCATGATATGATTCTTGTTGGGAAGAATGATAAGTCAAGATGGAATTTTGTCCCTCGTAAAGAGAGATGTTTACTAGGCCACTCGTAAGTAAGATTGATGTAGTGCATGGCCATGCCCGAATGAATTAATGTGATTAATATCATTCGATTAATCAATTTACTTAGTAACGAGAAAGCATTGAACAATATGAGTTGACTTGGACCATGACTCATGTTCAATATAACATCGTGTGACAAAGGGATTATGATATGTTCTATGTAGGAAATCGAACTTGATATTATATTATTTGGGTAGTCATGATGGCTTGCTAGAGTCTGCTCATGTCTTATGAGGATCGATGTGATCGAACTCATTGCCAACATAATATAGTCCTATGGGGTCACACGCATCGAACGAATTGTCAAAAATGAAGAATATGGAGTTTTTGTTCTCAGGGGACGACTCATCCCCAGGCCAGAACCAACTATTCCCTTGGCCTGGGACGAGAGAATCAGTGAGAGAGTCCTGAGGGATGACTCGTGCCCAAGGGGACGAGTCGTGCCCATAGGGACGACTCGTGCCCTGGGCTTGAACCAACTATTCCCCTTAAGGGGGACGCCAGATTCAGAAGCTGAGTGAAAGGGGACGACTCGTGCCCTGGGGGACGAGTCATCCCGTCGGCGCTCGACTGACGCGAAATTGACTTAAATTAGGGTTTTCGCAAAGGGTAAATATTTATAACATATAAATACAAACCTTTGGTTGCCCTAGCAGTCACTCTCATGGTTTTGGGTTTAGAGAAACACAAAAGAGAGATTTCAATTGAGAATTGAGAATCGAGAACACAATCCAAATCCATATTTCTTCATTGATTGAAAGGAGTTTCAATCAAGGATCTAGCCATCCACCTAGAATTGTTCTAGGGTTCGTTCAACGCGTGGATACACATAGAGGATCTTCGCCAATCAAGATCTAACGTTCGTGATTCAAGAATCGTTCATCGAAGATTTGCTAGTTCTTCAATCTGGAGTTGGAACGCGTTTATCAAGGACAAAAGCACACAAGGTTGGTAATTCTATTTCATACTTCTTAATTAATCATCTAGAACGGATCCTAGGGCTCCGGGTTTTCGAGTTAATTTTGCATTATTCCGCTGCGCATGGACTCTCGAAACCCAACAGAGGGAAACTCGATCGCTACGTCATGAGAAAGGATAACAAACGAAAAGGAAAAGATGACGAGGATAAAGATAATGAAAGGGAAGACAGACCCCTAGAGCCAAGCTCCATGTTATAAGGGAGGAGACTGTTTCTAACAAAAAATTAAAATACCAGATTCATGAGCTAAGTAAAGTCTATCACATCTCCGCCTGGATTCATAAGGAGGAGGAAGTCATCAGCTTCTCCCCTAATGAGCTAGCCGGAAGTCACGCGGCTCGCGAACAACCATTTGTGATCAAAGGGAGGATTGATAATTGTGAATTCGAGATACTCCTAATTGAATCGGGGCCTCCAGGGATATTCTATATTACTCTACCTTCCAGAAGATGAATCTGAAGGATATTATGCTGGAGCCATACTCTGGAAGAATAGAAGGCTTC
Organism: Adenophora triphylla var. japonica; assembly: GCA_022495995.1. Lineage (NCBI taxonomy): Eukaryota > Viridiplantae > Streptophyta > Magnoliopsida > Asterales > Campanulaceae > Adenophora > Adenophora triphylla. The sequence continues at coordinate 559,326 of JAFEMH010000059.1, read as the reverse complement.
ACCAACCACAAAGTCAGCGCCATGAGAACAATTGACTTATTGCTGGAAGTGGGAGAACATCCCTTCCGTGCAGAGGCCACAGTAACATTTGAGGTCATGGACTTATCAAGTTACTACCATGCCATCATAGGCATTCCAAGTCAAGGTAAATTTGGGTTCTCCCTCCCTCACCAACGAGTTAAATTTCTTACTCGTGCTGGAGTCGAATGCGTGAGGGCGACATCCAAGGACTTCTTGGAGCATGTGATGAGGAGCAGAAAAACATTCACAAAGGTGGAGGTAGACACGCCAATGGAAAATATGAAAATCTCTAAGTCTGTAAACACTACCAGCACCAGTTCTAGGCTGAATCTGATTGTCAAAACAGAGGAAGAGGAACACCTGATTCTATATGTCCACCAAATCAATGACACAGTCCTGTCCGTCTCGAATATAGCCCCCCATCTCGTCAGCGGCCAGAACTCGAGGGCCAACCCTGACTTGAGACAAGGAGAGCCACCGGACGTAGACAAATTAGTCGATATGGAAGATCTATACATAAATGGTGAGGAAGGTAGAAGGCTTAGAGAAATAATCATTGAGACCTTGAAATTTCGAGACGGTCCAGAAATAGAGCCCGTAGAAGAATTGGAAGAAATCACACTCAATCCCGACTACCCATTGCAGAAAATAAAAATCAGGGGCCAGCTCTCCCTAAAATAAAGGGAGGAAATAATCACCCTTCGGAAAAATAATTTTGATGACTTTGCCTGAAAGGTCGAGGATATGCGAGGAATCAAAGAATAGGTAGTTGTCCATAAGTTGGAAGTTGACCTGTGATGTGGTGGATTATGTTATATGTAATTCCCTATTTTCCTAGATATATTATCCCTATTTTGATGTATTTAGTTTAGTTTTGATATAATTTTGGGACAGTATGTTAAATGAGATTTTATTGTAATCTGAGGATATTTGAGTTGTTTTATTTCATATTCGGATGTAATATTTTCAATAAGCAAAAGTCAAGCCTAAAAGGGATCAAGATGGTGAAGCTGATGACTGTTTTGCAAAAATTTGAAAAATTCAGCGACCAAACTGCAATTATGGAAAACTGGAGAGTAAACTGGAATTATAAAGTTCAGGGGCCAAACTGCAAATCTGGAAACTTGAAGGATCAAAGTGAAAATCTGGAAAGTACACTGACCAAAGTGCAACTGCGAATCGAATCCAAGGAATTGGACCAAGAAAAGGCACGACTTGTGTTGAATGTCACGACTCGTGCTACTGTTCAGCATGAGTGAAAAAATTGTCACGACTCGTGACACGAGTTGTTGACTTTGACTTTGCGTTTGCTGTTTACTTCTTTTAAACCTTTTAATTTTTTTTTCTTTTCTTTTCCTTATTGAATTAGGTTTTTAGGGTGGAGTATAAATACTTCCTTTTAGAAAATTATTAGGGTTTCAACTTTTACTTTCTTTTAGAGATTTATTATTTTTCATGGAGAACTAATTTTCTTTGCTTTGAATTTAATTATTGGAACCGTTCTTGAATTCAATTGAGGTTAATTTATTTTCATCTCTTTTATCCTATTTATATTTTCTCTTGTTCTTGGTTGATTAAATTAATTTCTAGAATTTTGCAATTAGGCCGATTGTTAAATTTTTTTATTGATTTATTGCTAGAATCCCCTAAGATTGTGTCAATTTAGGGTTCCACAAGTAGCATCTTTATAGTCCATGCATGTGTCATGGTAGATTGTGAATTAGGAGAAAATAAACAATTATCTAATTGAAATATCCTTAGAAAGTGTTCTCGATCTTTATCTCTTAAATCGTTAATCAATTAGTATTTTGAATCTAGACTGTGTCAGTTAGGTTTGAATATTGATTAGGGTTATTAGTGAGTGTGTCACTGCTATTAACTAATATTAAAGAAAGAGATAGTGATTGAAATACATCTCGTGATCGAGTGAATATGATAGAATTGAAAAGAGTTTACCGATGATATTTGAATGATAGATGGGGATAATAATTGATTAAAAGTGCTTTTCTTTATTTGTTTACAATCTAGTTTTTATTCCCATCATAGGAAGTAATCAAAATCAATCTTAGACCCCCAATCTTGTAAAGTGACAATTGTGTGAACTTATAACCGTTCTTCGTGTTCGATCCTGGACTTATTCTAGCTACATTATTGTGGCCAAGTCTTTGGTTAATTTGTAGGCGTGCGAATTTAGCCTATCAAATTTTGGCACCGTTGCTAGGGAACGATGTTTATTTGTTTGCACTCTTACTCTTTTTCTTAATCTATTTTCTTTTTCTTTTTCCTTTTTATTTTTCTTTTTTTTGTTCCCTTTTGTTAAGCTTGATTATTGTCATCTTGTGGTGTGGAACCTTTTATGGTCCATACCCGTTCTGCTAATAAGCTTGCTAGTCCTATTGTTCCAGATATTGAAAGATATTTCAGGAGCAGGAGAAAACAAAGCAAGAAAGCTGGGAGAATTTTGCAGTTAGAAGAGATGAATAATAATAATGGTAGGGGTAATCATGAGCCAGAGGTTGTGGATAGTGGAGGTAATGGAATAGGTAATAATAATCCACCTCCCCCACTTCTGACATTGAGGCAGATGATTGCTCCGAACTGGAATGAGCAACCGCAAGCAGTCCAGTTTTCTGATTTGCCTATTCAGGTGCAACTGGTATGAAGGGTTGTGGAGGAGACACGGCCGGAGATGGCGAAGTCAAGGGGAACGAAAATGGCCAGATAATGGCTAGGGCTAGGTTTGGAGATGTAATAGGGGAAATCCTAGGTGAAACCTCCATAGGCGAGGTAACCCTTGAGATAACACGAGAGGTAGCACCCGGAGAGATATCCATGGGCATTGAACTCTTGGTAGGTGACGACATTGCAAGGACTGATTTGGGAGAAGAGAGAGAGTAACGGCTAGAGAGAGAGAGAAAGGGAGATTAAAAAGGGATAAAGAAAATATACGGGATAATTATCCAAATTAGGAGGTTTATCTACAATAAATGGTTCTCTAAAATGAACAAAAACCCCTATTTTCTTAGAAAAAAAATTCCAAATTAAATACAAAACTACCCCCATTAAGTTAGGCAAATATCCCTTTAATTTTTTTTAAGTAAATAAAAGAATAAATTTAAGTTAGGCAAATATCCCTTTAAAATTCGAATTTAATAAGTCCTCCAAATTTTTAGGGATAGAAGATACCCACTTTGATTTATCAAAATAAAAAGAATTAGTTAAAAACTTTTTGAAATTCAAAAACTTTATAAATTTTGAATTTTCAAAAATTAAATAACTAATTTCGAAAATAAAGAATAAAAAAATTAATGTGGCACATACAAATGTGTTACTAGCAATAATGGTAATACAAAAATTAACATATGTATCAAAATAATCATTTGAAAATTTTCTTCATTTTCAAGCACTTGAGGCATAACAAGTCTTATATTCAAGGACTTTAGGCATAACAATGCTCATTTTCAAGCACTTTAGGCATAGTAAGCCTCATTTTTCAAGCACTTTAGGCATAACAATGCTCATTAAATTTTTATTACTTCAGGAACAAGGAAACATCGTAGTAACGAGCTCCGTGCCCCGAGTTCTTTTGAAGTATAAAAACTATAGTGAATTGTACCTTTCAAGTAGGATACACTGTAGTAGAGAACTCCAAATTCCTAATACTTAGTATAAACTCACTAGAAATTATCCCCGTTTGGCAAGAGAACATCGCCGCAGCGAACGCCGTGCCTTGAGTTACTAAAGGAATAATCCAATGCCTTTTTCCTTTTATCAAAAGATTAGTGACTTTGTCACTTTTGAGATTGACGGGTATTTGACAAAACATGTTAACCTAAGTATTAACCTACTAGAACAAGACGGTAATCATGTGCCCCCATAAGGGTTAAATAAAAGAAAAGTATAAGTATATATATATATTTTTTTCTCAGTATCACAGTGTTACCAAAAGTGTTAACCACAGTTGGGTTAGCACCTGTGAACCAGAATTTTTTCTAAAAAATACAAAGACCAAGTGAGCTTTTCAAGTCTGAAAATATATCATGGTTAAGGGCCTTAGTGAATATGTCAGCAAGTTCATGCTTTGTATAAATATGCTCTATATTTATCAAACATTTATCAATTAAGTCCCTGAGGAAATGGTGACGGATATCTATATGTTTTGTGCGAGAATGTTTAACAGGGTTTTTGGAAATATTAATGGCACTAAGGTTGTCACAATACATGGTTAACTTATTACTTTCTAGACCATAATCATCTAACATATGCTTTAACCAAATGAGCTGTGAACAACAACTCCCAGCTGCTACATATTCTGATTCAGCAGTTGAAAGAGAGACACAATTTTGTTTACGACTATACCATGACACAAAATTATTTCCCAAGTAAAAACATCCCCCACTCGTACTTTTTCTGTCATCCATATCCCCCGCCCAATCCGAGTCACTAAAGCCTACTAGATTGGTATTAGTATCCTTACTATACCACACACATAAATCACATGTTCCAGACACATATTTGATTATCTTCTTAACAGAATTAAGGTGAGAGACTTTAGGATTGGCTTGATAACGTGCACAAAGACAGACGCTAAACATTAAATCAGGACGACTAGAGGTAAGATATAGAAGGCTACCTATCATGGAACGGTAGAGTGTGGGATCAACATCTTCTTCTAATTGGTCTTTACCAAGTTTGAGGGTAGAACTCATAGGAACTTTCAAACTTTTTGACCCCTCCAATCCGAACTTCTTCACCAAATTCCTTGCATACTTGCTTTGTGATATGAATATTCCATCACTTGTTTGTTTCACCTGCAAGCCTAAGAAGAAATTTAGCTCACCTATCATGCTGATTTCAAATGTTGAAGTCATAGCATCTACAAAATCTTTTAAACATGTTTGATTTGTAGACCCATAGTCTATGTCATCAATATAGATCTGAGCAATAACAAGTTCTTTACCATGTCTAAGTATAAATAAAGTTTTATCTGCCTCACCTCTAATAAATCCATATTCAAGAAGAAAATTGGTTAAACGACCATACCATGCTTGTGGAGCTTGTTTCAACCCATAAAGAGCTTTATCAAGTCTATAAACATGGTGTGGTTGTGAAGGATCTTCGAAACCTTTTGGTTGTTCAACAAAGATCTCTTCATCCAAATAACCATTTAAAAAAGCAGCTTTTACATCCATTTGATACAAAGTGATCTTAAGATAACAAGCAATGGCCAAGAGGAGTCTTATGGATTCAAGTCTAGCCACAGGAGCAAATGTTTCATCATAGTCAACACCTTCAACCTGTCTATATCCTTGGGCCACAAGACGAGCTTTATTCCTAACAATATTACCCTTTTCATCAGTTTTATTTTTAAAAATCCATTTTGTCCCAATAATATTAGTATTAGGGGGACGTGGAACTAAAAACCAAACATTATTACGGACAAACTGTTCAAGCTCCTCTTGCATGGCTTGAATCCAATAATTATCTTTTAAGGCCTCAACTACATTCTTAGGTTCTAGGGAAGAAACATAACACGAGTACTTTACCTTGGCATATGTGGTAGACATGCACACATATGTTACCATACTACGATAGTCAATAGGTTCCTTTTGCCTCGTTCTTATGCCTTCATTCACTTCTCCTATCACCTGTGAGGTAGGGTGATCTCGTCTAACATTAGCAGGTGGAACCCTTCTCATTTCCTCATGAGCAGTGTCAGTATTTACTTCCTCATCCGCTGTTCTGAAATCAGGTGTTACCAGAGGTGCTATCTCATCACTGACAACACTTTGGTCAGCACCAGTGTTAACATCTGTGTTAACACTTTCTTGGCTTTCCACTTGAGCCTCTTCCAGTAATTCTAGAGGCGTCTCTTGAACACTTTCACCTGTAATGCTTAAGGAATCATCAAAAATAATGTTTATTGATTCTTGGATGGTTTCAGATCTTAGATTATAAACCCTATATGCTCGACTATTTTGAGCATACCCAAGAAAAATAGCCCTATCACTCTTAGAGTCAAGTTTACCTAAGTAATCCCGGTCATTCAATATAAAGCACACACTCCCAAAAATATGAAAATAATGAACCTTTGGTTTTCTACCATTCAAAATTTCATAGGGAGTCATTGTGGTTCCGGTTCTAAGATAGACTCTATTGATTGTGTGACAAGCAGTACTAAGTGCTTCAGCCCAAAATCGTTTTGAGATTCTTTTTGAAAATAACATTACTCTAGTCATTTCAAGTAATGTTCTATTTTTCCTCTCAGCAATCCCATTTTGTTGGGGTATTTTAGGTGCTGAAAATTCATGATGAATCCCTTTCTTTTCACAAAAAGATGAAAAAGAAACATTATCAAATTCCTTTCCATGATCAGACCTAATATGAAATATAGAAGCACAAAAACAAGTTTTTGATTTTAGAGTGTAATATTTTATAATTTTCAAAGGTTTCTGATTTATCTCTCAAAAAATAAACCCAAGTAAACCTGGAAAAGTCATCAACAATGACATAAACATATCTCTTACCTCCAAGACTTTCTACCTCAACTGGACCCATTAAATCCATGTGCAATAGTTGAAAACAATGTGTTGTCCCAAAGTGTTGCTCATTGTGTTGGACAGCACTGTGGGCAGCACGAATTTGTTTGCCTTTAAGACAATCCTCACAAACCACTTTCTCTTTGAATTCCAATTTAGGAACTCCTCTCACAGCATCTAGCTTAATTATCTTCTCTATATGACGAAAATGAACATGCCCTAATTTTTGATGCCATAAAGATGTAACATCAACCTTAGCCGAATGGCACATTATTTTATCTTCAACAAGATAACAATTGTCACTAGATCTAGTTCCAGACATAACACATTTATTAGAACCATCAAAGACCTCACAATTGTTTTTGTTGAACTTCACCTCTAAATTGTCATCACAAAGTTGACTAATGCTAATCAAGTTAGCAACTAGACCATCAACATGCAAGACATTTTTTAAGGTGGGGAAACCAGGCACATTAAGTGTCCCTTTCCCAATGATTATACTCTTACTACCACCACCATACGTAACACTCCCTCCATGTATAGATTCATAGTCATTTAAAAATGACTTTGTTCCCGTCATATGACGTGAACAACCACTGTCAAAATACCATGAACCTACTACATTTGTTTTCAAAGCAGTATAAACTACATCACATCTTAGATTAGCTTTGGGTTTCCATGTTTTCTTCTTTGAACTTTTGACTTTCTGACAGACAGTGTTATCTGAAGTGCTGTCTGAAGTAGTGGACAACACTTCTGGTAACACTGTAGAACTGGATTTTTTCTTTAAAAAAACTTGACACTTATTTTTAAAATGTCCAGTAGTGTGACAATATTTGCACACTTTAGCAGTGTCAGAAGAGTCAGAAATGCAAACATCTTTATCAGAACCATGTTCTTTAACAAAACATGTTTCACATTCATCAATATTCAAAGTAGAAGCAATACTATTTAAAGATTCTTGAAAACCAATACCTGCCTTGAGAGGGTTACTCAAATTGAGGATCTCATCCAGTTTGGACGATCCTGTGTTGAGTTTCTTAAATGTGGTCTCGGCAAGAGACAATTTGGCCTTGACTTTATCCAACATGGCATCCTTCTTGGTGAGTTGGACCTCCAGCTTAGTCAAGCTTTCCTTCAGCTCATGATTTTCCTTGGTTAAGAATGTCACCTTCTTGTTCTCCTTTTTCCATTCGACAAGAAGTTCTTCGTAGAGATTCTTCAACCCATCTATGAGCTCATCCTTGTTTAGCTCATCCTCTTGAGAGTTTCCTGTATCAAGGTCAGTTGAACCCATGAAACAAATAGCATTAGAAAAACTGAAGTGGTTATACCTGTTGAGTGTGGTCTAAGGTGTTACCAGAGATTCGGTAACACTTGTGGTATCACTTCAAGTATCCGTGTCACATACAGTGACCAACATTATTGTTACATCTGGTTCTTCGTCTTGGGCTGTTCTCTCGTCTTCATTATTACTCAGGGACACCCACAAGTTCTTTCCCATCTTCCTTAAAGTGTTTGCACACTCATTTGCATAGTGTCCCCATCCAGAACATGCATGACATTGAATTGAATCAATGTACTTAGGATCAGACCTAGACTGATCAGAAGATGCCCTTCTTATTGGATTGGACTTTTGGGAAGATGGAAATGACCTTTTTGACATTGAATCATACACTTTGGTTTGTTGCTCCTTTGCTTTTACCTGCACATTCTCTTTGTTAAACTCTCTAACCATAGAGTTATATTTCTTAGCAAGTAAAGCAACACTAGCATTTTCATTCAATTCTTCAAAAACCTCTTCATCCTCACTTTTTTGAAAATCTGAGGAATGAATTTTCAAAGCTACATTCTTGCCCTTAGTGGCTTCACTTTGTTCAGCAAGATTTAGCTCAAAAGTTTTTAAAATACTCATTAAAGTATTGAAATTCATACTAGAAAGATTGTGAGCCTCTTCAATAGATGCAATTTTCATATTGAAACGCTCTGGAAGGGTTCTAATAGCTTTTGAAACAAGTTGTTAATTTGTGAAAGGTTCACCTAAAACTTGACATTCATTTGCAAGGTCAAACAACTTTTTTAAAAATAAGATGAAATATTCTCATCTTCACCCATTCTTAATCTTTCAAACTTGCTAGTTAGCCTTCTAAGCTTAGTTTCACGCATACTACTATCACCTTCACAAAACCTTTGCAAAATATCCCATGATTCCTTAGCCGTGGGAGTGTTTTGAATAAGTTTAAAAATATGAATGTCAACCCACTCATAAATGGCATTAAGTGTCTTTTCATTGAAACTAGCTAGACTATTCTCTTCGTTAGTCCACTCAGATTCAGGCTTGACTTGAACATCACCATCCTCATCCGGGAGTAACATGGGAAGAAAATACCCATTGATAACAGATCGCCATGCCCTAAGATCAATTGATTTGATATGAGAGCGAAGGCGAATCTTCCAATATGCATTATTCGAACCATTGAGCACAGGAAGTCTCTTTTGGTTAGGATTAGCCGGATCATAAGCCATGACAACTGGATCAAGCACTTAGTACGTCAAGTGACCTGCTCTGATACCAATTGAAATTGTCTATGGCCAGTTAGCAAGTGTTATAAAAAAGGTTGATAGCACAACTGATAACACTTACGGTAACACACACAACAGAGTATAAAAACAGTTTGTAAAACAAAGCCATAGTTTGTAAAACAAAATATTTTGTAGCGGAACTAAAGTATAAACACAAGAAATAATTTTTCTCAAGTTATATAAATATATAACTTGAGGATGCCCTTAGGCGAAGACTTTATATTCAAAATATAAGATGATTACAAAGCCGAAGTTGTTCCCTATCTATATATCAATGTACGAACTAGAAACTAAGATCAATCACAAAGTTCTATTCTCCACGACACAATCAAGCCCCAAGACGTTGAATGTGGAATAATTTGTGGACGGAAGAACATAAAGAGCCGAGAAGTAATTGATCTCTTTCTTGTGCAAGTGCGTGTGTATGATGCTCGACATATTACTCTTGTCTACACCCTTGCTATTTATAGCCTTCAAATATTTGGAGGCTACTCTTGTTAACATCCTTGGATTTGGATCGGATGGAATGGAGAAGTGGTTGAGCTTATTGAGCTAAAGACTTGGTCAAATTCCTTGTTTGTAGCAACCGCCTTTGCTTAGTGCCCAAGTCCTAGCATTAGCTCTTTGTACCCATGAGCTCTCCTGAGTTGTACTCTCTTATTTGTCTTCAATCTCAGTTGTTGAACAAGTCTCCCACGTGCTTCCTTGGTTATTTACAAGTTATACATAAATATCTATTTATGCATAACTCTCCATAAATCACGATCTTCCACCTTTGTAGCTTAATCTTCTCTTGATTGTTACTTGTACATTATACTAACAACAAATATACATTTTGCAACTATAGATTATACAAAAACATAATATAACCTATGAAAGAAATGTCACAACTAAAACAGACAAACGTGTTGGGTAACACTTAAAAAGTGTTATCACTACTTTGGGTAACACCTACGTCTGGTAACACTTGAGAATCTGCACTTACAAAGTTTATGAAAAAAAATGGTATCCATACTCTGTTAAAAATATCATAAATAACAAATTTAAAATTTCACAAGAATAATTACAACTAATAACTCTTTTGCAAGTAAGTTAACCAAAAATTCAAAAGGTGACATTTATCACCATATGTAAATATTTTATTTTAAATTAGTCTAAAAAATAATTTATTAAATATAACCTTTGTGAGAAAATAACAAACTTAAGATAAATAATTATTTTAAACATAGCCTACAAATGAAAATAAAAGATATCCAATTTTTTTAATATAGTTTATATAAGAGAATAAAATATTACGATAAATGAGAGTTTTAATTATAACAAAATATAAAATATAAATATATTGATAGATAGATTGAATTCATTTTCTTTCTTTCTCTTTCTCTTTCTCATTCCCACCTTGTTAATACACCAATTCCTAGCTTTAAATGAATAGGTATAATTAAAATATTCTTAATTGTTTAAATGATTTAATATTCTCTTACCAAACACACCCTCAGTCAAAAGCCATATTTTGTCCTTTTTTTAAAATGTTACCACTAAACATTTCTTCAATGTCCCATTTCGTCCATTAAATTATCAAAAAACTAAAAAAAGTAAATTATATGACTCATGTGAATAATTTAGAGTAACTTTTTGATGACTATATTATCTTTGGGGGGGGCTATCATTTTACATGCACTTGAGATTCACATGTCTCACCTAACCCTAGTTATTGACACATAAACATAAGTTAACAAAGTAATCGAAAATTAACCTAAATTAGTCATGTCCAGACGTAGTCATGCAATTAACTTTTGTTAGATTTTTGTAGATTTAATAGTGGAGTGGTGATATTGAAAGAAGTGAAAAAGTTTAGTGATGATGTTATAAAAAAAAACAGGGGAACAGTGGAAATTGGCAACCAAACCTTAATATTTCCACATCTCGCTCTCTGCTGAGTTCACTACCTTTCATGATTTATTCTGTTAGTTATTACAGTAAATTCAAGCATGAAAGTGAGTGAACTTATTAACGCTTCTAAAACGCATATGGCCCCGTGTGCGACTTAACACCTGACTAATAAAGCTTTGTTTGTAAAAATTAAAAGATAATTTGATTAATAAGTTCCTTTTTTTTATAAATCACTTTTCCTCAAATTTCTTATTAAATAAAATGTCTTACAAGTTATTATATAGTAATATATTATATTGCATGCAGTATGCAGTAATTAAAAATTATGATACTATGAAGACAAAAACTCATGTGAGAACAGAGAAACCCGTCTCATCCATGAGACGGGTCGGATCTATAACCATGACCCGTCCAATAATACCCACGCACCACTCTCTCTCTCTCATCACTCTCTCTCTATACGCAATAATAACAGGGATCCCTCCCAATCGTCTTCTCCGGCAAATCCTACCTTCAACCTACACACCGGCGACCCAAAAATCCATCTCTTCCCTAATTTCATTCCCGTCACCGGCTCAATGTCTTTCCCCGCCGGCTGTAGCTCCTCAAAGCCCTAACCCCTGGGGTTCCATTTGTTCGCCGAGGGGTTTAAATCGTCGATGACATTGCTCTCGTCGCGGTCGCCTAGAAACTTCGAATCAGAAACGATTAATCCAGATGACATACTGTTCGAGGGATGCGATTACAATCACTGGCTCATCACCATGGATTTCCCTAAGGATCCCCGTCCTTCCGATGAAGAGATGGTCGAGACCTATGTCCAAACCGCAGCCGCTGTCCTCGGAAGGTCTTCTCTCACTCTCTTCTTATATTAGTCCCTCAATATTCTTGATCAATTTGCAGCATTTGTCAGTCCAGTTTTGGGTTATGGATTTGGGTGTTGGTGTTCTGTTCACTGTTGATAATGCTTGGAATCCCAAATGTTTTGTGTTTAGTCTGCTGAGGGAGATGGGTATAGATCAACTTCTTGAGTTGCTAGCTTCGGTTTTCATAGTGAGGCATCAATTTTATGTTGATGCTTCTTGGTATATTTGGTTTGATGGAGTAATAGTGTTAGGAACTGTTTTAATTTTGAGTAATACTTCTCATTTGTTTAAGTAATAGTTTGTATTGCTATAAGTAATAGTACTACACTTGTGAAGTAATAGTGTTATTTTTTTTTTAACTGTAATAGTTTTAGGAACTGTTTTCATTTTGAGTAATACTTCTCATTTGTTTAAGTAATAGTTGGTATTGCTATAAGTAATAGTACTACACTTGTGAAGTAATAGTGTTATTATTTTTTTAACTAATAATAGTTTTAGGAACTGTTTTCATTTTGAGTAATACTTCTCATTTGTTTAAGTAATAGTTGGTATTGCTATAAGTAATAGTACTACACTTGTGAAGTAATAGTGTTATTATTTTTTTTAACTAATAATAGTTTTAGGAACTGTTTTCATTTTGAGTAATACTTTTCATTTGTTTAAGTAATAGTTGGTATTGCTATAAGTAATAGTACTACACTTGTGAAGTAATAGTGTTATTTTATTTTTTTAACTAATAATAGTTTTAGGAACTGTTTTCATTTTGAGTAATACTTCTCATTTGTTTAAGTAATAGTTGGTATTGCTATAAGTAATAGTACTACACTTGTGAAGTAATAGTGTTATTATTATTTTTTTAACTAATAATAGTTTTAGGAACTGTTTTCATTTTGAGTAATACTTCTCATTTGTTTAAGTAATAGTTGATATTGCAAAACAGGTATTACGTTTACTTATGAACAATGTTACTTCATATGTATACAGTCATTACATTAAGAGATGGTAACTATTACTTTTTCTAAACTAGAAAAACCACTGAAAAGCCGAAAAAATAATATAAAAACTAAAAAAAAAATAAAAAAATATTCTAACCCAACACAACAGTCATTACATTAAGAAAAAAATATTCAAATAATAGTACATAATAAAAAAAATAATAAAAAAAAGCAAAAAGAAAAAATAATAAAAAAAGCAAAAAGAAAAAAATAATAAAAAGAAAAAAATAATAAAAAAAAAATAATGAAAATAAAAAAAATAATAAAAAAAAGCAAAAAGAAAAGAAATAATAAAAAACTAGAAAGAGAAAGTACGCATAGTAAGAGTTGGGGCACTGGGACGTGACCTTTTGCTTCTTTGATTTACAAGAGTGGAAATAGTCTGGGTCATGGGTCATGGATCATGGGTTATTCCGACTCGTCTCACCCATGAGACGGGTATTGTTGTTCTCACAGGAGACCAACTCTACTATGAATACTGTCGTCTGCCACCACCACCGCCGCCCACAGTCGCTGCACACAAAAATTGGTCACCTATCACCGAAAATTGGTCGCCGTCTGCCACCATCCATGCATTATTATATTCAGCTATTAGATTTGGAAGAGGGAAGAATATGGTAGGGGTCATATATTATGGAGAACAGGATTTATTTTGAAGAAGAAGTGGGAGATTGACGTAAATAATGGAGCGATATGATGTCTGACAATTATGAAGGAGTAGAGAGTTTATTTGGGGAAGATGAGGTGGCTGGAATTTATTGATGATGGAGGGGGTGACCGGAAAGGAGGAGGGAGGGTAACGGTCGAAAATTATGGAGAAGTGGGTTTATTTTTAGAGAAGACGATGGAGAATGTCGAAATTATGGAGGCCATTTATTTTAAAAAAAGAAGAGATATATGTCCGAGAAATTATGGAGGTGGGAGGAAGGTGGTGGGGAATTGTGGAGAAGACTGGGCAGAGGGCTTAGGCTTTGTTTGTTGAGAAAGAGGAAAGGTCAGAGAAGATAGTTGATGAAATATAATAATGAATTTTAAATTGGGAAAATTATATGAATATTGAGTCTTATTTTGCAATTTACCCAACTTTTAATAAACTTTTTATAATGAATAGACTCTTGCCTTATCTTTGAAATGTCAAGAGTTAGAATTCTCTTTCAAATCTCAAATTTAAAGTTTAAATTAAGTTGCCATTTTAAAATATTTTCACAATAACAATAGCATGTGACATAATATTTTGCATTTATCAAGATGTTTGCATGTTATAATTTAAATTGTTGTAATTAAAACAGCAAATTAATACCAGATTTTATTATTTTCTTAGCATACTTTAATTAAAGGCCAAATGACAATTATATGAAAGTATTTTCACAATTTTTATCAAATAAAGAAGTATACTCATTTTTATCAAATAAACAAATGTACTTGTTAGTATCTAAAAAATATTATGAGTATACTGCCTTATCTAAAAAAAAATGAGTAGAGTACATTACCTTTTAAGATTAATTTTCTCTAAATTAAATCTAAATAAATGAAACTTACTATATTTAAAATTAGAATGTACTATTTCCGTCTCAGTTTAATTTTCTTTGTTTGACTTGGCGCGAAGATTAAAAAAAAAGTAAATGTTGTGAGTATAAAAAATAAAGTAAGAGAGAGAAAGTGGGTAGGGGGTTTTTGTTAAAAGGATAACAAGTGAGTCTTATTGTTCAATTTAATTAATAAAACAATTAAAAACCTTAAATTAATTGAGACAAGCTTAAACCGTGACGGAGGGAGCCCATGGGCAAATTAAGCAATGTAGCCAAATTCAACCAACAAAATAAGCACAACAACTTCTGCAACTACATTTCCAAGCAAAGGATAGAACAAACTAGCTAGCTCTTCAAAACTATAAAATTACAACCCTTAATCATAAAATATTCAGCCTAATCTCTTAATTAAAAAATAAAAAGAGATGAATTAATTAATTAAAATTTAAGAAAAATAACAACAACAACAACAACTAACAAATGGTGGATAAGTCACCAATTCCTTGAACAACTTTATGCAATTCCTTATTTCTCATAACATAATTTTCATAAGCTTCAGCTGCAGCTCTATTAACTGCTATTAATTTCTTACTCTTGTAAGTTCCCCTCCCTGCAAATTCATTGTCTATAATATATTCCACCTCCCATGTTTTCTCCCACTTATTCAGATGTCTTTGTACTGTCGACCCTGTCCGTTGACATGTTTCTAATAATCGTGTCACTGGATTCTTTCGGAACGTTTGTGGCGTAATCATTGGTTGCAACATCTTTTTTACAACCTGCATATGCACAAAAAGAATATAAGAAAAAATATTATGTGATTTATTGAAATTGATAAATGCATAAATGAAAATATAATATTACCTTGCCCGTGATATCAATGGAAAAATTAGTGTCAACTAGTACGGCCCCAATGGTAGATTCAACAATGTTGGCTAGAACCTTTGGTGGATCTATCAATCCAAATGAATGCAAAGGATACATAGCTATCCCTTCCTTGAATTCTCTAATCTGCATTAAAAAATAAAAAAATAAATTAACTCATCAAAATTATATAATTTCATATCATCCAAATAATATGAAACAATCTACACAAAAAAAGAAAAAAGAAGCCTTACTTGTTCATCTAGCATGGGTTTATTATGCCGCAAATACTTATGCAAATTAAGCTTCAAGGCAACCCTAGCCAGCTTCTCCGTATCCACATTTGCAGCTCGCAATGGGGTCCACTCGCCGGGCGTTAAATCAGGATATTCAAAGTATTGCTCTTTAGCAATCAACATAGTAAGCACAGAATCTCCCAAGTATTCTAGCCGCTCGTAGTTTTTGCAATCATCCTTGTATGATTTATCCGTCAATGCTTCTCTAAATAAAGCCTTGTTGTTGAACTTGTACCCTATGATTTCTTCAACTTCCTCCAAACTCGATTCAGTCATCAACTCGGACCCCAACTCGACCTTTTCTTCCTTTTCCTCTTCTTGCAAAATTGCCATGGCAGCCGGAATATATATATATATATATATATATATATATAGAGAGAGAGAGAGAGAGAGAGAGTGAGAGAGAGAAAGAGATAATATATTGAAGAAGGGAGGAACCAAATAGGAAAACAGAGAAACGTGAGTATTTAAAGACCCTTTGAATTACTTGTTCCCAAAGTTAGTTATACCAAAATAAGAAAACCATTTAATTGTTGGATTAGAAAAATGGCCTAACCGTTGATTTTTATTAACAAATGGATCATTTTTTTTTTCTTATTTTAGTCCGAATTTATATAAATAAATAATAATTAGTTGCCTTTTCATAAGCATATAAGAGTATAAATACAGGGCTACATGTTTTTATTTTTTGCAATTTTAAATTAACAGCTCTTTCTATAGTATTATACGATTATTGATTAATTTCTCACTTTTCTTCTTATTTTTTTTTCTGAAAAAATAAAATAAAAAAATGAAAAATACAAAGCACCCAATTAATGATTCAACAACTTGGATTTCAAATGAAAAATACATCAATTTCGTATTTGCTTATGAGAATGTTATTCCAACCAAAATTCATCAATCCAATCCTTCAATGGAATGTTAGCAACCATACATTTATGTTTAATTTAATTGCTGTAATATCCAAAATTATCACGCGACGGAATATAATTAATAAATAACGGAATATAATTAATAAATAACGTACCGTACCGAACATTCAATAATCACAAAATCTCAGGAAAAATATGTTTTACACTCGCTTAGTGTATAATGTAAAACGTGTTTTCAAAATGCTCGATAACATTAATTGGAACTTTTTTTAAAATGCGTTGTGACATTTTAATAAATAATCGTAACTTATAAACACTCCCGGACACTTTTTGATACTATGAATGACACTATTCAATACTATCGACACTTTTTTACACTATGACTGACACTATTTTCAACACTTTTACCAGCACTATTTAACACTACAACCGGCAATATTACTTATACCACTGACACTATTTAATACTACAATTGACAATCCTTAACACTACAACCGTATTATTTAACCTTACAACTGACAATTTTTAACATTAACACTGATCCTCTTTTTAACAAATGTTAAAAATATCCATTTGAATATTTATAAGAACCAGTTTTAATGTTTATAAGTGTCATTTGAATATCTTGTACTTTATAATATTAGAATTAACACTTTATAATATTAGAATTGACATTTACGAAAAACCCGTTTTTCCATTAGTGTAAAAGACGATCATAAAACCGACTCTTCAATAATATAATCAACCAAGTATATATAACCTCTAACTAGTCCTAACAAATTTTTAATTTTTAATCTAGGGACAAGTAAAATGTAAGTCACATGTTAAGTACGTAGCAATTCGACGGTTAAAAGTTAATGGACGTTAAAGATGAAGACTTAAATCAAATGACAATCAACTAAAGGATTCGACTCAAGTACAGAGTATTTTGTTTTTTTAGGCCTATAAATCAAAATTGCCCATATTTCAGGGGCTTTTGGCGCACTGTTGACATTATCTTGCATCCATCCATCTATCTATTTTTGTTAGAGATTGACGAACCGATAACTACAGGGCAGGAGAAACTATTTCCTCATTCACTAATCTAGTTAAGTTTTAACGACTGTTGGTTCCATCTCCAACAAGGCCACTTCTCATGATACTGTTATATGCATCCTCAGCTGCTCTATTTAATGCAATTTCCTTCTTGGCTTTGTACTCCCCTCTTCCTCTAAGTTGGTTGTCAATGAACACTAAACAAGCTCCTCCCCGTGACCATTTATCCACAATCTTTATTTCAAGTTTATTTTTTTGGCAAATCTCGTACAATTTTGTTACTGGATTCGTTTGAAGCATTTCAGGAGTGATTATGGGCTGCAGTAGAACCTTAGCTACCTATCATTATCAAAACAAAAGCCTACATTCAGTACATAAAAATACAAGGGTACCTCGTACTGATAAACATATGTCAGATGATTTAAACATCAGGTGAGTCAATGAGTCAAAACATTTTCATCGAAAAAAGAGACTCCCTCCATCCCAGAAAGATAGTCCCATTTGGTTTTTATGGTCAACACAAGTGAATTTTGACCAAACATTAATGTCAATCATATCCTATGAAATTCTAAATATTGTTATTGATAAATCATTTAGGATGATTAGATTGACATTAATGTTTGGTCAAAGTTCACCTGTGTTGACATCAAAAACCATACGAGACTATCTCTTCGGGACGGAGGTAGTAAAATATTGCACATGAAAGCACACAACCGAGGAGGAGCACAATCCCAATTCTTATCCACAATTCATACACAGATGCTGCTGGCTACTGTTGTGAACATCTCCCAATCAAGAAACCAAAGCCTTTCTCCTTCCCGAGGAGCACACAGACATATACACGTACGTGTGTGTGTGTGTGTGTGTGTGTGTGTGTGTGTGTGTGTGTGTGTGACATGTAATATGCATTAATGCATCTTACATGAAGGTGAAGAAAATAGCTGGGGTTGGAAAGATGAAGAACAGGCGATACTTTGGAAGGTAGCATGCATAGAATAAAGTCAACTCAATTTATTATAAGTATGTTGCAATAAAATGTGAACTAGATCAGTAGCTAAAATGGAATTGGTTTCGCAAGGAGCATCAAGCAAAGAAGAATTCCAAGCTGCAGGAATCTGGGATCTGACTACATAGAAGACATGAATACAGAAGGTGGTACAAAGTTTCTGAAAGGTAAACTGAGAGGGACAAAACATTGCTCTAAATTGAGTTTGCACAATAGAAAACTCCCAGGAAAACAATATTGGTCAAAGACAAGCAAGGAAAGCAAATACTTTTAGTTTTCTTCTATGTTAATATGAATTCTGACTAACCATCAATAAGGGAAGGTGTTGGTTACATCCCAAAGGATGATAAAAAGAAGACCTCTACTGTTTTACTGTGTGTCAAAATTTATAGATAACTCAATTGTAGAAGGCTATAAATTTAAAGCACTTTCAAGAAGGTACAAGTAAAGCTACATTGGGTAAAAGTTTGACTTGTCAACTGAGACTACTTTTTGGGATGGCAGGAGCAACATTATGCTGGATAGAAAGTAATACCTGCCACGTCGTATCAAGTGAAGAATTGCTGTCCTCAAAGACAGCTCCTATTGTGGATTCAACAATATCAGCAAGAACCTTCGGAACAGCAATTAGCCCATGAGAATGCAATGGATGACTTGGTAGAGCACTTAAAAAGCCTTGAATCTGTATAAGCTACTAATGTCAGTAAGCGGAAAAAAAAAAAGAATGAAGGAAATCACCCCGAGAATTAGCACCCGATCACAGGCAATAAGAAGATACTCGAAGAACATAAACATTTCAGTGAAATGAACCACGCACCAGAAGTTAACAATCATATATTAAACAAAAGGTATGAACTTAATAGAGTCAGGTTACCTAACAGCACAAACGTAGAAACTATACAAAAAAGAATAAAAACTTGTAAAGTTTCAGACATTTTCCTAATGCTCACTGTATGTTAAAAATCAGCCATTAGATACAGAAGAAATTGCTCAGGTCTTTTCAGAAAGCTGGCTTCCTAAAAAGGAAACTTGCAATTGCAAAAAAAAAAAAAAAAAAAAAAAAAAAAAGAAGCCTACCACCAAAGAGAATTACAACTTAGCAGCAGTCATAGATATTTAAATGTTAGAATTTAAATCCTTACATAAGATTGAACAGATACTAGCAACAACATACTAGAGCTAGATCAAAAGTGTTTTCAAGTTAGATGGCATGTTTGCCACTTGGGAAGCATTGAACAGATTGGTCAACATTTTTAAGCATGTAAGAGGCATTATGAAGTTAAATGAACTGCAAACCAGTAAATAAACTAGGCCAAACTTTGTTTTCATTTATTATACTTTCACCTAACTTTCACTTTACCATTGTACTTTTTTTTATTAACATAAAAACCACTGTACTTTAGAAACCTATCATCCTGATACCAAATTTGTGCCCTAATACGCGAATTTGGGTCGGGATGATAGGTTTTCCGTAGTACAATGATTTTTATGCTAATAAAAAGGTATGATTGTTAAAGTAAAAGTACCCGGTGGGCAAAAACGAACTTAGGCCAATAAACAATATAACTAAATTCTTTATTCAGAGATATATTGTGAACAGCAAATGAAAAGATTCACAAAGTAGCTTACTTGATTTCTAATGATAGGATGTTCATGACGTAAATACTTGTGGAACTTATGCTTGACGGCAGCACGGGCTAGCTTCTCAGTGTCAACATTGGCAGCACGAAGAGGAGTCAATAACCCCGGAGGAAGATTTGGGTATATGGAAAACTGTTGTTTTGTGATTAAAAAATTTAAAACTGAGTCACCAATGTACTCAAGCCGCTCATATGAAACACAATTTTGACAAGTTGGGTGTGTAAAGGCTTGTTGCAACAAGATTCTATTCTGAAAATTATACCCAATAATATTCTCGACTTCTTCAAGAGTTGCTAATGATTGAGTCCTCAATCTGCTTTTTTCTTGCGATGATACTATTGCATTGCCTGTGATTTTAGCACTCTTGACACTCCCAAAGCAAACCCTTGAAATACAATGTTCAACATCAAATTATTACTCCAATCATCGCTGTACATAAAAATGCTTTTGTTGGGTCTTTATAGATGCAGGTAAAAGAAACTTTACCAGTTAGAAATAGAAAAGAGAGACGATCATTTTCATCAGACACAAGGCATAGAGTATGCGTGCATAAATGATGGATAAGGATAGTCTCAGTGGAATCATTTCACCAATTTCCCTCATTGTACCAATCCATGATCACCATGTGCATTATTAAGTATGATCTTCCTACTACCTTAATGCCCTTAAAGTTTCCTCAATATGGAAATACAATTCGCACAAATGCCCATCACATTTATAGAGTAGGACTTCAAGCTTAAGTTTCCTCCAACATGATCACACTTACTTGCACTTCACTGTTCGACTTTGGTAAGGACTCAGGACCACCTTCACCAAAATTTGTCTAGTGTTAACGGAAATCATAGCTCGATATTCACAATTCATGCACAAATCTATGTCATTCCTTTTTATCTATGTGTGTGTAAGAAGACCCCCGCCCCTCTTCAATACAAACGCACCACCACCATCAGTCCATCACCGTTCTCCTTCCCAAACATATAAACAAGTGTGGCACAAGTATGGTAACAATGACCTACAGTCCTTGCAGTTAAATTAATTTCATAATCTCCCACAATGTGGGCATGCGTAATTCGAATACAACTAATAGTGAGTGTTGCCCTTAAGATTCTGCAACATCAATATCCAAAATTGCAACCTGAATGTGACATTAGTTTGAATTTAAATCAACCCTAAAAAATTTCCTTCCATGTGGGTGCGAATGTTTGCCCCTCAACTGTTTGTTTAAAGGACGAGCACAACATTTGTCGTTTTTCTCCCCAAAATTGACCTTAATTCCTACAACTAGTTTCTCAATCAAAACTGTACAAACTAAAAAATCGAACAAGAGCGTGATCGGCGCATATTTATCATCATTTAATTAAATATGATAGAAATGCATTCATGTAATGAAAGGGGAAGATATAACTAACCTGCGGAGGCGTTTGAAGTATTTAAGGGCAAACCAGTTCTTGGCCGGAGAGAGGAACGACGGGAACCACGACGATGAAATTGACATCAATAAACTCTAATTCTGAAAGCCTCATTCAAATCTCTCTCCTTCACGTTTCCTCTCCCATCGGTATAGTTTAGAGCAGTGTTCTGTTCTAATATTCTAAAGAGAGTTGTTATATAAACCCGTAAAATTGTTGAGTAAACCCGTATCTTTAAAATCACCCCATAAAATAAAAACAAATCCCCCACTTTTCCCTTTATACCCCTCTCACACCCACACCCACACCCACACCCACCCAATTAACTCTCATTTACTCCCTTCCTCTCACTCATCATCCTCACCCACAACCAAACCTAGAGAGAGAAAGAGAGACGTGAAATTGAAATTAGAGAGAGAATGCTGTGTGCGCAGAGAGAGAGGAGAGGAGAACGCTGAGAAGAGAGAGAGAGAAGAAAGAAGAAGAAGAAGCAAAACCTAGGTAGAAGAAGAAGAAGAAGAACAACCCCAATTCAAGATTCAAGATGTCAAACCTAGGAAAATCAGGTAATTATTCTTTCTTCAATCTAAAATTACTTTATTTTTGCTTCATTTTGAGAGAATCTCATTGTGATTTTGTGAAAAATTTCGAAAATCTGGATTTTGAAGGGTTCGGCCACTACTAGCCGATTTATTACACAAATTCGGCCACACCCTACCGAAAAAACTCAAAATTTCGGCCACCCCCGCCCGAACCTGCTCAATTTTTCGGCCACCACCGGCCGAACCATATCTATATTTCGGCCACCCCCGGCCGAACCTGCTAAATTTTTCGGCCACTACTGGCAAAGTTTTCCATTGATTGCATTGTATCAATTCCATGTTTTTTAATCCATCTATTCATCAAAATTTGGACATTTCCTTCCTTTTATTAAGAACTAGGTTCAATGTCAATGCATGTTAGATTTCTCAGGCCTTTGTTGAATTTTGATGATGCATTTGTGTATATATGAGTGCCCTACATGATTTGGACTGTAGGAGGGATTGATTTGGGTAGCCAAACGCAAGTTTGTGCATGATTCTCTACTATGCACGCCAAGTGTTCGATGAAATGCTCCAATGAAAAATTTCTTCTATTTTCTTGGAATTTTTGCCATGGGCGATCTTTGACAATCTTTCTTTCTTATATATGCATTGTTCTTTCTTTCTTATATATGCATTGTTTTTTATATGATATGTTATAAAATGTATTACGAGTTTGATTTTTTGATGTTTTCATTGCAGTTAAGCAAATTTTTTCAAGGAGAAGGCCTCAAACTGCTTTCTTAAGGAGTGAAAAAGTAGCCGCACGTACTCAAGGGCAAACTTCACAGAACCAAGAGCCAGTTGAGGATTTAACCGTTGATTCTCGTTTGTCGGTCTACAATGAGCCTATGGAAACCTCACCTGAGCCTCGGATAGACCTTATTCCGGCTCAACATGATAGTGACCCGGAAGATGAACCGGAAGATGAGCCGGAAGATGAGGAAGATGAGGATGATGATGATGATGAGGATGATGAGGAGGGAGGTGGGGAGGTAACGTCTTATCCCGGTGGGCCTAGGTACAAAACATTACTCCTTTCCTATGAAACCCATATTGCTAAATCAATTTGAGAGGGTAAAGATGATAGAATTTTAAAATGTATTAACCATATAGGAAAATTGAAAAAATGGGAATTGGAGTTGAATAAAGTGTCAGAGCCGGTTCAAATGCTTATCATTAATTCCGGTCTCTTGTGCTTAGTTAATGGAAATGGAGCGTATGACAACGTAGATAAAACGTTGGTCAACGCTTTTGTTGAGCGATGGCATCCGGAAACTAATAGTTTCCATATGCCATTTGGGGAGATGACCATCACTTTGGAGGATGTGTCTTGTCTTACATTGCTTCCGGTAGTAGGTGCACCCTTATTTGAGAGTCCCGCTTATGCTAGTCAGCTACCTCTTAATAAGGTTTGTGAGGTTTTGGGAGTGAACAAAAAAGTTGCTAAAGATGGAATTCCTGCCAAGGGGGCATTGATCAATTTAGAATGGCTTAGATTGAAGTTCTCCCCTCAGTTGTACTCCTCCAACCCCCAAAAAGCTGTCTGTGCTGCTAAGGCATATCTTTTATATTTATTGGGGTGCACAATCTTTTCTGATAAGATCGGGACATGTGTCAACGCTAGCTATCTAGATTTTTTGAGAGATGATGGGGCAATAGGGAATTATGCTTGGGGAGCCGGAGCGTTAGCTTTTCTGTACCGGCAACTAGGAAAAGGATCTAGGTTTAACTGCCATCAGATTTCCGGGCACTTAACCTTGTTGGAGGCTTGGGTTTATGAGAGGTTTCCTGCGTTTAGGAACGGTTTCAACAACTACTATCTACCCAATTTGCCGCTCACATTGAAGTGGCTACCACCTCGGGCTCAACCAGCGACAGTTGCCTCCGTGCAAGTGAAGAGGCAACATATTGACATTCTTCAGGACACGGATGTAAGTATTATTTTTTTAGTAATAATTTTCACATGTATTTTTGTTTTCTTAAATGAAACTATATTAATATTTTTTATGTTTTTATTGTAGGTGATTTGGATGCCGTATGAAGGTATCCGCGCTCAATATCCTTTTCCTAGAGTCGCGCTATACCAAGGTGCCATAGTTGTCGGTAATGTGGTGGAACCACATCTTTCCGATCGGGTATTGCGACAGTTTGGGTACATGCAGACAATACCTCACCCTCCACTTGGTCTTGGGATGGCGAGAGGAGATAAGAAGTCTCTAATGGGGTGGATCATGTTTGTCCAGTCATTCTATGACTGGAAGGGGAATTGCCTCGATAAACGCAGGTTACCGGGATGTAGAGTGCCTCAACATGCTGCAGATGATTATCTGCAATGGTACTCTGAATATTCACACCCCATTACTGAGCGGTCTCACGCTGTCAGGAGGACAACTGAAGTTGTTGCCCCTAATTCGTGGGATATGCTTATGAATGTCCGGAACGTCATTATGCCTATTGCTGAGAGATGGACAAATGGAGACCGCTCATTTAGTTTAGAGGAGGCTATGGACGTCATGTTTAGAGCATTGGCAGAAACTCAAACTCAAACTCAAACCCCAGCGCGGACATCAACTTCTCAGGGGGTGGCAGAAGACGACAATAGATATGTAGTTTTGTTTTTTTTTTGAGCAATTATTTTTGGTATTGTATTTGAACAATTATTTTTGGTAATTATATGTATGAACAATTATTTTTGGAGTAATTGGTTTATGGAGTAATTGGTTTATGGTTTTATATTTCATGTTTGTGTATATATGGAGTAATTGGTTTGTGGTTTTATGGTTTATGGTTTTATGTGTATGGGGGGTTGATTGGTTGGTGTATGGATTTATGGTTTATATATATATATGTTTGAATGGTTGATGGTTACAGCATAGACGAGTCGGGGACGTGCCCTGGTTAGTGCAAAATACAGCAAGTACATGTCGAAAAACTGGAAAAATTTCGGCGATCTTGACCGAACCATCCAAGAAGTTCGGCATGCGATCGAAATCCTTGGTTCTGTTCGGCCACTACTGACCGAGACCTAGAATAAGCGTGTCTTTTTTTTTTGGAACCGTTCACGAAAAAACATTGCTACGTGTTCTAAACATTGGCTGAAATTTTTAAATTTTTTTTTGCCTTAGTTACAAAGGTTCGGCCAGTACTGACCGAATTTTCTTTGGTTTTTCGGCCAGTACTGACCGAACCTGCTCAAATTTTTGGCCAGTACTGACCGAACCTGCTCAAATTTTCGGCCACACCTGGCCGAACCATGGCATGATGATTTGTCAGTCCAATTCCCTACAGATCAGGGCATACACAGTGACTTGTAATGACACTAGAAATTATTTTTCGTTCCCTTATAAATTCACTTCTCTACTTCACCTTCAATGCACCCTCATTCCATTTCCATAGTCATTTACAGTGCTCTCTCTCTCTCTCTCTCTCTCTCGCTCTCTCTCTCTCCCCCCATATATTCACATTGTTCTTCACAGTATAAACAACTAGAATAACAAATTAATCGGAGGATCCTCGAAGATGATGTCAAGCATACCATAGGCAAGGTTCGTTATGGAAGTAGCAATTATAATATTTAACATAAATAAAACTATTTAATATCAATTACATAAATAAAACTATTTAATATCAATTACATAAGTTGATGTTTCGGGTACTTGTATTAATCGATCTTGATAAAAATCTAGCCATCCGGTTGCACATTCCGCTCGACAATCATACCATTTGTATGGTACCGGTGGCAATGGACATCCTTCCTTCAACTTGGCATGAATGTAATGATTGTTGTTGACGTAGCATATACAAATCAATTTTGGGTTATGTGGCATTGATTTTCGTAGAGGAAGGAAGGTCAAAGACAAGGTGTTACTCAAACTCACCAACGCAACGTCGAATGCATTTGCAACAGCGTAACCCATTTCTGCAGAGTCAAACCAATTTTCTTCTCCGCATGGTCCATCAAACCAGTGGATAGCAGAAAGGACTTTATCCACTCTATCATCGGCCATGAATAACTCGGCATACAACTTTTGATTTCCAAAAATCTCCTGATATAACACTTCCCGAACCCATCGCCAATCATTTGAATCACGGCCAAGTAACTCCGCAATACACCGGAAGCCACAATTCCCATCACCCCGCACATCAACTGTTTTCTCAATATAACCATACATGAAAACCGGTAGTTGATTAAGATATTTGATTGCATGTTGACCTTTTCAACGAACGGGCTATAAGATAAATTCAAAAAAAGAAAAAATTAAACATAGATAAAATTATTTCATGATATAAAAGTTTAACTGAATAATATAAATAGTTTTGAGGTTACCTGTAACTTGGCTTTTGCAGATAACATCGGAGACCCTTGATTTGCATCGGTGTTGAATAACACTTGATCGGGTATGGCCTCCACGTACTCAAATGCGCTAGGATCCCGCTTCGTGGATTTGAGGAACTTAGCACTCTTTGCTTTAGGACGGCCCTTATTATTTGTTTTAACTGCAGGTTCATTAGCCATTGTTGTTGCAGGATGACAAATCTCGGTCAATCTCCGAACAATCAAATTCTTTCCGGTTCGTGGAGCTGCCTCAAATCTTAAATCAAGAGTATTGCGAATCTCATTGTACCGATTTCGAATCTCTTCTTCAATATCATCATCGTAACTCATGATCGGTAGGGTATCTAACTTGCGCCAAAATGCATGAACTTTATCAAGTGGGATGGGCGAGTTGAATTGCATGAACTGTGCAAGCTCATGTGGACAAGGGAGCCCGCATGCCGATCTCACCGCACACCCACACAACAATGGATCTCGGCTACCATCATATAGAGAATCCAGTGAGTTGAAAATCAAATCCAACGCATTTATAGACACCATGCCTCTAACCTCACTCCATAGCGATGACTTGAATTTGTGTTGAACCACAGTCCTGCTTTCTCAAATGAGGCAATGATTGCAATATGGGAGCATTCGATGAGTTTATGAATTTGTTTCCAACATGTCTCAAATGCTCCCTGGCTCGATCCAAGTTATTTCTTCAATAAGGCATGTTGACTCTCCACCCTAACATAGGTTACGCAATTTATTAGCATATAATTAACAAACATCAAAACATATGACAGAAACATAAAGTTCCCCCGATATACCTGTTTGTAGTCAAGTTGTCAAAGTGCATAACATGGTTTGTCCAACACGAGACAAATCTTTCTTTGTAAGGCACAATCCACTGGTTCAGGACATAATTGACCGCATCGGGATATTGACTGTAATCTTCTGATAATCGACGTAAATAGTCATCAAACGATGCCTCCGTATCAGCTTGGACCATTACATTCCAATGAAGAATGAACGCCTCCCAAATCTCTTGCATATCAAACATTTTCTTGAATTTTGCTAGAATATTCCTGTTGATATGCCATCGACAAAGCAAATGAGTTGTCGTTGGGAATGTCTCACGAATTGCATTCATCAAGGCAAGCTCCCTATCGGTCACGATAACATTAGGAAGACATGATTGATCCATCAAAGATTTCAACACTTCGCATGCCCACGTGTAGTTTCCTTCTTTCTCAGCCTCTAGGTATACACCAGCAATTAAGAAGGTCATTTTGGTTGAAGTCACGCCCACAATCTCAAGCAAAGGTAAGTTGTACCTATTTGTCTTGTAAGTGCAATCCATGAACAAGACGTATGGAAATGCCTTCATCAATTCAAAGCTTTTCGAATGAGCAAAGAATATCTCCTTAATGACATTTGTATTCTCGCATTGCCGATATTCGAAGTGATAAGCATGCTCGGTCAATTTAAGCATGAGTTGTTGGATTTGAGAACGACCCGCACGCTCAGTTGCCCTGTTCTTCACTCGCACATTATAAATAGTCCGTATTATGGACTTGTTTTTCGGAAATTTCTCTTTTAATCGATGTAAAATATCCTTCGGCCGGCTATTTGCATGTGACAATTCTATCACGTACTCCTCCTCTGATTTAAGTAATCGACCGGCATAAGAGTGACCCAACATGGATTCGCAAATAGGATGATTGTGAAAGCCACAAACCACTTTTAATTGCCATTGACCATCAACCGTGACTTGTCTGGCGTTCAACTGAAACTTACAACCGCATTTCTTTGTTCCGCTCTCTATTTTTCTTTTTTTTTCCCAATTCCAATATTTCAAGGTTGGCAGTTCCTTGAGAGGACAGAGAGATTGGTTTTTCCTTGTATTTCCCCCAGCGATCACAAACAAGCGTCATTCGAGGAGCGGAATTACGGCTCCCGTTATCCGACCGACCGACTACGATGACAAACCCATGCTCTTCCCCCTTTTTACGCACCCATTCAAACATTATTTTTCGGTCTCGAAAAAACAAGGGCATTGTGAATTCTGGGGTGTTGTCTCGCAAAACGCTTTCAAAATCAACCGAGACATAGTTGTTGTCACCCAGGAAATACTGCAACAATTAAATAAAACAATAAGGGAGGTGTAAGCAGAAAAACAAAAGTTCAGCCAGTGGTGGTCGAATTTTCTTCGACGGTTCGGCTGGGTGTGGCCGAATAATTTCAAATTTTCGGCCAGTACTGACCGAAAAATTTCAAATTTTCGGCCAGACTGACCAAAAAATAGCCCAGAATCGGCAAACCAGAGCCGAATTTTTTTGAATTTTCAGCCGGGTGTGGCCGAACCATAGCTATATTTCGGCCGGGGGTGGCCGAACCTGAACAGAAATTCGGTCACTACTGGCCGAACGGAGCTACGAAACAGAAAATACATTTTTAACAAATTTAAATGGTTAGAAAACTTACATTATCATTCGATGGTAGAGCTGGAGCATCCATGATGAGCCTGCTAAATCTCTTGTCTTGAAACAAATGTGTATGAATTTTTTTTTGATTTTTTTTTTGGGAGAGGAAGAGGAAGGTAAGGGAGGAGGGTAATTTTTTTTGGAGTAAAAAAATAAAGAAAAAGTGAATAAGTAAAGAGGTGGTGAAAATTGATGAGGGGGGGAGGGGGAAGGTGGTGAAAATTGATGAGGGAGGAAGGGGAAGGTGGTGAAAATTGATGAGGGAGGGGGGAAGGTGGTGAAAATTAAATACGGGTTTACTCAACAATTTTACGGGTTTATTTAACATTAGTAAATGAGGGGATAGATTTAGGGATATTTTTGTCATTTCACTCGATGACATTTTTGAAAAATTCAACTTACGAATTTACTCAACAATTTTACGGGTTTATATAACAATTCTCAATTCTAAAAGATCCAGTCCTCTAAGGCCTGCCTAACATCTTCACAGTGCTTTTTAGAAGCTTGGTTTAGAGAGAGTTAATATTTGGGTCTGTTCGGTAAAATTGTTAGACTACCCACAATGGTTTCATCCCCTTCCCCCATTTTATTCAACACTTTTACACTTTTTCTCATTCACCTAATATTTCATCTACCCATTTCATTTAACCCCCTACAATAACTAACTTAAATTAAATTTCAACTCCTTCCAACTCATCATTCTATACCCCACCACTTTTATTTTATTTATATTATCTGTTTTTGAAAAGTGAGTGTTTTTTTTTTGTGTCCAAATCAAATGAAACTTATATCAATTTGTAGGAAAAAAAAATGATGAATTTTGGTGAAAAAAAAAATTAAAAAAAATTAATTTACTAGGTAATAATTCAGCCCAAATTGAAAATTAAGTGTTTTTTTTTGTGTCCAAATCAAATGAAACTTATATCAATTTGTAGGGATAAAAAAAATGATGAATTTTGGTGAAAAAAAATTAAAAAAAAATTAATTTACTAGGTAATAATTCAGCCCAAATTGAAAACTAAGTGTTTTTTTTTTGTGTCCAAATCAAATGAAACTTATATCAATTTGTAGGGAAAAAAATGATGAATTTTGGTGAAAAAAAATTAAAAAAATAATAATTTACTAGGTGAAAATTAAGCTCAAAAATTTGGAATAAAAAAAAATTTCATTCATCCAATGGGAGGCTGACACTTGTCCGATAGAAAAAAAAAAAAAACAAACCTTTCAACCCGGATGAAATGTTTCATCCACCAATTTCAACCCACTACTTTCATTCATCCCATTGTAAGGTTTCAACTGGGATGAAATGAATTTCATCCCCATTTCATCCCTCCATTGTAAGTAGTCTTAAAGGTAAAAAAAAATAAAAAATAAATAAATGTAGAGCTGAAATTATTAAGTTGTTGAATTTTAAAATTTTATATTTATTTGATAATGACATGACAAGTCATATATATCTGAATTTAATCAAATTTCAACTAAAATCAAAATTTTTGTTTAAATCATTTTTCTTCTCACTTACTCCCTCCGTCCCACCGATTTTAAGAAAACTTTCCATTTTGGGCGTCCCGCTAATCTTAAAAATTCCCAAAATGAAAAGTTTTTATCACTATTCTCTTCACTCATTCTCTCTCCTGCATTATTTTAATACTCACAACACCATTATAATTTACTATTCCCTCCACTCATTCTCTCTCCTATTTTAATATTACACTCACAACATTTATCATTTCCTTAATCCCCGTGCCATTTGAAAAATTCCTAAGATCGGCGGGACGGAGGGAGTATATTTTTTTCTTTATATTCTCAAATAAAAAGTCTTATTTTTAAAAATTAACAAAAATTATATTTCATTAGTTTAGAAAAAATACAAAATAAATAAATTATCATTCATAAAATAAATATTATGATTTAAATTATCAGGCTATTTTATTCAAAACAAACAAAATAGTATTTAAATATTCTTATTGGTACTCCGTTTGTCCCTTAATAAATTTTATCTTGATTTTTTTAGTCAACTTTATTCAAAAATTGTAGAAAATTGATCATGTTTATGAAAAAAATTGTATCCATACTCTGTTAAAAATATCATAAATAACAAATTTAAATTTCACAAGAATAATTAGAACTAATAACTCTTTTGCAAGTAAGTTGACCAAAAAATTCAAAAGGTGACATTTATCACCATATGTAAATATTTTATTTTAAATTAGTCTAAAAATTAATTTATTAAATATAACCTTTGTGAGAAAATAAAAAACTTAAGATAAATAAGTATTTTAAATATAGCCTACAAATGAAAATAAAACATATCCGATTTTTTAAAATATAGTTTATATAAGAGAATCTATCTATCTATATCTTATAACAAGATTGCCTAGCTAAAGTGGAAAAAGCCCGCCCGAAAATGTCGCTTTCAAGGTCAACAAAAATGGAAAGTTTTGTTCCCTACTTTTCTTCCGTAATATACATATATTTAAATTACAATGGATTTTTTAAAAAATTAAAACCATTTAAGCAACCCACTGATTTTTGTGAAACAACCTGCATGCGCAGCCCAGTTGATAAACATTTCGTGTGGTGTTGTATATACTGTTCCAACTTTTTGCTTTTCGTTAAAATCGAGGTGGTAAAAACAAAACGTAAATGTTGTATCTTACACGTGCCAGAGTAGTCAACATTGCATGATATACTATTGGCTGGGATCTGTAGCAATATTCTCTCATGGAATACGTGTCAGTTTGGGCCCAATTGCTTGACATGTAGCTGGTACACATGTAAGTATTTAAATTACTTTGAGTGTATGGTGTGGATAACTTCACTTGCAGAATACTACAAATACTTGAAATTCATAGAAAATAAACATAAAATCCCACTTGATTACCCTCTTTCTCCTCACCCTCTTCATCTCATCTCAGTCATCCCAATCCGGCCGATCCAGCTCTCAACACTGCGAGGCCCCAACAAACGCGTTTTCCTCTTCTACATCTATATATCCTGCTCCCAAATTTACCCCGTTCTAACTTGAAGAAGAAGCAGCGTCAACAATCTATAGCTGAAATCGGGAAGGTATGTTACTTTCCTTTTCAATCTTTTTCTTTAGTTTTCTCTATGGAAGCTCTTCACTCTCTCATCACCATCCTCACAAAATGTATGATTCTAATGGAAAATGTAGAGAGTAAACATCCCCAAGGATGTCCTAAAGTTCCTCCACGGGATGAAAATCTAAAAGGATTTTACTTACCAAAGCCATGACTCATATGGGGGTTGCCATCTTTTCTTTTAGTTTCGTCAAATTTTGTTGAATTGCTGCAGGGTTTAGGTAAATTTCGGGGATTTGCTGCTGGGTTTTGTCAATCTTTGGAGGATTTTTAGGGGTGTTTTTACTATCGAGGATTTGCAACGGTTAGCGACGCCTATGGTGACGTGGAACAAGACGGAGGGCGGTGTTGCTCCTAAGGAAATTCAAATCTGAAGAAATAATATCACTAAATAGTTTGGGTGTGTGGCAATGCGGCTTACAAGCTGAGAGGAGACTTCGAACGACTTAGCTTTCCTCACCTGCGCCATCATGGTTCATAAATTAGCGGAAATTTTGGGGAGTACAAATCGGATCACATACGCCAAGTGGCGAGGTAACGACAAGTAGCCGACTTCTAGAAGGTCGTCTAAAAAGCCTCAGACAGTGCCAGAGGAGGAAGAGGTAGTAAAGTTAGTGAGTATATCAGAGAGTGTCGAGGTTTATGTCGGAGCTGCAAAAGAATTCGTTATATGAGATTGATTGGGATTCTATTTAGGAGTTTATTTATTTCTAATTTCAATTTCATTTTGTGCTGTTGAAAGTTGTAAGTGAAGGGTAATGGTAATTATGGAATAATGGGTTCAGGAGGGTAAATAGCAACTGCAATTAATTTTTGACAATTGCAGAGCTAATTAGTTGTATGAGTAGAATGAAACTCCATTATTTTTTTCTTTTGAAATTAGATATTTGTACTGATATAGTTTTTAAAGAAGTGTTTTCCTGTTGTATTTGTATGAATTTTCATCTTTAATGCGTTAGTAGCTGTCCGTGCATCGCACGGGAGTAACACTAGTCTATATCTTATAACAAGATTGCATTCCACAAATGGAAAAAGCCCGCTCAAAAATGTCGCTTTCAATGGCAACAAAAATAGAAAGTATCATTAAGGGTATTTTCGAAAATGCATAATTCATCTTTATATATATTAAAGGAAGGAAGTGGTAAATGTTGTCACAATCAAGGGAAAATTTGTCTTTTTTCATTGCTTTGAATAAAACAAAAATTTAGTCTACCAAAAAAAGATGCTTGCTGATATTAATGTGTGCATGAGGTCCATTTGTTTTATTTGGCAAAGAGAAAATGACACGTATATGTAAAACTTTGACAATTGTATGTATGCACACTCCACGAGAAAATAAAGTACTTGCTCCCTACTCTTTCTTTTCTCTTTATCATTCTTTGTGATTAAAAAAAAGTACTTGCTCCCATTACTTTGAATAAGACAAATATTTATTTATTTTCATGAATGAATTTTCTATTTTATTGCTTTAACTTGCAAGAGAAGCTCTACATTAGATTAGCTTGCTGAATACATTTTAGATTATTGACTAGATCATTTTTTAAAAATTTGCATGCGTTTTGATTGGATTAGGCAAAGGTGCACATTTTCCTTTGCTTTGAATAAGACAAATATTTATCGATTTCCATGGATGAATTTTCTATTTTATTGCTTTAACTTGCAAGAGAAGCTCTACATTAGATTAGCTTGCTGAATACATTTTAGATTGTTGACTAGATCATGTTTTTTAAAATTTGCATGTGTTGTGATTGGATTAGGCAAAGGTGCACATTTTCACATGTTGTCCTCTACTCATTTAAAAGAGTCAGCCTATTCCTTCTTTCTTCTCTCCTCATACTTTCTCAATATTTAAAAAACACACACAAACATAGACACACAGAAACTGAAGGAAACACAAACACACACACGAGCACATAGTTACACACCAAAACACGCAGAAGCACACACTTTCACACACGCAGTTTATTACTCTCTCTGTTTGATGAGTAGACTCAGGTAATCAGGGTTATTCGTTTCTTGGCTTGGCAATCTCCGGATGTAGATCTTTGATATTGCAACCGAGGTTGCAGCCATGGCGGAGTTATCTTCTTACCTGATCACTTACAGATCTGAACCTTCCTTTACCCTATAATGAAGTATTCAAAGGGTGGTGTAGGTTTATAGAAGTGGTCATGGAGAGGATTGGAGAAGATTGTTGATTTGAATAAAGGATTAAATTAGCGAAGGAGAGTGTTAGAAAAGATGAAATTTGGCTAGGGATTTTGACTTTGAAAGGAGGAGAGGGTTGGATTTGGATCTTACCGGAATGAGGATTGAGGAAGCTGGTCGGGAGTAGTTTGGAGAAGGAGGGATAAATGGAGGCGATGGGTGGCGGTGATGATGTGGTGGGAGGCGGTAGTGGGTTTGAGTTTGGTCGTCAGATTGAGATTGGGAGTCTTGATTTTCTTGAGAGTTTTTGAGGATTGGAATCTCTTTCGATAACGAGTGGTGCTGACGTTTTTTAAGGTGTGGCGGTGGTAGGGCGGCGCCATTGATGGGTAGAGAAAGAAACCGAGAGATTGGGTAGAGATGTAGATAGATATATATAGAGAGAGAGAGAAGCAATGTTAGGAAACAGAAATAAGGGAGATAGAGAGAGTTTTGAAATTAAAAATTAAAATGTAAGAGTATTAAATTAAATGCAGTGATTTAACAACTTATTTGAACACTCACTCTATTTAATCGTCTAAAAAAATGAATAAGCAAAAGAAAATTTAATTTGCATTTGAAATATTTTTTTGAGAAATATACTAATTTTAGTAATTATATTTAATAATTATTTAAATGTTTTATATTTTTTCTATTTAGTGAAAATATTTAACATTTGACTAAAAGAGACAATTGAATAAAAATAATTATAAAAATTTCATTTTGAATAATAAAATTTATCAACGAGACTCCCAAAATAAAAATATGTGCCTCTTATTACAGATTGGAGGAAATATTCTTTTCTTTATTTATTTCACTTAAAGGTAAATATCGTATTTTTTAAGTAGATACTGTATGTTTAAGTAAGAAATAATATTATTACTAC
Source organism: Adenophora triphylla var. japonica (assembly GCA_022495995.1). Classification (NCBI taxonomy): domain Eukaryota; kingdom Viridiplantae; phylum Streptophyta; class Magnoliopsida; order Asterales; family Campanulaceae; genus Adenophora; species Adenophora triphylla. The sequence continues at coordinate 524,218 of JAFEMH010000059.1, read as the reverse complement.
ATCTGTCTCAAATAAATTATCAATTTTGTTTCATATTTGATTGATCTTTTGGTTCACAAATGTTATCGGATGTTGTATATAAGAAAGTAATTGAGAATGTATAATAAGAGACTTTTATTTGAGTCGTGTGTAATTAAATTGCAATGTATTTCAAAAAATATTTCATTTTCCATTATCACTTATCGTTATATTTTGATCATTATAATTAAAATTGTTAATGTGTAAATTTAAAAAGTTGTTGTTTTACTTCTTCACTTATATAATTTCATCACAACCAATTTCTTTTTTTTTTTTTGTAAATTAAAAAAAAATCTTATATCGCCGTGCATCGCACGGGGGTACTGCTAGTAAAATATTACAATAAAAGAGAGTTTTAAGTATAACAAAATATAAAATATAAATATATTAATAGATAGATTTGAATTCATTTCCTTTATTTCTCTTTCTCATTCCCACCTTGTTAATACACCAATTTCTAGCTTTAAATGAATAGGTATAATTAAAATATTTTTAATTGTTTAAGTAATTTAATATTTTCTTACCAAACACACCCTCAGTCAAAAGCCATATTTTGCCCTTTTTTTAAATGTTACCACTAAACATTTTACTTTCTTCAATGTCCCATTTCGTCCATTAAATCATCAAAAATCTAAAAAAAAAAGTTAATTATATAACATCATGTGAATTATTTAGAGTAACTTTTTGATGACTTTATTATCTTGGGGGGAGGGGGGGCTGTCATTTTACATGCACTTGAAATTCACATGTCTCACCTAACCCTAGTTATTGACACATAAACATCAGTTAACAAAGTAATCAAAAATTTAACCTAAATTAGTCATGTCCAGACGTAGTCATGCAATTAACTTTTGTTAGATTTTTGTAGATTTAATAGTGGAGTGGTGATATTGAAAGAAGTGAAAAAGTTTAGTGATGATATTATAAAAAAAACAGGGGAACGGTGGAAATTGGCAACCAAAATATTAGTTTGGCCTTAATATTTCCACATCTCGCTCTACTGAGTTCACTACCTTTCATGATTTATTCTGTTAGTTATTACAGTAAATTCAAGCATGAAAGTGAGTGAACTTATTAACGCTTCTAAATAGCATATGGCCCCGTGTGCGACTTAACACTTGACTAATAAAGTTTTGTTTGTAAAAATTAAAAGATAATTTGATTAATAAGTTCCCTTTCTTTTTTTTTTTTTTTTTTTTTTTACAAATCACTTCCCCACAAATTTCTTATTAAATTGAAGAGGCTTTGATCAATTAGTCCCCCAGCCAAATAAAACTACCTTTAAGGACTAACATTATCAAAAGACGTCAAAAAGTTCTTAAAAATACTGTGGACCAAATTACCCCTCTTCCTCTCTAAGGTGCGCGTCTAAAAAATCTAAGCGCATTACGCTTTCTCTCTCTCTCTCTCTTTTCTCTCTTTTCCTTTTTTTTTTCTTAAATTTTTAAAATGCAATATCTTAAAATCTAAAAGTCGAAAAAATAATCCAAAATCATTGTTTTAATCGCATCGCCAAGACGAATCAAAGAAGTTTACTCATCATATATTTCAACATTTATAAATAAAATAAAATTATTTTTCACTTGTAAAAATCTGAGAAAATCATTTATCATTTGTTCACACATGAGTATAACTGTATAATGATTTTCACATTTATAAACTGAGAATTCTATTTCACAGTTTCGATGTAAATATTTGTATAATGGTTTATCATTTATAAAATGAGAATTCAATTTCACAGTTTCGATGTAAATAACTGTATAATGGTTTATCATTTATAAAATGAGAATTCAATTTCACAGTTTCGATGTAAATATTTGTATAATGGTTTATCATTTATAAAATGAGAATTCAATTTCACAGTTTCGATGTAAATAACTGTATAATGGTTTTCACATTTATAAACTGAGAATTCTATTTCACAGTTTTGATGTAAATAATTGTATAATGGTTTTCACATTTATAAATTGAGAATTCTATTTCACAGTTTTGATGTAAATAACTGTATAATGGTTTTCACATTTATAAACTGAGAATTATATTTCATAGTTATATGTATTTCACAGTAATTTTGCTTAAACAACTGATAAATTTTTGAACTGTGATGTGTATTTCACAGTTATTTTGGTTAGAGTTTGAAGTTTATTTCACAGTTTTGAAGTCTATTTCACAGGTTTGATGTAAATAACTGTATAATGGTTTTTACATTTATAAATTGAGAAGTCTATTTCACAGTTTTGACGTAAATAACTATATAATGGTTTTCACATTTATAACTGAGAATTCTATTTAACAGTTTTGATGCAAATAATTGTATAATGATTTTCACATTTGTAAGTGAACATACCAAAAGTGTTGAGCTGGGCCAAGCGAGTGAAGCCCAGTCCTCAATCAATCGTTGCCGCCATGTTCTCAGTGGGCTAGGCCCAATTATTACATGACTCAAGGCCCATCTTATAGAACAGTCGACTCAAGTTCATTGTCCAACCCACCAGGTCCCGACCTAACTTAGTCCGACCTTAGGATCCAAGTTCTACTTCGGGTACGATCCAGCTCTACCCATCAGTCAGGTCGACCAAACCCCAAATGGCGACCTCGACCTGCCAAGCTAGCGTCGACCTAAAGAATACAGACGCACGTGCAGTTATTCTTTCCATAAATGGTTCCCTATAATTCAGGAGCTATCCCTGGCCACGTCTGCATGACAAGTAACTGTTCCATAAATTACGGAGATCATGTAGCCCCACCAAATATACCACCTACATCAACTATAAATACATTACCACTACAACGGTTTTGAGGTAACTGCAATTTTGTTATCTGAATATCATCTTTGTTCAATACATTTTTGCTCTCCAATACATATACTTACTCTCACGCCCGAGGGTCTAAGCCGGAGACACATTCGGCTAGTCGTGGGTTCTGATTTCAGGTCAAGGAGTCAGGTGAATAGTCCTGCCACGTGAAGGAAGATTCATAAGCACATTTCCTGCGGCATCAGTTTGGTTGCATTGCCGGGAACTCGTGCATACTTGACCTCGAAATCTTTTTCAACCTGCAATCATGGTGACTTCTGATGGACATGTATCTGAGGCCTCACTTGAGCACAACGAACGAAACACTAACGCCAATGCTAACGCTGGAAATGTTAATTTGCCTCCTCCCCCTCCCCCGCGTCAGCACGCTAGGGCAACTCGATCTAACAGTATTGCTGATGGCAGAGGATTGCCAGATGGGAGGAGGGACAAGCGACCTATGGAAGGGCAAGGAGCACCACCTCCTCCAAAGCGTCAAACAGGGCAAATGAATGCTGGAAACAGGGCAGGTCCCTCATCCAACCCCCTAAGCAGGAAGGAGATGTTGTTGGAACGAGCTCAAATTCTAGCCGAATTAATAGCAATGGAGGAAGCAGAACAGGCTGATAGAAGGTCACAGATGGTGGCTCCCTTTCAAGTTTCTAACAGGGAACATGCCAGGAGTGCTAGGCCGAATGTGACTGTGGGACAGAATGTCGAGCAAAGGATGGTGCTGCAGCCTCAATCATCAATTCATGTTCCAAGTGATGATCTGAGGGCCAGTCTCAACAGGAATAGAGAGCAGGAAGCTCAGTCAGATCTAAGGCGACAACTAGAGGCAAGTCGAAGCTTACGTGGATCACCGGCTGTAAGTACCCAAATCCGGATCGTCAAAATCCGTTAGAAAGTTAACTGGAATCCGTTAACTGGCCCGCTCCAGGTTAACCGGAATCCGTTAAGCTCCCCGTTGCCAAGCCAACGAGACGTCCCGGGACTGCCCCGTGCTTCCCGACGTCAAAGCGTACTCAACACACGTCATCGCACGTAAAAGTACGGCTTTCCCTGAAAAATGCTCTTTCTGGCGGCGTTTCGGACATTTTCCGGACTGTTATTTTAAAAATGGACAAAAACCGGGAAATAACGACACGAAAATCCATGGCCTGTGAGTCACAGGGACACGTGGCTCACATGCCACAGCTCCCCCATCACCTTTCAATCAAATTCAGAGTGAAAAGACAAAAATACCCCTGGTATGCAGTCTCAGTCCGGCCGGACTCATTTGCAGGAAATCTGGAATTGCCAGCAAGCCCCTCCAATTTCCAAAGTTTCATAAAACCCCCTGATTTCACCCTCAGTCCATCCGGACTCATGCTGAATTTTCACCTATAAATACAAGGGCTGTCAAAGCCATTTAGAACAACACAAAATCACTCCCTTTCACCAAAACCCACGGCCCAAACTGGTTCCACCCCTTCCCGAGCCCCGGTTTTACCTCGTTTTGCTTGAAAACTTCGTATTTCGATCAAATACAAACCCCGCCACCTCGAAACACCGTTCCAAACACACTTTCGTATCCCGTATACGCCCCCGATCCAAAGGAGTCGACCCTAGCCATAGGTAGCTCCCTCTCTCTTTAAAACTCTCGTTTCGTCTCGATTTACGCGTCAGTCGCTACAACCGTTTCGGACGACGTTGTTGAAATGTAGATGCCTCCGTCTAACGGGGTTCGATACGTTTTAGCCCCAAGATCCTCTTCTCTTCCCGTAAGAGAAGTAATCTCGTGTTAAAACGGCGTTCCGGCCCCGTTCCGTTTACTTTTACGTCATTTACAATTCCGGATCGTTTGATCCGTCGATCGTCATTTAAATTTATGTCATTTACAATTTTGGATCGTTTGATCCGTCGATCATCATTTACTTTCACGCAAATTTACAACTCCGAGCCGTTTGGCTCGTCGATCGTACTTTACAATTCCGAGTTGTTTGGCTCGTCGGTCGTACTTTACAAATTCCGGACCGTTTGATCCGTCGATACCGCATTTAAATACTGTCATTTACAAAATCCGACCCGTTTGGATTGTGATAGTATTTACTTTTCAAAGTCCGAGTCACAACCCGATTCGTTGATCGCATATCATTTAATACGTTTTTCCCGTAAAAATCGTTAACAATGTAATGCCCGGTTCAAAACTGGAGTTCGTCCTTTGAACTCTTTTTCAAAACGCGCGAAATGACGTTTGGCATCCAAACGCTCATCTTCAAACTTAAAAGCCGCCATTTGACACTCAAAATCATTTAATACGTTTTTCCCGTAAAATCGTTAACAATGTAATGCCCGGTTCAAACCGGAGTTCGACCTTCGAACTCTCTTTCAAAACGCGCGAAATGACGTTTGGCATCCAAACGCTCATCTTCAAACTCAAAATCCGACGTTTGACATTCAAACGCTCTTTTCTTAAAAGTCAACATTTGACACTTAAGATAAATAGTTATAATCAGCATTCGTGCCACTTTTCCTAAAACTTCAAAACCGACGTTTGTCATTCAAACGCTCGCCTTTTCAAAAGGAATCACCTAATCAACGTTTGACATTCAAACCAAGATTAAGCTTGTCATTCAAGCCCCCATTTCAAAATGCAAACACACACACACACACGCACACGATTTCGAGAAAGGTAGAAAGACTCGTCATACGAGGCATTTCGGGTGATCTCAATATACTCTTCCCGAAACGTAACGTGACCTCCGAACCTAACAATCTCTGGTACTAAAAAGCTTTTTAATCGTTTTTGCTGCCAATAAAAATGACTCCCCGTTTTCAAAAAAGCCTTTTCCTAAGTTTTTGCTACCAATAAAAACGACACATTTTTTCAATCAATAGTCGTTTCTCAACGTTTGGGCTCAAAATACAAAAACCGCGTGGCGACTCCTCTCCTTCCTGAAAAGCGAGGTCTCAGACACCAACCCTCCGCGAAATACAACCGCATTTCGCACCGCGCGAAATCTCGGGTAATTTCACCGGCCAGGACACAAAGGTCGCAGTCCCACAGGGAAAGGAATGGGCGCAGGTTGCCTATAAGAGAAGATAGGCGCAAGTCGCCACCAAGAGGTGATAGGCGCAGGTCGCCGCTCAGAGATGATAGGCGCAGGTCGCCAACTCAGCCAATAAGGTCACCTTCTCACAAGGATAGGAGGGGCAGAGAGATAACTCCCCCTAGAAGCGACAGAGATAGAGCCAATTCTGGGAGAGAGAATCACCATGAAGAGAGTCAAAGGTCGAATGATGTCTCCCATGCTAGGGACGACAGGCCAGATGCTAGAGAGTGGCTCATATGGAAGAAGAAATTCGAGCAATGGGAGGCTGATAAGAAGGAAGGCGCTGGAAAGGATGAGCGAAAAGGTTTTGCTCTTCGACCTTTGGCCAAGGAGTTGCTCGACTGTCGACCTCCTCCGAGTTTCGAGATTGCCGAGTCCTAGAAAAATATTCGAGTGCAACCAACGCCAAAAGCCATGTACAACACCTGGAGGCTACCATGTGCTTTGTCTCCCATGAGGACGACATGATGTGCAAAGCACTTACAAGCACACTCACTGGGGCAGCCCTCACTTGGTTCAATGGCTTGCCACCAGGTTGCATCTCGACTTGGGCTTACATGAGGAAGAAATTTCTGGAGCGCTTCTCGACCACTGGAGCTAGGAAGATGACGGTCACTGATCTAAACAACTTGGTGCAAGGGAAAAACGAAAGCTCAATGAGCTACTACACCAAGTTTAAAGAGATGGTCGACAAAATCGAGGAGAACCTCACAGACAGAGAGGTAATCAATTGTTTCAGGAGTGGAATTACTTCTGCAGATATGGACTACGAGCTAACAGTTCGAACAGTTACTACTCGCCAAGAGTTGTTCGAGAAGGCCTACAATGTGGCTTTGGCCGAGGAAAGAAAAGAGAAGAAAAATGGGAAAGGCCCCAAGATTGAGGTCGCTGATGATAAAAAGGACTCAGCCAAGAATGGGGGAAACAATAAGAATGGCAAGAACAGAACCAGGGCGACTGAGAAAGTACCCGAAGCTTTCACTCCCCTAACGGTGAGTCGAACTGAATTAATGAATGCGGTCGAGCTAGCCCCACCTGCCCCCATGAACCCAGCAAATAAGTTCAGAAGGGACAACACCAAATACTGCGAGTATCACAAGGATACGGGCCATACCACAGAGGATTGTATGAGCCTGAAACGTATCATTCAGAGGATGGTTGATCAGGAAAGGCTCGACGCGTATGTGAAAAGGCCTCAAGCAGGCGGTGGTGAGCGACCTACAGGTGGACATCCTGAGCCAAGATAACCTAGGATGAATTTGGGCGTTATCACTGAGCAAGCCAGCAACACAGCCATCAAGCATAAAATTTTCCAGCTCAGCAAAGCCCCCCATGTGCCGCCAAGGAGCTACGTCAGGGACAAGGTGATTAGCTTTTATTCAACCGAGCTAGCAACTAATATGGCGGCTAGAGAGCAAGTTCTCGTCATCCTAGGACTCATTGATGGATGTACGACGAGCAGACTCTTAGTCGACACGGGGGCCTGCAAGGATATCATGTTCTACAAAACATTCCAGGAGATGGGTCTATCGAATGAACAGCTCGAACGATATGATGGCAGATTGGAAGGCTATACCAACCACCGAGTCGATGCCAAGGGACAGATCGAGCTAGACGTCGACCTAGGCCAACACCCCTATAGGGTCATTTCCAATGTAAAATTTATTGTTATTGATGTGAACAGTGATTATGCTGCTATACTTGGTATCCCTGGCCAGGTCGCACTTGGAATGGTGACCTCAATTCCCCATCAGCGATTTAAATTCCCCACGCCAGCTGGAGTCGGCTGTGTACAAGGCACAGCTCGAGCATACTTTAATCATGTCCTTCGAGAAAGAAATAAGAGGGAACTGGAGGATGAAACTGCGGAGGGATACCTAAAGCTGTCTCAGTCAGTCACCAAAACTACTCGACTATCTACAAATACCATTGTGGAAGAGTCGACCTATCGCTCACATGACGAGATCATGACTGAGTCGACACGTCACTCTGAAGCCACCATGGTCGATCCGAATACACTTATGGTCGACCAAGTCTCCATAGGCAAGCTATGCCTCCAGATCGACAATAACTCGGAGGCCACCACCAGTGAGATTGCAGATGAGCTGGATGAGATGATAGCTGAGGAAGCTCCCCACTTGGGGGACAGAGAAAGACAGAGGGTTAGAGAGATCATCGTTGAAACCCTACAATTCAGAGATGGTCCAGAGCTAGAGGTTGTGGACGAGTTGGAAGCAGTGATTACAAATCCTTCCTATCTCGAACAGAAAATTCAGGTTGGAAAGCAATTGTCACCTGAAGAAAGGTTGGAGATTGTCGAGCTACTCAAAGAAAGCAATGACGTCTTTGCATGGAGAGTAGAAGATATGAAGGGGATCAAGGAGGAGGTCGATGTTCATAGACTGGAAGTCAACCCGACCATAAAGCCCAAACCCCAGAAATTGAGAAGCTTCACTCGTGACAAAGAGGAGGCTATAAAACTTGAGGTACAAAAACTTTTGAGTGCATGTATCATAAAGGAGGCTACACATACAACCTGGTTAGCCAATGTGGTCATGGTGAAGAAGTCAAATGGCAAATGGAGAATGTGCGTCGACTTCACCAACCTCAATCTTGCCTGCCCAAAAGACAGCTATCCCCTCCCTAGAATTGACAAGCTCGTTGATTCCATTGCTGGCCATTCCACCCTCAGCTTTCTAGATTATTATTCAGGCTACCATCAAATCAAGATGCATGAGAATGGCATCGTGAAGACGGCTTTCCAAGCAGTTGGAGGCATTTATTGCTACACTATGATGCCATTTGGGTTAAAGAATGCAGGAGCGACCTATCAACGTATGGTCAACAAAGTCTTTTCTTCACAGATTGGCCAAAACATGGAGGCCTACGTCGACGATATGGTCATCAAAACAAAGACCGGAAGTCACGTGGTCGACCTAAAGGAAACGTTCGCCAATCTGCGAGCAAACGACATGAAACTTAACCCAAGCAAATGTGTCTTTGGGGTAGCAGCTGGCAAGTTCCTTGGATTTATGGTGTCACAACGAGGAATAGAGGCTAATACATAAAAGATCAAGGCTCTAGTCGACATGAAGGAGCCCACAAGTATAAAGGAGATGCAGTGACTTAATGGTAGGGTGGCAGCCCTAGGTCGTTTCATAGCCAAGTCAGCGGAAAGGTCTCTTCCCTTCTTCAAAGCTTTGAGGGGGACGAAAATTTTTGAATGGACGGCCGAATGTCATTCGTCGTTCCAACAGCTTAAGGAGTACCTCGCTACTCCTCCTCTATTGAGTAGCCCGACTACTGGAGAGACCTTGTTTGTGTATTCACGTACGCTGGTGATCGATCGGGCCTGCGCGATCCTAGTTCGAGAAGATGAGAGGCTTCAAAAGCCTGTGTACTATGTCAGCAAGGCCCTATCAGATGTGGGTATTACAATGCGGAGAAGGTTGCATATGCCTTGGTCGTAGCTTCAAGGAAGCTACGAGCTTATTTCCTAGCTCATCCTATCGTGGTGCTCACGAATGCACCCTTGAGAAAAATTCTTCATAAGCCAGAAAGTTCAGGTCGACTCCTCAATTGGTCAATTGCTCTCGCGCACCCGACATTGAGTATCGACCTCGAAAGGCGTTGAAGGCTCAAGCCTTCGCAGACTTCTTGGTCGAGCTAACGTTCACCAAGGAAGATAGCGAGGCGCGAGTTCAAAAGGAGAAAGCTAAAGGGAAAGAGCAAGAGTCCCAGCCCGTCACTTGTCTACCCGACGATTGTTGGAAGGTTTACTCAGATGGGTCGGTGTAGACACCCCATTCTGAACACATCAGATCATATTTATACCACTCTAAGTCTCGCTTTGAGTCAAGAAGTAGAAATCCACCATTTCGTCATGTTTCGTTAAGTTTTGACTAACCATCGTTAGTTTGGGACTAAACTGCATACGAGATAACGAGGAAAGGACAGAATTGTCCAACAGAAGCAATATCTCGTGCGGAATGGCGTGTCTCGCGCGAGATATCGTCCCTTTGCAGCATGCAGAAGACAGTTTCCTCGTCGATTTCAACCTCTTTTCGAGATAAGATTTAATCCATCCGGCCAACCAATAGATTTTGGGGTCCAGAACCTTCTGAAAGGGTTTTACCTCTCCACCTCTACCTATTCAACCCCTATAAATACTTGGTGACTTCCAAGGATCAGAGGACCACGAATTTTCACAATACACACCTATTTTGTTGGTTTCTTTCTCTGAAAGGTTCCTACAAAATCACCCTAAAAATCACCTCAAAGTTTGTTTGTCAACCTTGTTGATAAACAAACATCAAGATCCAAGTCAAGGACTGAGGCGAAGCTCTGTCCGTATCAAGATTCGATTCTAAACTTGAGTCGAAACTCTGCCCAAATTACCTCACGCAAGGTAACCCCCTAAATCCCTTTCTAATTGATTATTAGAGTGGTATAAATCTATTGAATCTAGGATCGGCCTAGAGCCTCTCCAAATCATGGGGACGGTCTCGAAGCAATCGATCCTACATTCCGTTTAACCCCGTTAAATGGATCCTTATTTGTTATATTTGAAATCTTCTTCTCTTCTCTGAAAACCTCTCTTTTCTTTAGCAAGACCGATCTCCGGATTGGGTGGAATGGATGCTCCTTGACCTACCCATTCCATAACCTAAGCCCCGAACCCAATCTCTTTCGAAAAAATGGTTTTTCTATGTTTTCCAAACGAATAATATAGGTGGCGACTCGAAATTAATCACAACGCTCACAGTGGCGACTCCGCTGGGGATTTGAAATTAAGAGGCTTAAACTTGCGTCAAAATTAAAAGAGAGGTTTTCAAAGAAAATTATTGTAAATTTGATTTTCTGCTCTCAGATGAGGCATATCTCGCACGAGATATCCTATCTCGCGCGAGATATCGCCTCGGCAATCTGGTTATTTTCTGATTTCTCCCGTTCATCTCATAGTCCAAGACGAGAGCCGAACACGCAAGGGGAATCTCAGAATTCATTATCTGCAGAGTTCCTGCATCTTAAGGCCTCCCTTAAGATGTAGAACTCGAATCGTTATTTCATTTAAATAATTGATTATTATTTATAAACTGCGTGTGATTGAGTTTTATTTAATTAAATTCCGGTTCATTGGGGATTCGGGAGTTGTAAATTAATTTATTTATCTCTCTTTATGTGGAACTACGACGGCCTGAGTCTTCCTAAATTGGGAGAAACGTAGGCAACCACTTGGTGCGGCCACTATTTGTTTTCCTTTTGATTTTCAAAAAAAAAAATCTCTATTTTATCTATCACCTAGATTGACTATCACACACGCGCACTCATGATATATCTGTCATTGCACTGCATACCCTCTATAAACCCGGGACCCACACTAAGGACGGATGACGGTAACCACCTAGTCGCCGGTCTCTCCGAAGTTGGATCATCCCATTCCGCGTATTCAATCCACTTAGATTGTCATATCGCGGGGAGCCTAGCCTTCCAGCCCTGCATCGCCACATTCTCATGTAGATTGTCTTTTTAGGATCACTCCGTGACCGGTCGGTTTTGACTCGGTGATCTTTTCTTGTTTTTGACCAAAACAAAGCCATGTAAAATTGACAATAAAGAAGGACTCGGAAAAGTCCCTTCGGAAAAAGTCCCTTCGGAATGACCCTTTCGGATGTCCCTTTGAAAAAATATATATACATATAATCCTTCGGAAAACGATCTTACATGGCTTTGTTTTACAAAAATCAGATTGATTTCTTAGTCGTTAGGTTCTGATAAAGGCCTTAGAAACCCCTCAAAACGGATTTTCCGTTCCGACCAAAATTTAGGTCTAATAAAAATCGACTTTCCGTGTGATTATCTCGCGCGGGACTACATATCTCGCGCGGGATAATGCCTCTGTTTGCTGAAACCGAGCCCGAGCCATTTAAGCCTGCTTCAGACTCGTTGGGGCTAGATTTGATCCTGATATCGTCTCTGCATCTCTTCTGTCAGTTTTCCGAAGCTACTCAACCTCATGACTCCCAACACAATGTCCGACATCGACAACATTCCGGGTAATGAAACTTTGTCCGAAAACAACCACAAACTTCTGGAATAAGCCAATGATCGCCTAGAAGTACAAGCATCCCAAATCCACACTCTCGTGGAAGAAATTCAAGAGCTTAGGGCAGCATTAGCCAACAAAGAAAAGAAGAAGAAGAATGATCCTTCCTCCGGAGAAGAAGAGTCATACACCAAAAAGGCCAAGGGTCGCCGCCAAAGCAAAAGCAAGAAAAAGAAGTACGAGTCTAGCTCGTCATCTTCCTCATCTGACAACGAAAGCTACACATCCAAGAAGGAAAGCAAAGGGGAGAGCAAGAACGAACCCCTTACCATGGCCATGTTAGAAAAGAAACTTGCATCCCTCGATGTGAGTAAGGGAGCCTCGCTCTCTATTGATTACGACACCCTTCGTCAATCCATGTCCAAGCTTCCTAGAAAGTACAAAACACCCGACATTGCAAAGTTCAATGGCACCACCTGTCCCAAATCACATTTGGAGACCTACTCTTGGGCCATGCTACCTATGGGTGTTGATGACAACCTGTTAGCCCAATGCTTTCCACAAACTCTCGATGGTGCCGCTAGGGATTGGTACATGACCCTTCCACTCTCTACAAGACTCGACTGGCCACTCGCTAGTTGTACTTTCCAAAAGCAATATGAGGACAACTCCACTTATCGCACCACTAGAAGGGATCTTGAGCAAACCAAGCAAACTCTTCCGAACGAATCCTTCACAGATTTTGTCAAAAGGTGGAGAACCAAACTAACTGAAATCGTTGATAGGCCCAGCCTAGACGAACAAATCCACATCCTCATACAATGCCTTAGGGAGGAGTATCAAGACAAGCTAGCCGGCAACTATTTTCCTAGCTTCGCCGAACTTCACAAGTCGGGCATACGGTTAGATGACCTCATCAAACAGAAAAGGGAAGCCAAGAAAGAAAGTGGATTCCGTTACAAGAAGAGATCTTCTTCCTCTTCCAATCCCAAGGATACCTCACAATGCTATTGTCTTCAATCACCCCGGAAATGGCAAGTACTCTGCAGTACCTCCACCACAAAAGAAGAAGAAGGATAGACATTATGACAAGCTTGAAGGAATCACTCAAGAAGAACTCTTCGAGGTGCTTGTCAAGAACGGGAAAATCAAACCAAGAGAAGGTGGACCTCCAAAGAAAGATCTTCCTGCCAACCATGCTCATCATCTCTTCTGCAAGTACCACAACTTCACCGGCCACGACACCAACTCCTGCTTCCACTTGAAAGACGTCATCCAAGATTTGTTTGATGATAAAGAAATAGGGCTACCTAATGTTGTTACTAATCCTTTGCCAAACAATGAGGTCAATCTCGATAGAGATAGAAAGTAGCTTCGAGGACCCTACTCGCCTAGCCACAATTGTGGACGAGAGCCCTCTTGAATTTAATAAATCTTCTTTACGTTATATGATGTCTTGGGAGGAAATCTTAGAACAAAAGGGAAAAGGGTCTAAAACAAATAATCTACTCACACGATCCGGCCGTGTGATCATCAACAAAGATCCAAGGGATGAAAATCCTCCTAAACAAGCCAAAGCCTCATCGCCAAGCGAACCGAGGACCCTCTCTTAACTCGCTTAAAGAAGACACAAGCAAACATCTCAGTTTGGGATCTCATAGGAGCATCTCACAAGCACCGTGAGATGTTGAAAAAGGCATTGGCTCAAATGACCATTTCCTCAGAAGAAACACCTGAAGAGCTCAGTCAAATGATTGGCCAAGTACAATTTGGCAACATCATCACTTTCACTGACTTGGACCTGCCGTCCTATGGGAACAATCATCATGAGGCCCTCTACATAACTGCTAAGGTGAATGGGTACCGAATGCCACGCATTTTGGTCGACAATGGTTCTGCAATCAATGTCCTCCCAAAGAAAGCCTTATCATCCTTAGGCCTCACCCACAAAGACCTTAAGCCATCCGGGCATACTGTGAGGGGATACGACTGTACCGCTAGAACCGCTGGGATCGGGCCAGATACCCGTAGAAATGGGGCAAGTCACAATGAGCATCGAATTTCAAGTCATCGACATTCCGGCATCCTTCAACTTGCCGCTTGGTCGCCCTGCTACACGACATAGGGGTGTGCCCTCCTCCCTACACCAATGTATCAAGTTCAGACACAACAATACGATAGTCACCATACACGGAGAGATGGTTACTGCTAGCCCTATCCTCGAAGTACAACATAGCACTTCTGATTTCCTGTTCAGCGGCTTTGAGATCGAGAAAGAAAGCACTGTGAATGTCATAGAAACTTGCAACGAAAACGATTACTCCAAGGCATCTTGGTTTTCCGGAAACCTTCCTGTCTGGAAAATGATGCAAGCAAAAGGATACTTTCCCGGATTGGAGCTTGGAAAACACTTACAAGGGATAACGGAACCACCACCGGTTCCCCCACCTCACACAAAGCATGGCCTAGGATACATCATTTCCATCCACGATGGGGATGACGAAGAAGAGTGGGACTTCACTCAAATCAAGTGGGAAGGAACCGCATACAAAGGCCACAAAGACCCAAAGGCCAAGAATTACAACCTCGAGCCATATCGAAAGACACTCAATGGCTACTTCGTCCGGGAAGGGGAAAGTACTCCCTACTTTATCTTTTCAGAACCATGGACTGATGATAAAGGAAAGCGCTAACCGAGTTTTGAAATCTTCAGCGACTGCGATGCTTCTCCGTATGAAATGTAACCCGTCCCGCTAATCCCTAAAGATTTGTGGGCACAAAGGCGTAAAATGACAAGCGAATGGGACTTTGTGTTGGGAGAAGACATGCCGCGACAGCTTTGAAGACTCTCGCGCTGCTAGAAGACAAATGCATCCATGCAATCTCCAAGGGGGACGCTCCAACTATTGATTACACAAGACTAATACGTAAATGTGATGAGCCAATTCTAAATCGGCACGTCACCGAGGACCAGCTTGTTGATGAAGACTTCATGATCAAAGAGCTTGGTTGCACTCCCCATCCCCGCAGAAGATAGGCCCCGTAACTTTCACATTAGAAGCTGTGCTCCACCTCCGATGAACTCACTCAAGAGGAAATCGAGGCGGTGGCCGAACATGTATTCCCTTACTTCCTTAATGAAAACTTTGATCTTTCCGAGTACCCTGAGATTGCTAACATCGTGAATGATGAATTAACTAATAATAATCAATATAACGAACACGTTAATAATGAATCATACGATGAGATAGATCAAGAAAACGAACAAATCTTAAAAGAATTAGCTAAGCAAGTAGGTCGTTGTGGAAAGAATGGCCCTGTTGACGACGAGGAAATGCAAACGGTTAATCTTGGGACAACTAAGACCCTGCAGAAACAAAGATCGGCAGCCTTCTTCAAGGGGGAAGACAGAGAAACCTTGACGCAGCCTCCTCGTAGAATATGTCGACGTCTTCGCTTGGTCCTACAAAGATATGCCTGGGTTGAATCAGTCAATTGTGGAGCACAAGATACCGCTGCTACCCAATGCCAAGCCAGTCAAGCATAAACTACGCAGAATCAAGCCGGAATGGTCAATGCAAGTGAAAGAGGAAATCATGAAGCTCTTGAACGTAGGGTTTATCAAAGTGATCGAGTATCCGAAATGGCTAGCAAAAACTGTACAAGTAGCCAAGTCAAATGGGAAGATACGAGTCTGTGTCGATTTCAGAGACTTGAATAAGGCATCCCCTAAAGATGACTTCCCGCTACCAAACATAGACATGTTGGTCGACGCCACGCCCGCATACGAAGTCCGCTCATTCGTCGACTTTCGCAAGTAGGTATAACCAAATCCTCACGGCAGAGGAGGATCAAGACAAAACAAAGATTCACCACACCTCGGGGAACGTTCGCTACACCTGGCCATGCCGTTTGGTCTCAAGAACGCCGGGGCTACCTACCAAAGGGCGTCACTACACTATTCCATGACATGATCCACAAAGAAATAGAGGTATACGTGGACGACATGATTGTTCACTCAAAAGGGACGGATGGTCAACACTTCGTAGATCTCGTAAAATTCTTCAATCGACCGAGACAAAGACAAGATGAGACTCAACTCCGCCAAATGCTCATTCGGAGTGGTCAAAGGGAAAGTCTTAGGGTATATGGTCACAGAGCGTGGCATAGAAGGCACCCCGCTAAGATAAGGGCTATCATTGACATGCCTCCACCTGCAACACGTAAAGAAGTAAAGGGATTCATGGGCAGACTTCAATATATCAGCCGATTCATCAATCAACTGACTACAATGTGCGATCCCATCTTCAAGCTACTCAAGAAAAACGCACCTCAAGAGTGGACCGAAGAATGTCAAGAAGCATTCGAGGAAGTTAAGCATTACTTAACCTCCCCACCTATCCTGGTTCCACCGCACAAGGAAAAGCTCTTAAAGTTATACCTCACGATTACTGACAATGCACTAGGGGCTATGCTCGCTCAAGAACAAATTCTACCTCACACAGAGAATGCCATCTACTTTGTCAGCCGCAGATTCCAAGGTAGTGAAATCAACTACTCTCCACTCGACAAGTCCTTCGCCGCTCTCGTTTGGGTATCACAAAGGCTAAAGCACTATATGGAAGCCTTTCCGGTTCGCCTCATTGCAAGGATGGATCCGTTGAAATACATCCTAGACAAATCAAATTTGTCTTCAAGATTGGCCAAATGGTACTTCATGCTCGCGGGATATGATATCACTTACGTCACTCAGAAATCCGTCAGAGGGAGTGTATTCGCAGATCAGTTGGCCGAATTTCCTTGCGACGAAGTGAAGGGGGAAGACCCGCGATTCCCTGATGAAGACATCATGAGTATAGAAGAAGAAAATAAGTGGCAATTATTTTTCGATGGTGCGGCCAACAAGAGAGGGTTCGGCATCGGAATGTTGTTAGTAGACCCTGATGACATCTATACTCCACTAGCAATACGTCTTGACTTTGACGCCACTAACAACACTGCAGAATACGAAGCTTGCATAGCGGGGCTTGAGGCAGCCCTAGAGCGCAACGTGACTGAACTCGAGGTATTTGGGGATTCCCAGTTAATCATCAATCAGACACTGAAGAAGTGGAGGGTCCAAGATCCAACCCTTAAAAGATACAGTGCCCACCTCCAAGAGTTGGCGCAACAATTTCAGGATGTCTCATTCCACTATCTCCCTAGAGACAAAAATCGGTTTGCTGACGCATTGGCCACACTAGCTTCCTTGGTTGAAATTCCTAAAGGGAAGGCAGTCAAACCTTTCAAAATAACACGACGTGTAACTCCTGCCTACTGCGCCGTTATATATCTCCATAACTGCAAAGACAAATGGTTATCCGAATGTACCATTGTTGAGAACTCCGAAGAGAAATCGTGGTACCATGACATTTGGCATTTCATCCTAGATGGAACCATCCCACCTGAGACTGCACCAAGACTCAGACGCCCTTAAGAGGTTGGCCGCTAATTACGTCATCACCGCCGGCCGTCTATTCAAGAAACATTCCCAAGGAAACCTCCTTTCAGGCCACCGAGGAAGAGGCCCGAGAAATAATGGACCATGTCCATCAAGGCATATGTGGAACCCACATGAGCGGAAACATGCTTGCCAAAAAGATCATCAGACAAGGGTACTTTTGGCTGACCATGGAAGCCGACCGTACCAAAATGGTCAAGAAGTGCCACAAGTGTCGATACACGCCAACCTTCAAAGCACGCACCGCCTTCCCTCATTGTACCCTATGACTTCTCCTCGGCCGTTCTCTACATGGGGATAGACGTGATTGGAAAGGTCACACCCGTAGGAGCTAACGGACACCGCTTCGTCCTAGTAGCCATCGACTATTTCACTAAATGGGTCGAGGCCGCCTCCTACAAAGTTCTGAATGTCAGAAAGGTTGCAGAATTCATCAAGCACAACATCATCTGCCGATACGGGGTCCCACAAGAGATGATATCCGATAATGGGTCACACTTCGAGAAGGAAACCGATCACCTCCTAACTGAGTACAAAATCACAAGGCATAAGTCATCTCCTTATAGGCCTCAAATGAATGGAGCAGTTGAAGTCGCAAACAAGACAATCGAAACTATCATCGAAAATGGCAGCCATCGGAAAAGACTCGGCCCGACAAGTTACCTTCGCACCGTGGGGATACCGCACTTCAATCCGAACAGCTACAGGAGAGACTCCCTACGCCCTCACATTCGGAATGGAAGCTGTCTTGCCGATAGAATTGGAAATACCATCACTACGGGTTCTCCTAGAAAACCAAGTGAACGAAGTTGACTGGCTAGAAAGCAGATACGAGGAGTTAGCCCCGCTAGATGAAAGAAGACTAAAGGCAAATGAGCACACTCAAGCTTACCAAAGAAGAATGGCAAGAGCTTTCAACAAAAAGGTCAAGACAAGAAACATCAGAGTAGGTGACCTGGTTCTCCGTGAGCATCGTCCTGGACCTTTCAACCCGTTAGGCAAGTGGGGACCAAGATGGATAGGACCCTACATTGTGAAGAAGATATTCTCTGGGGGAGCCCTTCAGCTGGTGGACTTAGACGGAGATCAACTACCGAAGCCGGTCAACATGGACAAGCTCAAGAAATACTTCGCGTGACTTGGCCTCCTAAAAAGAAATCGCTCGCTAGGTTGAAAATCCCGAAAAGGACGGCCTAGGCAAAAATTAGAGCTTGCACAAGAAAAGAAGCCCGCTAGATTGAAAACCCGAAGGGGCAGTCTAGGCAAAAGAAAGGGTGTGCATTAAAAAAAAGGGGGGGGGAGGGCCTTGTCTCGCGCGAGATTACCTCTCGGTCTGGAACCATATTTTATCCTTTTTCTCAAAAATGAACTACGTTAGACCTGAGCCTCTTATTTAATTGCTGTAAAAGAGGAACGTAGGCAGCCTTCGGGTTCGGTCTAATCAAATAAATAAATCTAATTTTGCCCTTTTAATTAATCGAATGCATTTTTATTAATGACAAAAGGGAAATCCTAACCACAACGACTAATTTGCTAAGCTAACAACCTTGAAAAAAATACTAATAAAAATAAAAACTATTGATCTATCAAAGCAATCTCTTGGTACTCCTTAAGATCTAGCCTTTCACTGACTTGGTAGGCCGCCGGATATGATCACCACCGTCTTCGCGATCCTTCTTGCGCTTTAGACCCTTTCAAAGCGTAGCACCCTCGAGACGATCAAAGACAGACTCCGAAAGCCTCAAGACACTGGGCCTATCTAAAGCTTGCGCCTTTCCAGGCATCCCTTTGCCTCGCCTCTCGTACCAATCCCCGTCAAGAAAATCTTGGGTCGGATCGGTTCGTACATTAGCAGGATCAGACTGAGCCTCGCTCCTTCGCAAAATACTGCTAGCCACAAAAGAATTCCCTAGTAGTGAAAGCCGCAGATCATCAATCTTCTCCACACGAGGGTGGCCGGTATGAAGAAACCAATCCAAGTACTTGTCGGATAAGAAGATGCTTGCATTAAAGGTCCGAAGGTTCGACCAGAGGTCCCGACTATTTCCTTCGCCCCATGCTTGAGCTAGCGCCTGCGCAAACTCTACACCAATGTAAGACACTTCACGAGAAGCTCCTTCAAAAAAGATAAGTGTCCCGCGACTGACCAAACTGACGGAGCACCCGTTTGGGAAAATAGAAGGAGGAATCTCGCAAACCCGGAAGAACAACCCTGTCAAAACCCTTGGTATTGGCAACATACTTGTTCAACCTCCAATAAGGTGGACACCAAAGAATATCGCTAGCTTCGGTCTTCGCAATCAACTCACCCCACTCATCCACCGAGAGATCCTTGATCGCAATTTTCGCGTATGATATGTGAACGGGGAATATTCCAATGGGGGCCTACCAACTTGAGATGCTCCCTAAGCCAAATAGTCAATGTAAGAGGACTCCTCGAGTCATGGCACCGGTCCTATGCAACTCATCAAGACCATGCAGGTTTCACCCAAGATTAGCGGAATAATGTTCCTAGAACGTTTTCTAGCCTCGCGTAACAATTTCCACCAGCTGGGAGTCAACCAAGCCGTCCCCGCATGTAAATGTAACATCTCCGAAAAGAGAAAGGGCCAGAAATTTCCATTTGTAGACATGAAAGGCGTCATCATCTGAATCCCCGCTGAAGCGTTCTGGAAAAGAAGAGCAATCAACCCATTTGTGGTGAACCAGCTCATAGCAAGTATCAAGGGGGATCCCTAGCAATTCATTCAAAGCCTCCGAATGATTCCTATGATACTTAGGAACAAAGAATCTCACTACCAAAGGCATATCCAAGATAATGGCAAATTCCTCCACAAGAGGCACCATCTCATTCAAAGAAAAATTGAAAAGATGAATAGAGGGATCCCAAAATCGAGCAAAGACCCCGCAAGAGATTCCAATCCGGCTGAGGTTCTTCAAGGTGAAAAGGATTCTAAATCCGAATTCTGCTATAAACCTATTGCGAGATCGATTGCGAAACGACCTCACAAAATCTCTTGATGCTTGCTTGAAAGATTCAATCACTTCAGACGACAGAGAAAAATCATCGACAATCATGGACGTTGGGACAATCTCCTTGGAAGCCATGGATCGCAGGGTTAGAAAAGAAGCCAAGAGTTTCACCCTAACAGAATATCTCTAGAGTTTGAAAGGCTAGAATGAGTTATCTGGCCGGACTACAGGGTGATTTTATAGGGAAAACTGACAAAATCCTGTTCGAAAAAGGAAGAGAACTCTGCCTAGGTAGCGTGTCTCGTGCGAGACACCTTTTCCCGCGCGAGATATCGCTACCGCAAAACAGCAATATTTCTGATCAAACAACAATCTAGCCCCGACTTGACGAAGCAAGTCTCGAAAAAACCTGCGCATACAGTTCATAATATGTAGTGCAACACCAAGATCAAGCTCAAAATTGTGGCCTTGATGGCCATTCCATTCCATTTCCAAAAAACATGGAAAGTCGAGAAAGTTAATTAACTAACTAATTAGACCTAGGTTTAGGGGTTAAGAAAACCATTGTTTTTGTGCTACCTACTTGTTTCTAACAGGTACCAAAGAAAAAGGAAAATTTTCTGGGCCCACACGACCAATATGTACAGATCGTCAAAAATAAAATAGAGAGAAAAGGAGGGGATCACGCAATCAAGTCGCCCGAGCCGCCGGCACCTCCGCCATCACCACCACGGGGGCTACCATCCCTCCTCGACCTCTTGTCTCCGCAAATAGGGTCACCGCCGAGGCCACTGTCGAGGCCGCCAAAGAAGCCTTATGGAACAGCCTCTCTGACAGTCCGACACTGTGGCCATCGCCCCGCCATCTTGGTCGCTCCACGGTTGTAATCTGGCCGTGACATAGTGACTCGACAACAAAGGAAAAGAAGTGCTCGATGAAGTCGGACATATACATTTATATGGACGAATACGTGAAAAATAAACAGAAACATACCGAGGAGACATCCTGGGAGGCGGTAACCCTCGGGAATATGATCCGTAGTCGGGATGTGGCCCATCATCGGCATACTCCCCATCATGTACGTGTAGCTCAAAGGGCCAAAATCTCGGCACGAAGGGCGAGAACCAAAGAGGCTCCGGGAAGAAGTGCTAGGGCCGATGAACCCGAGGCAGGCAGGCGGAGCCACGAGCGTGCGATCGCCTATCACCCACCGAAGGGGACCCATCGGGCCGAGGCAAGAACTCCTCATAGGAGGCCCCGGGGACAACACAAGCCGTCGCCGCACAACCCACCAAGAAATCAGCATAATCATCCTCAAAAAGGGAGTAGGTGGGGTACATTGCCCTCGGCGGATCCGCCGACACCATATATGGTAGTCTACCCCGGCCATGCTGTGGGAAGACCCGCTCACCAAGATACATGGTATCCCCCTCCAAAGATGCCAGCATCCTCTGCATCCCAGTGGCATCCCGAGCACGGTGGACTTCCCGCTCCAACAGGGTCCACGGATAAAGGCCCAGCCGCTCGTACTCGAAAGCATCCAGCATGGCCCGCGCCTCTGCGACCGTCAGGGTCCACTCCTGATCCTCCTCGTCATCAATGCTCCGATTGGGGTGGCTCCACCTCCTGATGTCCGGGAACAGAGGGTTTGGACTCTTCAGCTCAAACTTGTATAAGCCGAGGACAGCGTAGCCCCATATCTGCACAAAGGAAACAGAACGGATTCAGTACAAAATAAAGACAAAGCATACAAGCAAAGGACAGAGACAAAGTCAAGATCATACCTCCCAGGCATAAGAATACCCCGATAGGGAATCCTTGGTGTGCCTACACGCCTCGTCCATGGCATGATAACAAAAGGCTAGCCCCGCTGAGCCCCAATCATATGTGCTCACCGCATCCAGATTCGCTAACAAACCCAACAGAGAAAGACGGGCCGTAGAAGAGTGGTTCGCGAAGATGGTCTCAGAAAGAATATACCAGAGGGCACCCCTCACCAATCGATCAGTGACTGCATTCGGCTTAAGAGCATAATCCTCAATCTGACGCCGGAGGGGTGTTAGCTCAGCAGCAAATCCCTTAACCTTGTTAGGGGAGAAACCAACCAACTGCCTCCACGTAGCAGGACTCACAGGCTTATAACCCGCATTCTTCTAAGGGGGCTCGCCACGAACTCTAGCCCCGTGATAGCAAGGAAATCAGTCGGAGTCATAGTCGCTTCCCCGAAGCGCAAATGCACGGTGTGGGTAGTATCCCACCACCTCTCCCGGATCGCCTGAAGGACTTGGGGAGTCCGTCTTATCCCCCGAAGATTATCAACAAAGGTCAATAGCCCCGTTTGGGCCATCCTATCTCTAACCCCTTCAAGGTCCTTGATCTTGTCCCACAAAGCTCTCGCCAATTTTGGACTCCCACGGCAATTCTTCGTTGGCCTATATGACTGCAAAACAGAGGAAAAACCAAAAGGGCAATGTTAGAAATCATTCCATGGCAAAAAAAACTCAATGAAATAAAAGAAAATTTTCATTGGGGCATTTCATCGAACACTTGGCGTGCGTACAAGAAAAGCTTGCCCAAGGATGCAATGGATAACTCGAATCAACCTCTCCTACAATCCATGATATGTAGGAGACTCATACGCACACAATGCAGCAACAATCATCCAACAAAATGCACAAAATCAATACATGCAAGAAGGAACCTAGTTCTAAGCATAGACAAGAACAAGAAAAGAATGGCCATTGATGGAATTTGAATTCAAGAAAAAAGTGGGTTCAAACTCAATGCAATACAAGAAAACAAGAGTTGAGAGAGAAGTTCTTACCAAACCTTCCCGAATGATGGTGGAGATGTGCACGTGCCTATCGAATGTGAGGTCGTCGCGGGGGTAGTCCTTCCCGAGCAAATAACTTCCCAAAACCGAATTCTTCCGCTCTTGAGCCATGGATTGTGGAGGGAGGAAGGACTGAATGTTGTTTGGGAGGGAGAAATCAACAAACAAATCACGAAAAATTGCAAAGAAAATGACCTTGGCTCGAGCTAGGGAGGGAATTTGAAAAGGATGTTTTCAAATTAAAAAGAGGAGCTGCTGTTATATTAGCCCCGACAGTACAAGTCTCGCACGAGATAAGATGTATCGCGCGAGATATGCCTTCTGGAATTTGACAAAATTGTCCTCGACAATAAGCGTCTACGCAACGTCAAAATTCAAAATTTTGACACATTTACCCTTGGAAATGATAAACTAGCAAGGAAACGTGGAGAAATCGGCACCGCAAGTCACGGAATGAGCCGAACGTGACGCCCGCACGATCACCCGATACGGCACCAGTCGCCCGAAAACCGAGTGGTCCAAAGATCAACTCAATCCACATGATTCAGAGCCCAGAAAGGTGAATCATTGAATTAAAAGCCCGGTCCAACGCCCAAACAGGTGGATCGTCAAATCAAAAAGCCCAATCCAACGCCCAGATAGGTGGATCGTCATCATAAAAGCCCGGTCCAACGCCCAGACAGGTGGATTGTCAAAAGAAAAGCTCGATCCAATGCCCAGACAGGTGGATCGTCAAAAGAAAAGCTCGGTCCAAACGCCCAAAAAGGTGGATCGTCGAACCAAAAGCCCGATTCAACGCCCAAACAGGTGAATCGTCATCCTCAACAATAAAAAGCCCGATTCGGAGCCCAGAAAGGCGAATCGTCACAAAACCGACATGACTCAAAGGACCGGAAAGGTAAGCCTTTGTTTTCTAATATAATTCCCGTAGGTTCGGAGCCTGCATGTGCGAATCTTCAAACGCATGTGTATATTCGTAATTGGGTCTTGATTTGATTCCTCGCATGAATTTATCTTTCAAAACAAAATCTCCTCGATTTTCAAATAATTTTCAAAATACCTAAAGCAGCCTTTTCGTGTTTTGGAGTCGAACTACGTCATGGTCTGATTCTCCGATAGAGATACGTAGGAAGTCGTGCGGCCCGACCATCCTGATGTTCAGAATGATGTCTTTTCTATCGACGATATGACTTCTTCCATAAGTCTTGTCGCCGAGGGGCTCTGTGACACCCCATTCTGAACACATCGGATCATATTTATACCACTCTAAGTCTCGCTTTGAGTCAAGAAGTAGAAATCCACCATTTTGTCATGTTTCGTTAAGTTTTGACTAACCATCGTTAGTTTGGGACTAAACTGCATACGAGATAACGAGGAAAGGACATAATTGTTCAACAGAAGCAATATCTCGCGCGGAATGGCGTGTCTCGCGCGAGATATCGTCCCTTTGCAGCATGCAGAAGACAGTTTCCTCGTCGATTTTAACCTCTTTTCGAGATAAGATTTTATCCATCTGGCCAACCAATAGATTTTGGGGTCCAGAACCTTCTGAAAGGGTTTTACCTCTCCACCTCTACCTATCCAACCCCTATAAATACTTGGTGACTTCCAAGGATCAGAGGACCACGAATTTTCACAACACACACCTATTTTGTTGGTTTCTTTCCCTGAAAGGTTCCTACAAAATCACCCTAAAAATCACCTCAAAGTTTGTTTGTCAACCTTGTTGATAAACAAACATCAAGATCCAAGTCAAGGACTGAGGCGAAGCTCTGTCCGTATCAAGATTCGATTCTAAACTTGAGTCGAAACTCTGCCCAAATCACCTCATGCAAGGTAACCCCCTAAATCCCTTTCTAATTGATTATTAGAGTGGTATAAATCTATTGAATCTAGGATCGGCCTAGAGCCTCTCCAAATTATGGGGACGGTCTCGAAGCAATCGATCCTACATTCCGTTTAACCCCGTTAAATGGATCTTTATTTGTTATATTTGAAATCTTCTTCTCTTCTCTGAAAACCTCTCTTTTCTTTAGCAAGACCGATCTCCGGATTGGGTGGAATGGATGCTCCTTGACCTACCCATTCCATAACCTAAGCCCCGAACCCAATCTCTTTCGAAAAAATGGTTTTTCTATGTTTTCCAAATGAATAATATAGGTGGCGACTCGAAATTAATCACAACGCTCACAGTCGGCAACGAGGAATATTAGTGGAGCGGGGATAATACTGATCGAGCCAGAGTCTGGGACAATATATGAGGAATCATTAAGGTTCAAGTTTGATGCCTCCAACAACCAGGCGGAATATGAAGCTTTAGTGGCAGCCATCGAGTACGCCAAGTGCTTTGGAGCGACCAAAATCATGGCATACTGTGACTCCCAGTTAATAGTCAATCAGGTCAGAGGAGAGTACGAGGTGCTAAACTCCACCTTGATCAAATACTGCGACCTGGTGCAGGAATTGATAAAAGACTTAGAGTTTTGGGAAATTCAGAGGATTGGTCGAGAAGACAATGAGTTGGCCGACCTACTCTCGAAGTTAGCTACTTCAGACGAGCCACATGAGGAGCCCATCTCTTACCTTGAGAGCCCAACATATGAAAGAGTTCAAATTCATTATGTGGAAGACACTTTGAGAAATTGGGTTTATAACAAGTGTTGGATCGAGGAAATGAAGGTGTACTTAGATACAGGCGAGCTCCCTGAGGACGAGAAGACAGCTCGAGCTATCAAAAAGAAAGCTCTGAGATACGTAGTGCAGGGGGACATACTGTTCAGGAGATCTTACACTAGACCACTACTGAAGTGTATTCACCCCCAGGAGATCACTTAGTTAATGCATGAGGTACACAGTGGAATTTGTGGTGGACACCCGGGGGCCAGAACTTTAGCCGACAAATTGATCGCTTTGGGGTACTACTGGCCACACATGAGAGCTGACGCTCACAACTTTGTCCAGCAATGTGACCAATGTCAAAGGTTTGCCAACCTACCTCATCTACCTACAACGGAGCAAACTCCAGTAATCGTTGCTTGGCCATTTGATATGTGGGACGTTGACTTGATTGGACCCTTCCCTCCCGCCCGTGGAAATTGCAAGTATGTGATCTTCGCGATTGATTATTTCACCAAGTGGGTCGAAGCTAAGCCACTAGCTCGCATCACAGAGGAAAATGCTATCAACTTTATACATGACTTCATCTGGTGTCGATTTGGGATCCCTAGAGCTATAGTATCAGATAATGGTTTACAATTCTCCAGGGCTTTCGAAGAAGAAATGAATCGAGTAGGGATCAAACATTGGCAGTCATCTGTTGCATACCCCCAAGGAAATGGGAAAGCTGAGGCAGTAAAACAAGCTCATACTATCCTAACTTAAGACGGGCTTGGTAGGTCGACGTAGCAACTGGTTGGACAAACTCCCCCTTGCTCTTTGGGCAGTTCGCACAACCACTCGGGGGCCTACGGGGGAAACCCCATTCGCTCTAGCATACGGTCAGAGGCCATGGCTCCAGCTGAATTGTGATTTCCTACAGCCAGAGTGGTATTCTTTGATCAAGAGCAGAATGATATCAACAGACTGATCGACTTAGATCTGATTGACGAGAAGCGAGATACTGCTTATCTGCGAATGGTCAACTACAAACAAAGAGTTACCACGATAAGAGGATGAAGACGAGATCATTCCAAGTGAGTGATCATGTGTTAAGAAAGATCGAGGCAACAGGAAGGAGAACCCAATAGAACAAGATATCTCCCAACTGGGAGGTCCCTATATTGTTACTCGAGTCATCAAGGAGGGGACTTACATGATTTCCCACCCAGGAGGTGAAGAGTTGAAGCATCCATGGCACGCCACTCACCTTATCAAATACTATTTCTAGTTCAGTTCAAAGTTAATTCAGTTTCCAAGTTTGAATTTGTCATAGTTCTAGCTTTCCATTTGATGTAAGCATGTTCCTACTTCAATAAAAAAATCGCAGTTCTATTCGACCAAACTTTGTGTTACACTTATTTCAACGAGCTCGACTCTTAGTCAGCTTCATTTTAACAAGATCGATTCTTAATCAGCTTTGTTCCTTTAACAAGTTCGACTCTTAGTCGACTTCGTTCTAACAAGCTCGACTCTTAGTCAGCTTCGTTCTAACAAGCTCGATTCTTAATCAGCTTTGTTCCTTTAACAAGTCCGACTCTTAGTCGACTTCGTTCTAACAAGCTCGACTCTTAGTCATTTTTGTTCTAACAAGTTCGATTCTTAATCAGCTTTGTTCCTTTAACAAGTCTGACCCTTGGGCGACTTCGTTCTAATAAGCTCGACCCTTCGTCAGCTTTGATCTCTTAAACAGGTTCGACTCTGAGTCAATCTCGTTTGCAAAAAATCTTTACAAGTCTAAGGTCGACCGAGTCGCCACAAGACCAGGCCGACCTTAAGCTTAGGGCGACTTATTTTCCTATTACATCTGGTATGACACACACATGCTGGAATCAAAAGCATACAACACACAATGACGGAAAGTCAGCTACGATTAAAAATAACTAAGTCTCCCAAAACGGGCCAAGACTTAGGAAAATTAAAGTTACGAAATATTATGCCTCCCAAAAAACTGGGCCAAGGCATTCAAGCAGTAAAAAAAAAAAGGTGTTTGGAACTTGTCTGTTACATAACTATTCAAATCAAATTCAAGAGGAGGGCGCAGCTTCAACTTGGTTGCTGGTGGTAGCCTGATCACCTATACTTTCATCTTGTTACTGAGGACCCAAGAGTTTACCCGACTCAGAAAACCCATGTTGAGGAGTATCGCTTTCAAATGCCAGCTCGTCGGGTTCCTCAAGCTCGGCCAAAATGGTGTCAAAATTAACAGCCTCAACTGGAGGGGGAACCATGGCTCAGCATCTGCTTCTTCATCATCCTTGGCAATAAGCTCCAAATCGTTATCAGTATAAGGCACCAGATGATGACCCTTGCGAGCTGCCGTGTTATATTGGTCCTCTGATGCCCACCTGGCCAGTTGTTCAACTGATATGTTGATAGAAGGATCCACCACGATGCGCCGAGCCATATGACTCCGACCTACATCAAAAAATCCTTTTGCTTTGTCTGTGATGTGATCGTGGAGCTTGTCACTCTCCTTGTAGGCCTTCACGGCCTCCTCCCTGGCAGTCTTGATGGCATCAGATAGCTCAACCCCCCATTGAAGCCTCGCAGCATCCAGCTCTTCTTGTTTCTTTGCTAAGGTAACTGGCTCCTCCTCTAACTGCTGGGTCGCCAGTTCCAGATCTGCATCCATCTTCTTCTTCTCCTCTTTGAGCTCACCCAGCTCTTTGTTGGCCACACCCAACTTGCCCCAGGCCTCTTCCTTGGCCTTCACCTCATTGTCTTTCAAGAGTTTCAAAGCATCATAAGCAGAATCGAGGTCAGAGTGGGTCTCCTTCAATTTCTCATGCTCCTCCTTCAGCTTGGCGTGATCTTCCTCCATCTTCTACAACTCCTCATTCTTGCGAGCTAACATAGTCTTGGCTAGCTTCTCCTGCTCCTCAGCAGCTTTTCAATAGCTGGTAGATAAATCTATCATAGCAAGAGACTGAAATAACGAATAAAGAAAGGGGATCAGGTCGATCAGAAATAAAGTGGAGACTTGAGACAAGCGAGAAGAATAAAAGCAGCAATACAAAAAATTACAAGGGTTACCTCGGAGTGAGCTAGCCCGACCCTGGCACGACAAGCTTCTGGAGTCAAGGCCCGATTGGTGTACTTCTTAACCAAATCCTGGCCAGCTCCCCTCCTCACCACTACCTGGCCATACTCCAGCTCAGGATATTCCCTAGCCAAGCAATTAATCCCAACCAGGGGAGCAACCTCGCTCAACTCGTCAACACGAGCCTGAACCAACTCGGAGTATGAGACCCGGATGGGAGAAGACTGGGGGACCCTAGCTTCAGCTTCCACATGATTAGTAGCATCGACCTGGTCAGTTGTCGAGCTGGCTTTGGACTTACCGATCCTGATTTTCTTGCTCAAGGGAGCATCATCATCCTCTTCCTCCTCCTCATCTACATCTATGACGTGTCACTTGGCTTTGGAAGCAGCCTTGGATTTGGATTTGACTTGGGCTCGAGTTCTAGCCCTGGCAACCTCCTTGACGGGCTCCTCAATTTGCTCAGCTCTGTCCACCTCAGCAGCATCACCCTCTTCGACCCCTTGGGCATCACCTTCAACTCGCCTCTCCTCCAGTTCCTCAAGATTGTCCTCCACAGGAATAGAATTGGTGATATCCACATCTACCAACTTCAAGAGCTCTTGGCGCTGAGTACCCTCTCGCTCTCGATGTTCCCTAGCATTGGCTGCCCCACAACTTCTCTTGCTCTTCCTTACATCAATGGTTCGACCCATGTTCGCCTCTTGCTCGGGAGTTAGAACTGCACGACATCAAAATCACGAAGGGTTAGATAGACAAATGGAATTTCTACATACGAGCTATCAATTCTATGTACGAGTAGGATCATACGAGCTGAAAGTTATACTTGAGAATGAATTATCTACGAGTTAAAGCATATGCGAGTTAACGAGTTCTACATACGACCTATCAGTTCAATGTACGAGCTAATAATCTACATGCAAGCAAGCAATGGATGAGTCAAGGGACAATGAGTGGTAGAACTCTTACCCCCAAAGTGTTCTCCATGATCCTTACAATAATTGGCAGTCTTCTTGCAGAAGTGGCACTCTCTCTCAAACCTGAATCGAGCTCCCTCATGGGTAACCCAATCTGGATACCTCTGACATCTAACAACTGGGACCAAGGTCACAACATCCCCCTCACTGATCATCATCCCAGCTTGGATGTAGTTGTTCTTGGTGGTCCCCAAAGCCTCCCAACTGATGGGTCCCCTCTTTGCGAGCTCCACCAACTTCTTATACAGATCTGCATACCAATATGGCTCCCAATAATCCTGCTCCCTCACAACTTCAGAATCAGCACTGGGCAGAGGAAACTCCCATCCTCTTCTACTCTCTACTACTACCACGTAAGAATTCTAACCACTGGCTTTACTGGGGAGGTTGATGAACAACTTAGGGGATTTTGGCTTGGAAGGGGTGCTTATTCCATTGTCCTTATCAAACTTGACACTAAAGAACTCCCTAAACACTCTCATACAAGGTTCATACCCTAAGAACCTGCAAACCATAGCAAAGCAAACCAGTACCCTGCAAGTGTTGGCTCCTAGTTGGAGAGGCAGTGCATTCGAGTATTCTAAAAACTCGTTTATAAATGGATCCAAGGGTAACCTCAGGCCGGCTTCAAATTGACCATAGTAGAAGGCCACCCTAGTATGATCTTCCTCATAAGTATCACCAAAATGGGAAAAGAAGTCCTTATTACTATAAAGAATGATATCAAATTCTTTCTTATCCACCTCACAGAAATTGTACACCATGTTTATCCGAGATGGAAAATTCTGCTTCCCTCTGAATGGCCTTGGAGGCACATATCCCCTTTCATTCTTCCCAGACACCACAGAAGTCCCAAAGGCATCGACAATGCGTGGGCTTGAAGAGGTCGAGGCATTAACTTCTCCTTGAGTCGCCATATCTGTATAAGAAGAAGGGGAAACAGGGAAATCAGTTCTATACACAGTCTCAAGGGACCTAACAGACACACTAAGGGGCGACCTAGATTTCCCCGGAAAGCCCGTCCTACTCCTAAGGAAAGAGGGTTTATTGGGACCTTGAATGTAGAACACAACTATATGATCGAGGAGTTCATGGAAAAGATTGAAAGACACAATTCTGGGATCATTTGACTCTAAAGCACCTAGATTTTCTCTTACAGGCAAGGTCAATTCGGTAAAACGTAATCCCCATCGAGTGAAAATTGAAATACATTCCTCCATTGTTATCTCTCTCCACTCCCCATTCAAGTGCTTATAAACCCTTCGGTTTACACTACAATAACCATACCAAGCTTCGGGCTCACAACTGAAAGTCCTAGCCATGGCGGAATTGAAGAAATTGCAGAAATAAAACCCTAATACTGAGGGAAAAGAAGAATACCTTAATTAGTTCGAATGAAGAGGGGTTACTGACGGAGACGAAAGCTCGGGTTAAATCAATTGCCTTTTTTGCCGCCTTCGCCGGAGTTGCACGAGAGGTTGGAGAGGGTAAAAGTTCGTAAAGGAGAAGGATTTATGCTTTTATACCTTCAGTAATTGAAAAGGAGAAGGAAAATTCAAAAGTCTTATTTTCCTAATTGAATGCGGAAACGTTTTCCAAGACGGTCTCTCAAACGTCAAAATAATAATGATTACGGAAAAACGGCGCTCTTCCAGATCTGGCCGTTCGTTGTGGACATCCAGGATTGAGCCACGTCATCTTTGGTCGACTAAACGTCAGAGCGAGTAGCGACCTTCGAGTCACAACAATCTTCGTCAAAATTTCTCTAACTTCCTGGTCGACAAAATCAACTCAGAAAGTTGGGGGCCACTGAACATAACAAAAGTGTCGAGCTGGGCCAAGCGAGTGAATCCTAGTCCTCAATCAATCATTACCGCCACGTTCTCAGTGGGCTAGGCCCAATTATTACATGGCTCAAGGCCCATCTTATAGAACAGTCGACTCAAGTTCATTGTCCGACCCACCAGGTCCCGACCTTACGATCCAAGTTCTACTTCGGGTACGATCCAGCTCTACCAATCAGTCAGGTCGACCAAACCCCAAATGGTGACCTCGACCTGCCAAGCTAGCGTCGACCTAAAGAATACAGACGCACGTGCAGTTATTCTTTCCATAACTGGTTCCCTATAATTCAGGAGCTATCCCTGGGCACGTCTGCATGACAAGTAACCGTTCAATAAATTACGGAGATCATGTAGCCCCACCAAATATACCACCTACATCAGCTATAAATACATTACCACTACAACGGTTTTGAGGTAACTGCAATTTTGTTATCTGAATATCATCTTCGTTCAATACATTTTTGCTCTCCAATACATATACTTACTCTCACGCCCGAGGGTCTAAGCCGGAGACACATCCGGCTTGCCGTGGGTTGTGATTTCAGGTCAAGGAGTCAGGTGAATAGTCCTGCCACGTGGAGGAAGATTGATAAGCACATTTCCTGCGGCATCAGTAAGCAAGTAGAAGCAGAAGCAGAAAGAGCAGAGCCCTAAGCAAGCAACCAAATATAAGGCCCATTATGTCAACTTAATAACCCCAAATGTCTTCTAGGTTGGCATGTTCTTACATAAAGCAATGGAAAATATAAGGTATAATGATAACCAAGAGTCCACCATCATAGAGTTAAGTAATAAATCTGTGACTATCTCCACAGACAAGCAGTAATGGTAAGCATTCTAATTTCTTGCTTACCACGATATATGTCTGAATCTCCATTCAACTCCATGCAGATCTTTGGCTAGAAGCTCCTGTGAAGGCCTCTGCTGTTATAATCCTATAATGAAAATCCAGCAAATAAGGATTTTTCATCAATTGAAAATGGAATACAAGCATGAAGAGGTTTATAATATCCAAAAATGTTTAGATACTGGGCCTAATTTCTGACATAACAAATAGGCTTGAAAGAAAAATGTAGCAGTATTGCCAATGGAGGGAACCAGTCCTCAGCAGCTCTACGAGGGACCGAGAAACCTCCATGAGTGCTAGTATCTGACACCGTGAGTGTCTTGCAGAATATGTGGGGGTCGAGGACTTGCGATCAATACCCTCAGTGTCATCGCCTTCAACTTCAGTTTCAACTTCTCCTTCCCTCCATTTTTGCTCAAGCTGTCATACACAAAAACACGTCAGTCCACAAGCAAACTTGGCACGATTCCCAATAGAATCAACACATACATCTAGCTAGGATTACTAAAGCTAGATTCTTTTTTGCTTCTGAAATCTAATTTAGTGGGAAAAAAACATAACCAATGTAAGTAACTATAGTCGTTATCCCAATGCAATTTAAGGAGAAAAAAAAAACAATCACATAACTAGCTCTATTAAAGTCATTTTCCTTGGTTTAGAATGCAAGAACCTCTATCAAAAGCAAGAAAGCACAAGTAAACACACGCGAATATAAACATAAAACAATCTGAAAGTGGGGAAAAACTCATTTTCTTTTTGTTTACTTAAAAGCCAATCAATTGATTCTTAGTCCAGATAATGCAAATTTAATATAGATAATCAGCCTGAGGCTCAGGAATCAATGAAACTTGAGCATAAACATCATCAGTCGATGCCTCCGCCTACATCAGAAACATAAATTTCACCAAAAAGAAACACAATTGATAATTACAACTACACATTGAATAAAATAAGAAATCAACGAATAATAAATTACGAAAACAACTCACATAAAGTTTAACATCAGTAACCCGACAAAATACATGAGGAGGGAGATTGAATTCGGTGGCCGTGGCGGGAAAGTCCAGCGAGCCAAGTTGTTCAAGGTGACCTTGTGGCAAGTAAACCACGACGCTTCAAGGAAATCAAAGGTCCAACACATGCGTGCCAAAGCTCCAGGCAAACGACCATCGATTTCGAAGCCGAAGGCGAGAAATTGGCCGGAGCAGAAGCAGATGAGGAGGAAGACGATAGAGAATGATAAATCAACGAAGGGGTGACATCGTCGTCGTCATCATCATCATCATCACCCCCATTAAAGGTATTGAGATCAATCATCCCACACATCATCTGAAAACCCTATAATCAACAAAGCAGCTGAAGAAGAGCATTGAGCAAAGGGCTGATTTCTGATCCTCCAAAGAATTGCATTTTTCAACCGTGTTTCCAAATCAACGGAAATTGGAATTGCGCATAGAGAGAGAGAGAGAGAGACAGGAGGAGTGCGCATAGAGAGAGAAAGAGAATGAAGTTTGGTCATTTAAATTGTTATAAAAAGGGTCAGGGACTCTACGGTCGTTTTGATTTCAACTCTTGGATCCTAGGTAGAATTCGAAATGTACTGTTTTTATTGGTAAATTCCCCCCTATCTCAAGGTCTTATTGGTAAAAATCCATAAATTAAATGTCCTACAAGTTCTTATGTATTAATATATTATATTGCATGCAGTATGCAGTAATTAAAAATTATGATACATCATCATAAATACTGTCGTCTGCCACCACCACCGCCCGCCGCCACCCACGAAAACCGGTCACCGATTGCCGAAAACTGGTCACCGTCTGCCACTATCCTTGCAGTATTATATTCAGCTATACAGTATTATACAATGTCATGTGATGCAATATTTTACAAAATAATATAACATGCAAAGGAATATATGAAACATTATGATATTTTTTTAGAACTTAGGGGCATTTTCTCTTTATCATCCAAATTAACATTTTATGTGACACATGCTTGATTTTGGAGCGTAAAACTATACTTCGGTCAACAAATCTTTATAATATGGCAAGCATGAACCACACAATGGAAAAATGACATGGAGTTTTATTCAAACATTTTCGATGTGTGCAACATATTTAAAGAACAAGAGATTTATGTGCCTAATATAAAAAGCAGATGGAGGTTACCTGGACAATGGCGAAACAACATGAGAGCTTTCTGCTATTTGCTCAGATTTATATACATACCAGAGCAAACCCGTGTCCAAGGACACGTGTGTGTTTTTTTTTTTATTTTTTTAAATTAAAAAAAAAAATTAGTTTAAAAAAAAATAAAAATTTAAAGGGCAAAATAGGAAAGGGACAACTTAGTGAGGACAAAATGGGAAATTAGGCATATGACACTATTCATTCAACTGTTCACATGGTGAAGGTGGCATGTTGTCATTTATAATATAGATTTAAACTCATCTACAAATTATTTTTATATCCACGAATCAATCTTCGATACTCAATACTCCCTCCGTCCCACCGAAAGGGCCAGTAAATTTCTCATGCACGCAAATTAAGAAACTGAATAAATAAAATACAAAATATAGAAAAGAAGGTTGGATTAAGGGAAATTAACAAATTCTGGACAGTGATTGAAAATGGTACTTTTCCCACCACAAATGCTAATCCAAGTGAAATTTTGAATTTCCCACCAAAGTTACCTTAGTACTAGTACATACTAACAGAGCCTACTTAATTACAGTTTCCATAACAGACCAAGACTTAATTTTGAATCTTCAACCTTTAACCCACAAAATGGAGGCCTGTAAGCATAAACCCAACTTGAGTGCTGATGAAAGGAATTCCTTGGCTCAATGGTTCCTTGAAGCTTTACAAGAGGGAAAGCTTCCAAAAGGGAAAATCGAAGAAGCAGCTTCAAGGTTTCGGCTCCACCCCCGAACCGTCTACAAATTCTGGAAAACTGTGAAGGATCAAAGGAGGAGAGGTATGCCCATATCTCTATCATCAAAGAAAAGTGTAATAGCAAGGCAAAAATTTGTCAAATTAGATGTTGAGAAGATGAAAAAAATAGAGTTTGAGAATAGAAATACAATTCGAAAGTTAGGTCAAGCTTTGGGGATTAGTAATCTGTTCTTATCATCATAGACAGACCATTTTTTATCATAGTCTCAGTTTTTTATCATCATAGACACACCAAGACCAAGGCAAAAATCTGTTCTTATCATCATAGACACACCAATTTTTTTTTTTCAAAAATCTGTTCATAGAAATAATGCAAAAATCTGTTCTTATCATAGTCTCACTGAATATTGCAGGTAATCCCTGCAATCAAGGCAAAGTGGCCACCAAATGCAAGTAAACACATCATTATTCAATGGGATAATGCACCACCACATATAAAGAACGATGACCCAGATTTTAGGCGGCGCAGCATCGGCGGATGGGTTTGACATACAACTTCAATTTCGGCCGCTGACTCTCCAGATACAAACATTAATGATCTAGGGTGGTTTGCTTCATTGGATGCAGTTAAAACAGAGAGTTCTAACAAAAGTGTTGAAGAGCTAGTTAAGGCAGTCTTAACAGCCTATGCAGAATTATCAGAGAAGAAACTTGATAAATTGTTCCTTTCATTGCAAAATGTGATGATATCTATGATGACAGTGAGAGGCCACAACAACTACAAATTGCCTCATCTTGGGAAGGACAAATTGGAAAGAGATGGGAAACTCAGAAGAAACTTGAAAGTGGACATCAAACTAGTAAGAGAATGCATTCAGTACTTGCAACAAATTGGTATCAAATCTGGTTTTGAAGGCATAGTGGCACAATTGGAAGAACAGCATCTTCTTTGACTCAAAGAAAATTATCAAGCAACTTTTGGATTTTTGGTTTAGTGGGGTAATTTTAACTCTCAGTTTTTGTTCATCCTTGAGTTCCCACTTTTGTAAAGTCTCAATGCTTCCATAATAAGGAAAGCTCATCATAGACTTAGTGTTATGTACCAAAAAACTCTTTTCTATTTAGCTTACTCATGCACCATTTCACCAGTTCAAAACCAGACCAAGACCAATTGTAAAACAAGTAACCTCACAAATCTGTCCAAATCATAGTCTCAGTTTTTATCATCATAGACACACCAAGACCAAGGCAAAAATCTGTTCTTATCAAAATGAACCAAGTAACATCATTATTCAATGTTAATCATAATCTGAGTTTTTATCATCACAGAGCACATGGAAAGACAAGGCAAAATCTGTTTTTATCAAAATGGACCAAATAGCATCAAAATCACAGAGATTCATATAGCCACATTTCATCATTTCACACAATAACACATTCCCAAAGCCCAACTGAAAATTAAGAAATTCATAGCCAACATGTAAAAAAAAAACATAACCTCAGTCACGCCGTTTTCAATGTGTTGAGCTTCAGAAGAAGTTTCTTCAGATTTTGAAGTAGGTACAAATAACCAAGGAAGGAACAATTCCATTAACTTCTGTGTATGATAGCTTGGGTCCTTTGATATAGGATTAGAAGGAACTGTCGAAGGATTACAAGAAACTGCCCTAAAGTTAGGGTTTCGCTCCAAAAAGTCACGAACCTTCACAAATTCTTCATTGTGTTGCTCATGCTCCCTCAAGAAAGCCTCAAACGAGTCATCCGGCAACGGATAACCATTGACGCCGTTTTCGGATTCAGATGACCCCAACTTCGATTCCTCACAAACGGTATCACAAGCATTTGGTGACTCACAAGATTCTGTCCAAATCGCCTCCGCTGACCACTTGGCATAGCAATATGCCTGATATGGGTCAATCGATGGCGATGGCGATGGCGACGAATTGAAACCCAGATTTTTCGATTCACTGCAAGATATGGACAGTGGAAACGAAAAATTAGGCTTGTGAGAAGGAGAGAGTGAATCGTTATAGGTGGGAGAAGGATTTTGTGATGACGGCGAGTCCATCACCTAGAGATGAAAATGGCGATTTAGGGTTCTTGGTTGAACGGTTCTTGATAAGAACGATGAATGAGAAAAAAGAGGGGAGTGTAATTGGGTTAGTGTAAATGGGTTGGGTTAAATTAATTGGGTTGGGTTAGTTTAAGTTAATGGGTCATTAACAAATGTAATTAATTGGTTTAATGTTAATTGAGTGGGGTATGATGAGTATAATAATATTAAAAAAGTTTCCTTTTTGGGAAAGTGGCTTTT
The DNA here is from genome assembly GCA_022495995.1 of Adenophora triphylla var. japonica. NCBI lineage: Eukaryota > Viridiplantae > Streptophyta > Magnoliopsida > Asterales > Campanulaceae > Adenophora > Adenophora triphylla. Next base: position 486,381 of record JAFEMH010000059.1, on the reverse strand, counting down.
TAAATGGGACGCCCAAAAAGGAAATAAGTGGCTCTTTCGGTGGGACGGAGGGAGTATTTAATATTCACATGCCCAAGAAAAATAATAATGATAAAAAAATGAAAAATTGCCATGGTACGACAAGTAGTGCGACGCATTATCTTCCTGACATGAGACTGACAAGAGCCTGATTTTCATAGAAGGAACCAACATCCCAATCCTCTGTTGTTGATGAAAGAGTCATCAATGCCACCACAATGGATCTCATACTTGGCCTTAGCTGCGGATTTTCTTGAGTACAAGCTTTCGCAAGTTGAACCATCTGCAATCAAATTTGCCTGTCAGAATAGGAATGGGGAAGATATTCGAACAAAACGAATATCATCTCCGACAGTTTGGAGCAAAAATTGCACTATTCTTTATTATGGTGCAATTTTTGCATCAAACGTCTCCAACAATTTGCTTTAAATTTCATACCAAATAAGAATATACATAAAATAGTCCTTATTATCTCACTTATATAAATAATATTAAGTTATATATATTTTATATTGTAAAATATTTTCATATTTATCAAAAATAAAATAAAATAAAGAAGATCGGGATAGCGCAGCTCTATTCCCTTCACCGAATATGGTGCAAGAAATAGAGTTGCTTCATAATAATAGAGCAAGGTTTAGAGTTGCGTTGGAGCTAAATAATGCTATATCTTTAAGTCATAGAGTGCCTTTGGAAATGCTCTAAAACACACACACACACACACACACACACACACACAATCACCTTTCTGACAGAGTCAATGGGATAATCCTCGAGCCTGGGATCAATAATTTTGACTAGGTCGTCTACTGGGTCTGGTTGATTCAGCACTTCGTCAAACTGTTAAGGATCAAATTTAAATAAGCAGTTCAGATTCAGATGACTTGTTGAGAATTAGAGCTTAACCCTGAAACAGAGGATGCAGGACTTACCAAAGCAACGAGACTTTTTGACTCAGCAATGGAGCCATTTGCTTTGACTATGGCTTCCTTGCCTGATATAAGTTCGTACATGACAACCCCAAATGCATATACGTCTACTTTAGGAGAGACTTCTCCGCAAGTCGCATATCTGGATCAAAAGAACGTAAGAAAATTAAATCATGTCCCATAGTCTGAGTTCACACCAAGTACTTCACATTCTATGCCATATAATATTTCCCTCTGTCCCAAGAAAACAGTCTTTCTTTCCTTTTTGGCTTGTCCCAAAATAGTCTCATTACTAAAAAAAGGTACCCCAGCAAAGCATCATCCTTAAAAGTTTTGGGACGGAGGGAGTTTTGTTAGGAAGTTAACCCCAATGAATCAGGGAACTCCTTGAGATCTATAATCAAAGCAGCCCAACCATATTATAAATACTCCCTCCGTCCCAAAATAAAGAACATATTTGAATTTTTTTTGGGACATTCATATTGGGATGGAGGGAGTATGATATTCTATCCGCTCAATAGTCAACAGAATAAGCAAAAAGCTTTTAGCTTACTCCGGTGGCATGTATCCAAAAGTACCCACAAGACGAGAGGGCATAGACGTACTTCCGACTTCAGTCAACTTCGTTAAACCGAAATCTGCAACCTGAATAATTAGAATATAGTAAGAAGCATGAGAGCCAGCAAGCTTTCACATGAACCTCTAAAGAGATAGATATATTAAAGTAGGGGAATTTTACAACCTTAGCACGGAAGTTCTTGTCTATTAAAATATTTGCAGATTTAATATCCCGATGGATGTATACGGGAACTGTATGCTCGTGGATATATTCAAGACCCCTTGCTGAATCTAGGGCAATTTGCACTCTGCTAGCCCATGGCAGTGGGTCCCTACTCCCTAGTAACAAATATAAGAAGAAATCATTATTTTTGTCTTTGTTTGGAAGCACTTTCAGAACATCAGATCCTCAGCATTCTTCTCACCTGAGCCATGCAAATGCTGGCTTAAATTTCCATTTTCAATGTACTCATAAACCAAGAAAAGTGAACCCTCCACGCAATATCCTATCAAGCGCACCTGCATTAGAAGTAACAGATGATTTGAAGATTTCGGATTAGAAAAAATCTCTCTCTCCCTCCCTCCCTCCCTCCCTCCCTCCCTCCCTCTCTCTCTCTCTCCCTCCCTCCCTCCCTCCCTCCCTCTCTCCCTCCCTCCCTCCCTCCCTCCCTCTCTCTCTCTCTCTCTCTCTCTCTCTCTCTCTCTCTCGAGAGAGAGAGAGAGAGAGAGATTTTTTCTAATCCGAAATCTTCAAATCATCTGTTACTTCTAATGCAGGTGCTCTCTCTCTCTCTCTCTCTCTCTCTCTCTCTCTCTCTCTCTCTCTCTCTTGTGTGTGTGTGTGTGTGTTTCTCTTTTTATACAGCTAATTTTCTGTTCCTTTCCACCCCTACCCTCTCATTCTCACTTTTCTTGGCATTTTGGGAATACGTGTGGGGGGCATATGACATTAAAATCTTACTCCCTCCGTGTAATATCCCAAATTTAAATTGGTCAATTTAGTTATAATAAAACTTAAGAAATTATGGGACGGATTACAAAAGGGCTGAATTAGGGTTATTAGTAATACTATGTACCGTATTTAAGAGATGTTAATGTGTAAGATTTTGGCATTTATGGAAAATAAGTTGGTGAATAGTTTCGGGTTATCACAGTTGGTCTCAGAGCAGGACCCAGCCAGAAGGCTTACAAGCTCGCTCAGGGTTAGGATCTTGGGAGATATAGCGTAATATAACTTGAGGTTTAGCCTAAGTCGAATTGGAAGACGAATTCATTTTGAAGGTGGGAAGATTGTAATATCCCAAAATTAAATTAGTCAATTTAGTTATAATGAAAATTAAGAAATTATGGGACGGATTACAAAAGGGATTGAATTGGGGTTATTAGTAATACTTTGTACCGTATTTAAGAGATGTTAAAGTGTAAGATTTTGGCATTTATGGAATATAGTGCAATTTCGTCAATGTACAAGAAATGTGCAAGCAAGTAATGCACATTCCTTAAAATCATTGACAAGTCAAATGTGACATTTACTAGGGGACGAAGGGAGTAATAGTTAAACACCAGTGACAGCAAAGATATAGAGGAGTACCAGGTTCAGGTGATGAACATGTGTTAAAACCTTCAACTCTGCAAGAAATTGTCTGGATGCCTGCATATCCATCTTCTTGATAGCAGCTTTCTGCAGGAAAATGGAAAAGGGATTCCAATCATAGCTTTATAGACCATCAGAACCACAAATATTGAAAGACGAGTGAATTAGCACAAAAAAGTTTCAAGGTTTTTCCTCCATTCATTATCATTGTTTTGGCATTTTCGCGCTGTTAATAAAAAATTACAGCTACAAACCTCTCCTCTGAGCTCTGCATAGTAAACTGCGCCAAAGCCACCTTGACCAATCTTATTAGCAATGCTGAAATCATCTGTAGCCCTTGCAAGTTCTTCATATGAGAACTCCACAGATTTGTCAACAGTTATACCTGTAAGACCTGCCGGTGAAGCACCACCAGGAACACCACCGGACTTTGAACCTTCATTGAAGGCACCTCCTGAAGCTATGATTCATAGAAAAGAAAAAAAAAGAGTCAAATTCATGCCTAATCACCAATGTGACCGCACTCAGAAGTCAGTTGACCTCTTGCATGAAGAAAAAATAAATTATTACCCCATCCAATTTCACTCAAAAAGGCCCTACTTTCTATTGGGACATTTGAAAACTTTTAGCCAATAATTTACCACTAAGAATTTTACCTTAGCTTCATTAATGTAAAGGGGTTATAGAAAGTATCATTCACCCTTGTATTTTTTGACTTCCATATTGCAGATTGTTTGAGGAGCAATGCTAGGGGCACAAAACGCGCACAAAATCCTACTTAGCAGCCATTGATTGGTGTTATATCATTTATTATTTGGGCTCATTGAATAAACATCCAATCAATGACTGCCAACTAGGAATTTGTAAGCAAAATATTACTCTTATTTGAGTGGAAGGGAGGCCATGGAAAGTCAATTATAAACACTTTCCTTCCAAGTATATTTAAATTTTATTCTGCTTCTAGCTTTCTTATCCATCAAACACCTTTTTAAAAGATAATCATCTTAAGTAATTAAAGTCGGAAGAGAGAAATTATACCGTGAGGACTGTGTAGAGACTGATCTGGTGTTGTTCTTAGGAGTCTTGAAGTTTTTACTACCTTCCTCCGTCTGTAAACTCCGAAATATAAGCATCCTGCAAGAAACACTATCCCTACTACAACTGCTATAACTATTCCAGCTATGGCTCCACCTGATATTCCTGCCTTTCCTAGTTACGTCAAAGCAAAACATAAGCACAAAGAGGTCAACACTCGAGTCAAAGTCAGAAACCGAAGTGTAGAGAAAGGCAGATCACCTGAGCTGCAAAAAGATAAACGAAATAGTAAACAATGTTATAAATCAAAGTGATCATAAACATGAAAAAATTCAAATGTTTTTCTTAAGGATGTTAGAGCTTAAAGTTACCTGATATTCAAGGGCGGGTAGTTTCCACTCGGATCTGAAAATAATTAAAGCATACTTCAGTGGGTCAGTAAAGAGTACACAAAAATAACAACATCAATTACTCAAGTAGGGAGCATAAATTAAGAACATGAATCATTAATATGAATCATAAAAAGTAGGTTCTAAATTATTTTAACAAAAACCGGACTGAGCTGGACCATTAACATCCTACGGATAAGCTACTCCGGAGCATAAATTAAGAAAATGAAACATTTTAAGTAGACTATCAACTCGGAAAATTAGCATTATTTTAGCAGGTAAATCATAATTATTGATCAACTGTAGTGTAATCCTAATGTCATCTCTAACTCTGTTAAGCAGATATAACTCCGTCCCAAAATGAATTTTGTAATGAATTTTAGTTCTTGAACTATAAAAATGGACATTTAAATCTAGACAAAGACAATTAGAAGATCAAATTACAAAACTGACCTCTCCCGGGGATATAGACAATTCCGGTCCCGGCGTTAAAATTCACGTCGGGATTATACTGCTGCAACAAACCCTCACTGAGATTCGTCTGCGACGCAATTGAACTCAAGCTATCATCGGGTCGGAGCGGATACGTCACAAACAACCCGTAATCCTTCGAAACTCGGCTATCCCCACACGAGCAATTAACCGTCACATTAAGAACCACACCCGTATCCGGTATTCGATTCGGGTCGAAACCATTAAACCTCCCAGTCCATGCCGCCGTCGTCAAATTCGCGTAGTACGTCTCCGCAATCCGTTCGTACGTGTCGCCGGGCCGAACATTGTAACTAAAAACGTGACCTAGAAACTCTCTGTTAATACAGTCGCACCTGAAAGGGACGTTGATTCTGGTATCGGATTGTAAACTATCCTGGTTAGGGATTTGAGGGTTGTATCGGAGAATATTAGGTATTGGGCCGTTTGTAACTTCGGAGATGATAGTCAAGTTCGATTCCGGCCAAACGTAGTATGAACCGAACGCCAAATCGCAACCTCGGCTGCACCTCGACTCAGCGAAGTGAATTAAGCTGAAAAGAAGTGAAATTGATATCAAGAACCCTAAATTGAGCTCGATCATGCTTTGTTGGAGGAAGAAAAATTGGGGAAATTGGGAAAATGATACTGTGTTGTTCAACTGGGGAATAATAAGTGGTGATTGGTTGTTAGTTAGTTAAGAAAATTGAACCTATTAAAGAAATGAAAAGGGTTTGATTGTTGGAATTGGATTAATTTAAGGAGGGTTATGTTGTTATTGTTGTCGGGTGGAATGAAGGCGTGTAAGAAGAAGAGCCAACGGCTGATTATTGCTGCTGCTGCCATGGGAGGTCTGGTTGAAGAGGTCACAGTTAGATTAAAGTTGGACGTGTTCGTAGGGATTGGCAACGTAGGGATTACGAGATTGAATTTTCAAAATAACCACCGTTTGTTTACCCTTTTTACACTTGCATATTTTATTTTGGTTTAAATTAGATCACTTTTATAATACCCATTAAAAAATTAACGATGAATCAATTAAAGTTAAAAATTTAGCCGGTGACACAATCAAATTGTTTGAATTTGACACCATATATTGAATTTTATGTTTAAGTGACCCTATATAATATTTTTCATAAATTGATCTTTATAATAATTTAAAATTTACAAACTAATTCATCATTCCCACTCAATCCCATCTTCATTCCATATCCACCATTTTCTTTTCTCTCTCTCTCTCTCTCTCTCTCTCTCTCTCTCTCTCTCTCATCTTTTCCCCCTTCCAGATTTTGACAAAATCAAGATTACCAAATTTGATTCAAATAAAAAGAATAGGGGGTATGCAATTTTATTTTCAGGAAGAGCAAATTGAATGGAAAGGAACTAAATCAATAGATACACATAAGATATCATCAATGGAGAATAAATGGGAAAAGGAGGCGACAACGATGATGAGTTCTACTTACAAATCGAGGCACCCAAATTCGTCGATTTAATCGAAAAATAAAAGCGGTATGAAATAGTGTGTTTTTAGGAAACAAAGTGTTTTCTTATTTCGAATCAATATCAAAAATGGTAGGTTGATTTTGAGACTTTCATGGAAAGATTTATAGTGTCCTATTGTGAAAAGGACTTTATTTTAGGAAATAAGTTGTTTCCTATTTCGAATCAAATAGGTATTTTTGATAAATTGATTTATACTTTCATGAAAAGATTTATATTGTCCTATTATGAAAAGGACTTTGTTAATATTGTAAATACTCCCTCCGTCCCAATAAAAGCTTCACTAATTACCCAAAAGGGCATCCCGTTAGAAATTTCACCTTTTCTTTTTTGGCAAAGAATCTTTACTATTTCCTCCACTCGTTTTCTCTCCTAATTCACTATTACACTCACAACACTTTTCAAATTTACTATTCCCTCCACTAATTCTCTCTCCTATTTTCAAATTACACTCACAACATTTTATTTTTCTCACCCATTTCCTTAATATTTGTGCCCACCCAAAAGGGTGAAGCACTTATTGGGACGGAAGGAGTATCTTTTATATATGTATATATATATTATATTAGGACTAATCTGCTAACAAAATATCTTTCCTTGTGAGTGTGCTTTATGTTTTTTTGTAGGATTTGGAAAACTCACATAAGGAAAGCATTGGATTCGTGAAGATCTTCTCAAGGTGCATATAAATACAAAGAGATCAGCACAAGAGGAGACACGACTTTGGAGTGAATTTGAGAGACAATACACATAGTTGTGATTCACGTTTTCATATTGTGAATTTAGGTTGTGAGTGAAGGTTGTGTCTTACCTTCGAACTCACATCTAGATTTTTGTCAAGTTCTTTGATTTACTTCTGATTGAAATAAAGTCTACTTGGTAAAGGGAGTCTGTTCTTATCATAGATTAGAACTTGTTTAGTATTTTCGTTTTCTAGTTTTCACTTATTGGTGTTTTTGTAAGCAACACAATTTTTATTAGTGAAAAGTTTTTGGGCGTAAGCCTGATTTGCTGGGATCAAAGCCAGTGAACGTATATAATTCTTGTTTTATCATTTTATTCCGCTGCATTATTGGTGGATGTGCGGACGGTTGTGTCTCACATCTGTAAAATGTTGAGTTGTTTGAAGCTTCCTAGCTACACGAAACTTTCAATTGGTATCAGAGCCAACTCTCGAAATATTACTGAGTGTTGATCCAAAAAGTGTAGTCATAATGGAATGCCAAAATCATCAAAACAGGCCTCCTGTCTTGGATGGCAAAAATTATTCTCTTTGGAAGTCTAAGATGCGTAATTTTATCAAAGGTATTGATGAAAGGGTTTGGATGTGCATTCTTGTTGCACGGCAACCTCCTACTGTGGAGAAGAAGCCTGAATCTGGTGTTGGTGAGTCTGTCTTTGAGAGGAAACCTGAAGAAAGGTGGACTCTTGATGAAATCCATGTTGCTAACTTTAATTCTAGAGCCATAAGTGCTATTTTCAGCCATGTTTCTGGGAATATGTACAAACTCATCACTAATGAAAGTGTTGCTAAAACTGCTTGGGATATCTTACAAATGCAATGTGAGGGGATTCTAAGTGTAAATGCTACTAGGCTTAGGATTTAATGGATAGGTTTTAAATACTTAGAATGGAAGAGACTGAAGATATTGTTTCCTATGCTGCTAAGATCCATGAAATCTCCAATGAATGCACTAGCCTAGGAGAGTCAATTTCGAATGCTAGATTAGTAAGAAAAATCTTAAGAACTTTGCCTGAAAGGTTTAATATCAAGGTTGCTGTCATTGAAGAGACTAATGATACCAACACAGTAGGTTTAAACAAAATTGTTGGTATTTTAACTGTGTTCGAGCTAAATCTTGAAGCTCAACAAAAGAACAAGGCAATAAGTTTTGCCCTTAAAAGTTCTGCAACAATTCCAAAGGAAATAGCTGACCTTTCCTCTGAAATTAATGAATCTAATATTGAGGAAGATGATGTGGCTGTAATCACCAAGAAGTTCAATTCTATTTTGAAAAACAAAAGGAGAAACAAGTTTCCTAGAAAAAACTCTCAGGATTTAGAGAAACAAGAAGATAATCCTGATAAGGGGTTCAAAAAGAAAAGTTTTGATAACAAGAAATCCTTTGATTCTGTGCAATGTAGAGCATGTCGTGGCTTTGATCACTTTGCTAATGAGTGTGCTAACACACTTAAAAAAAGGAGAATTAGTTACACTGCTGCTTCGAGTGATAGTGAGGATGATGAAGTATTTGCTAACATCTCTGCGTTTGAATCTTCCTCTGTCTGTTTTAATGCTTATACTGCAAAAATACAAAAGAAATATTTTCTGAAGCTGATCTGGAGACGGATGTGGATATAGATGTGTACACATTCGAACTCACATCCGAGCAGACCTTCAACTATTTCTCTGTAAAAGGAGATTCAGATGATGAAGATAGGGACATTCCCTATGAGGAACTCTTTGCAACATATAAGAAACTACATGTTGATTGGATGAAGCGTCTGGACAAAATTGAGGTACTTGCTAAGGTAAATAAAGTTCTTTCTGATAAACGGATTACCTGTGAAGATGAGAAAACCAAACTTTTAAAAGAAAATGATGATAAAAAAGATACCATTGCCAAACTTGAAGTCCTTGTGACCAAGAGAGAAGTTGTGCTTGAAAAATTCAATAATGAGTGTGAAAAGCTGAAAGTACTTTTACCAAGTTGAACAAAAGTAAAATGAAACTTGATGAAGCTATTTCTATGGGTCAACTTAATAAAACTGGTCTGGGCTTTGAAAAAGGAAATTTTGTAAAGGAGGGATGTGAGGCTTCTACTTCAAAAAGTGTGGAAAAATCAATTTTGAAAGAAAAACCATTTTTGAGTAAGAAAAGGCCAAGGAGAAGGCACTACATCTGTCATTATTGCTTTGCTCCTGGGCACATTTGATCCTTCTGTTACAAGCTAAAAGCTGACAAAAAGGCTGGTTGTGTTAATCAGTCTCAGATGTGTGAGAAGATGTGTACACATCCGAACACACATCCTGGTAATTTGAGACCTCTGTACCACAAAAAGAAAGTTGAAACTAAGTGGGTGGCTAAACCAAGTGCTACCTGCAATGTTGTCTACTCTTTCCTCAAGAGTAGTGTCTCTGGTTCCTGGTTTTTTATAGTGGGTGCTCTATGCACATGACAGGTAACCAAGATGTTTTGACAGAATACACTGTTGTCAATAGTGGTAAAGTAAAATTTGGCGGTGGGGCACAGGAAAAAATAATTGGTAAGGTAACCTTAGCTGTTGAAGGTCTCCCAAAACTTCACAATGTGTATCATGTGGAAGGTCTTAGGACTAATCTCATTAGTATAAGTCAGTTATGTGATGATGACTTATATGTGAAGTTTGATAAGAAGATATATGAGGTGTTTGATGAGTCTAACACATGTGTCCTTACTGGTCTAAGATCATCCTACAATTGTTACAAGTTTTATGAAAATTTGTCTTGTTTAAGTTTTTCTGATGTTGGATTTGATGATACACTTGATTTTAACCTCAAAACTGCCAAGGATGATGTTTCAGGTTATCAACTGGAGTGTAAATCTGCTGATACAGGAGCTGAAGATTCGAAAAGCACTGCAAAGGAAAAACAGGCAGATGTGTGTCCAGATGTGCAGAAGGATGTATCTGCAGATGTGAACACAACTGTTCCCACATCTGAACACACATCACACAAAGAACTGTGTCTGAAGTCAGTTCTTCAGATTCAGAGGGAGAATCTATTTCTGAAAGAGACCATGTTGGGTCTGTTGATAGATCAGATGACATTTTGTCCAGAATTCAGAAAAATCACCCCACTTCTCAAGTGGTTGGTGAAATGCATGATCAAAGGCAAACCAAAAGGAATGAGAAGGTAAATCACAGTTATTTGGATGCTTTATGGAGTCATACATCCTTATACTCCAAGGTATGTTGTTACTGCTTTGTGTCTAACATAGTGGGATATTGTGACTTAGATTGGGCAAACAATTTTGATGATAAAAACATCTGTGTTCGATGTTCCTACCTTGGTAACATCCTTGATTCCTGGTATAGAAGGATAAAAAGTTATATCTCCATGTTCATAGCTGAGGCTAAATATGTTGCCCTTGAAAGTTTTTGCACACAACTGCTATGGATGAATAATATGCTAAAAGACTATGGGTTTAATAGCAAAATTTTGACTGCTTTTTGTGATAACAAAAGTGCCTTAGACATATCTAAAAATCCTGTCCAACATTCTAGAACAAAACACATTGATATTAGACATCATTTCATTAGGGATCTTGTAGAACAAAAAACTGTGTGTCTGGAGTTTGTTGGGATTGAAATTCAATTGGCTGATATATTTACAAAGACATTAAATTTGGAGAGATTTTCTTCCTTGAGGAAGTCTCTTGGCTTGTGTGATATTTAAGGTTGTGTGCCCAAATGTGCACACATCCTCTAACACATCTGTATATTATCTAACTGAAAAAAAAATCATGCATTAACATGAAATATCTCAGTGTGATCACTTGTGAGTTTTCATCTTTGACATTTTCTGATCACTTAATTGTGAGCACTTCTTGTTCTTGTTGTCTTTTGATAACATGATATAATCTTACTAGATATCTCACAGTGGGTGCCTTAAAAATCAATGAGAAACAGCTGTTTCACCCATTGTATGAAGCCAAACCATTGTGATCAAGAGATTCTCAAGAGAAAGTTTGAAATCAATCTTGAAAATATCATTGGGAAAAAGGGCTATTTTTGGAAAATAAGAAAAGTGAAAGCTACTCAAAATGCAAATATCCACAATAAAAAATGGGTGGATGCATTCTAGAGATTGTGCAGATTGTATTATTGCTCATTGACTTTTTGTGATCTAAATGTGTCCCCAAATGTGACTCACATCCTATGCCACATCTGTGAGCTGAGATTTTTTCTTCACCTGTGTGATTGCATCATGTTAGACATACTGTATATTAGGTCATATAGGGTGCTTTGTAAATATGCTAGTTGATTTATTTTCATTCTTAATTTATTCTTTGATTTAACATATTTTTGTTTTCCAAAATCTCCCATGAAAAAGAAAGGTGTATATCAATCCTTAATGGAAAAGTAATGTCAAATTCAAAAGGGATTATGTTGAGATATGGCTGAAGTGATTTCTTGTTACCATAAAAGGTATGCAAAATTTTGATTTATTCTTATCCCTATTTTTTCGAGATTTGTTGTGTGGTAATATCAAAGGGTTATGGCCGTTGTGGACACTTTCTGTATTTGCTGCTGCCTGAGTCCTGTTGAGGAAGGAATCCTTATTTGAGTAGAAAAGGGGGAGTTGTGAGTATTTATGTGGCACAACCCTTGTCATATCGCCTTAAACCCTCTGTAATTCTTGCTCCCTGTCCTCGTAATTTCTCTCACACACACAAGTACCATATACTTTTCTCTCTCTCTGTCTTTCTGATCAATCTGCATAATTAATGGAGCTGAAGTTGTGGATGTGGGTCAGAATGTGGCCACATCCTGTCACACATCTGCAAATTTTCTTTGATGCTCAAATGCAAGATCTGGATGCTGAAATAGCTACTGCTGAAGCTCTCACCACAGCCCTGAATACTCAAATGTAAAGCTCCCAAGCTCATGCCAATAATCTCAAAGTTCTCAAAGATAGACTCAAGAGATGGAATTTTACACTTTCTAGTCAAAAAGGGGGAGAAGAAGAAAAAGAATGAGAATGATACTGATATTGATGTTGTCTTAGCTGCTACCGCTGATGTTTTAGTTGGGATGCTTAAACTCAGGGGGAGTTTTACTTTTTGTTCTTACGTGTGAATGGAACATCAACAGGTTTGCTTTTAATATTCATTTTAGTTATTTGTTAGTTTTAGTCTTGATCTGTAATCCCTAAATACAATTGCTGAATGGTTGCTTTAGTTTATATTTATTGAACTGCAACTTTTAGTACTAACTTGTTCTATGCAGTTTTGTGTGGATGTGTTGACACATCTGCACACACATCCATTCAGGAGGAATTTTCAAGTCTGAAAATATGGTCATAATGTAATCATGATAAATCTTTGGTTTTGATCAGAAAGTCCAAAATAGGGGGAGATTGAAAGAGTGTGTTTTTAGGAAACAAAGTGTTTCCTTATTTCAAATCAATATAAAAAATGGTAAGTTGATTTTGGGACTTTCATGAAAAGATTTATATTGTCATATTGTGAAAAGGACTTTATTTTAGGAATTAAGTTGTTTCCTATTTCGAATCAAAGAGGTATTTTTGGTAAGTTGATTTTATACTTTCATGGAAAGATTTATATTGTCATATTATGAAAATGGCTTTGGTAATATTGTAAATATCTTTTATTTATGTATATATATTATATTAGGACTAACCTGCTAACAAAATATCTATCCTTGTGAGTGTGCTTTATGTTTCCTTGTAGGATTTGGAAAACTCACATAAGGAAAGCATTGGATTCGTGAAAATCTTCTCAAGGTGCATATAAATACAAAGAGATCAGCACAAGAGGAGACACGGCTTTGGAGTGAATTTGAGAGACAATACACATAGTTGTGATTCACGTTTTTATATTGTGAATTTAGGTTGTGAGTGAAGGTTGTGTCTTACATCCGAACTCACATCTAGGTTTTTGTCAAGTTCTTTGTTTTACTTTTGATTGGAATAGAGTCTAATTGGGAAAGGGAGTCTGTTCTTATCATAGAAGGTGATTAGAACTTGTTTAGTATTTTCGTTTTCTAGTTTTCACTTATTGGTGTTTTTGTAAGCAACACAATTTTTATTAGTGAAAATTTTTTGGGCGTAAGCCTGGTTTGCTCGGATCAAAACCAGTGAACGTATATAATTCTTGTTTTATCATTTTATTCCGCTGCATTATTGGTGGATGTATGGACAGTTGTGTCTCATATCTGTACTCACATCTGTAAACTGTTGAGTTGTTTGAAGCTTCCTAGCTACACGAAACTTTCACGGTAGTTTAGGTACAAGGGAGATGGAGTACAATCGAGGGGCGATGATGGAGGGGTAAGAGCATCGACGTGTTAGGTTTAGGAGATGAAAGAAGCGACGGTGTTGCTTTGAAGCGGGATTGTCGTCGTTCGGAAACAAAAATGATGGTGTTTAGGTAGGGTAGACTATTACTCGAGTTTGGAGTAGTGGGGAAAGGGGACGGCGATGGGTGGAGTATGAGTGGAGAGATGAAGACGCAGCGATGTGATGTGTGGAAGAAGAAGAAGGCAGAGGTGTGATGGGGAAGATGGAGTCGATGAAGGTGTTAATTTGGGAATTTTGATTTTGGCCAAATCTCAATATTGAAATAAATATAAAATTTGCAAAAATGGGTTTTAGATTTTTCTAGATTTCTAGTTATATAATATTATTTTATTTGTTTATTTATTTCCTCACTTATTTTTGAATTAATACATAATTAATTTTATTTTATTTTTGCATTTCATAAAAATATTTTTTAATTTTATCAAAAATTTATTTAATTCATATTAGAAAATAGAAAAGGGGTAAAGTTTCATTTTTATATTAACCCTTCAACTTCAACTTATGGAAATAATTTAAATGTCAAATATTTTAACATTATACACTTTCGTCCCCTTTAAACAATTTGATTGTGTCATCTGTTAGATTAGATTTTAACTCTAATGGTTTGGATGTTAGTGTTTTTAACATGCGTTTAAAAAAGTGGTCTAATTTAAATCAAAAGTAAAGTACGCAGGTGACATTTCATGAATAGAAAGTACGTATGTGACTGTGACATTGGCTATTCCCAATTAGTACGCGGGACAGTTTGGCAATAAACTCGTTTTCCTTTGCCGGCTCGGTGTCTTTCCGGATCTAGGAATTTCACCGCACAACATTTCATTTTCCTTCTAATCGTCTCTTTTCCTCTTAAACGTGGTCGTTTGTTTCGATCTCGATGAATCACATTTTTGTGTTAAGGGTAATCCATTTACTTAGATGTGCAATCTAGTTTGCTCATTTGTGTACCACACTCATGAGCTTGATCTGATTTCACTGATGTACTGGCCTCCAAATCCGTGTCTTTCCCATGAGTAAAATATTTAGAGTCATGGTCATCTCATTTGAAAAAGATACAGTTAATACACACTTATCAATTCTCATAATTATCGTACTACCCTTAATTCTTGCACATTCCCAAAATGGGTCAATTGCAATTTGGTGACCTAAGTTTTACATATAGTTGCAATACTGCAGCCAAGAGTGCAATTTAGTCAATCAATGTCCTAAGTTTGCAATTTTTAGCAAATTGGTATAAAAACTAACGAAATTGTTAATTTTTTGACGGAATGAATTACATATGTTTACACGCTTTTGGGGGTTCAATATGTAAAATTTACAAATAAGAGGTGAACTAAATGCAGAACTAAGAGGGCTTAATTGAAAAAAAAACTAACATTTTCCCCCCTCCCCCTCCATCCCATATCGTCACCCCCTTTCCCTATTTCCACCTCTGCCACCATCGTCACCCCAAATTGCGGCGCCTATGCATCTCCATCTTCGACGCCATCTGCTTCTCCAACTCCAGCCGCCGCACTTCTCTCCGACTTGTTCCATTAACACAGACAGATCTGAAGCTCAACAATGATCCTAGTTTCCCCCAAATTCAACAAAACACACACACACACACACACATCACGTCTCTGTGTGTGGCGTCTGTGCAAATGGGTGAGTTTGTATCCTCCCTTAATAATTCTTCTTCTTCGAGTTTAGCTTTCAAATTATGGTTTAGATTTGAATTTTAGATAATGAAATTTGGGGCTTGCGAGATTTGATTGACTGTGGAAATGGGTTGAGTTTGGAGGGGAGAATGGAGGTGGTGGCGGAGGCGGAGGCTTTGACAGTGAACGGAGGAGTTATTGATTTGAATGGTGTAGAGATTGTAGTGTGAAGCTGCTAGATAGTGATTGGAAATGGGATTGAGGAATGGATCTGTGGAGATGGCGATTGTTTGGAAAGACGGTGTTTAACTGCGGCGAGGTTGTGGCGCCACCAAGTGTGTGAGAGGTGAATAAAAAAAAAACTGAGTAAAAAAAAAAGAATACAATTTATTATTATTATTATTATTATTACTATTATTATTATTATTATTATTATTATTTTATTATTATTATTATTATTATTATTATTATTATTATTATTATTATTATTATTTATTATTATTATTATTATTATTTTATTATTATTATTATTATTATTATTTATTATTATTATTTATTTTTTTATTGTTATTATTATTTAATTTATGTTTGACTCACTTTTGTATAAATACTCACGAAATGACAAAAATGCCCCTTTAAAAGTCATGTGCCGTGCACATGTGTTTCAACCCGTCAAAAAATTAACGATTTCGTTAGTTTTTATACCAATTTGCTAAAAATTGCAAACTTAGGGCATTGATTGACTAAATTGCACTCTTGGCTGCGGTATTGCAACTATGTGTAAAACTTAGGTCACCAAATTGCAATTGACCCTTCCCAAAATTGAGGAAGCATATAATTAATGGTTATTTAGAATTTTTTTTACTTGGCTTACAACTGTTTATTAATTTTGAAATCGTGACGCAGCACGGAAGCCGATAAGTTTCGTGATTAGCACACTAATCACAAGAACTCTTCGAGCGAAGAATCCTCAAACGCGAATAACTGGAATCCACCAGTAATAATCTGGAATCCACCATGAATAAAGAGAGAAAAACTCTTTGAAATTCAATTAATCAAAAACTAAGTTTAACAATGCCCTAAAGATGTTTAAATACTCTCCCCAAACCCTAACACAAACCCTAAAACGAAATAGTAAACCAATTACCAAAATAACCCTAACTTATTGTTCAGAAATTAATAAAAACGGGATAAACAAAACGAACTTAGGAAACCCACGAATCAGCGCGAGGCGGGCGCCTGGAATCACCCCAGGCGGACGCATGAAGAGCAGAAGAATTCCCTTTGGTTGGCGAGGCTTGAGGCGGCCGCATGGTTGTGGTTGAGGCGGCCGCATGGACCACAGAAGAATCCTCCTTGGTGGGCGAAGCTTGAGGCGGCCGCATGGCTTTGGTTGAGGCGGCCGCATGGCCTTCAATTCCTCCTACATCAGTCTCTTCCACTTCTAAAGAACTCGACCCCGAGTTCATATCCTCCCCAACTGTTGATCTTTGTTCCCAGATCCCCTCGTTAATTCTTTCCTTCGGCCATGTTGCCCTTTGTCTTTCGTCTCGTACTACACCATTCACCCCCTCTTCAAAAAGGAATCGTCCCGAAGCCTTGTCCAACATTTGACATCTTCCATACCAAATAAAGAGATATTTCGAATAAAGCAACTCTTTTCTCGTCTTTGGAAGAAAAAGGAAAATGTGTCCATCTCATTGAAACAAGTATTTTGAATAAATTTGTCCCTTGAGCCCGAACCAACGTAAATTTTGTTCTTTCAAAAATAAAATTATGCTAGCCTTGTCGACACTCCTCCGGCGATCGTCCGTCTCATCTTCCCCAGGGTCAACAGTAAATACAAAATTAACGTCCCCCATGGACCCTTCCACAAACTCCCAATTAGTCCTTTCTTTCTCCTTCCCCCGATCAAAAATAAAAATATCATCGTATTTAGATTCTTCCGTCCAATCAATAACACCCACAACATAATCAAACATCGATGGTGTAGACCAAGTAATATCACCCACATCTTTATTCATGGACTCAACTAGGGCATGATCATGGACCATAATACTTGAAGGAGTAATTTCACCACATACCTGAATAATTTCGTATTTTGCAGATACATCTTCCCCTTCCTCAACCTTCTCTTCAGATTCAGACAAGGGAACTGCTGGAAGAATGGATTTGTCAACTCCTGAAACCTCTTGCACATCAGGCCCCTTCGTCTCTTCAATTGTAGGCGCTTCACTTTCGTCCTGCAACAAGACCTCGAACTGGCCCCGACGTTCTTCTTCAGCACGTTCATGGACTGCAGATCTACGCGCTTTCAGTTTCTGAATCTTGGCAGTGTAGTGATCGGCTTTGTCAGCATAAAATTTGGCTTCCATCCTATGTCGCTGCCTAAGCACTCGCTCCCTTGATGCTCGATTCAGATCTCTGATTGATTTATATTTCTACACACGTCGATCATGCTTGTCCGCTTCGTCGAGTTCTTCGTCCTTTAACACTAGAAAATATTGTTCCTGTTGTCGAGCACGATTCAATCGAAGGTCTATTTCGTGAATAACCTCGTCATCAGATCTGGAACTGAAATCTTCTTCATCATTATTTTCGGCCCTCCTAGGGCGTCGACCCTGTTCAATATCCCTGCCTCTCTCGCCACCACGGTTACGATTAGCATGATCGTTTGGACCCCGTTGAGCAGCCATGAACGTCCCCATCTGCGTTGACAACGCAGCCACGGCTGTGGTTAGCCTCTCGAATTTCTCCCTTGTTACTTGGTCCCCCATAACCAATCAGTGATGAAAAGACATGTTAAGCCTGCTCTGATACCAACTGACACAGCACGAAAGCTGATAAGTTTCGTGATTAGCGCACTAATCACAAGAACTCTTCAAGTGAAGAATCCTCAAACGCGAAGAACTGGAATCCACCGGTAATAATCTGGAATCCACCAGGAATAAAGAGAGAAAAACTCTTTGAAATTCAATTAATCAAAAACTAAGTTTAACAATGCCCTAAAGATGTTTAAATACTCTCTCCAAACCCTAACACAAACCCTAAAACGAAATAGTAAACCAATTACCAAAATAACCCTAACTTATTGTTCAGAAATTAATAAAAACGGGATAAACAAAACGAACTTAGGAAACCCACGAATCAGCGCGAGGCGGGCGCCTGGAATCACCCCAGGCGGACGCATGAAGAGCAGAAGAATTCCCTTTGGTTGGCGAGGCTTGAGGCGGCCGCATGGTTGTGGTTGAGGCGGCCGCATGGACCACAGAAGAATCCTCCTTGGTGGGCGAAGCTTGAAGCGGCCGCATGGCTTTGGTGTAGGCGGCCGCATGACCTTCAATTCCTCCTACATCAAATCGTGTGGCATACAATTAACAATTAAGATAAATTTTTTACAATTAGCAATTAAGATTAATTTTTTATCAACATTTAATGATAAATTATTTAACATCATAAAAATTTAAAAATAGTTATGAATAGTGTTTATATTGGTGTATCAATAACCATTTTCAAAATAGTATAAAGTTAATCAAATTTTCATAACGTTTTAGTCAAAGTTCAACTTAGTTGACTAAATGCGACATTTATTCTAGGAAGGAGTAAGTATGCAGGAACACAATGGCCATAGAAGTTTGCACAAAGATAAGAAAAAATGGAGCCTTTACAAAGGGTCAAGAGGGACTCTTATTTTCTACCCATGTGCTCTGATCGACCCCGCTGGTTTTGTATTTCTTCCCTGTTTCTTCAGAACTGAATTTATAGTCCAAGCCAGATCCATATTTCCAGGCCTCAAGTTGCCGCGTCCATTTGTACTTTGTCTCAGTTGGAAATGAGCTTATCAATGGTCTAGCAATACACGCAGATTGTCAGTTGATAACGTTATGTTCTACGACTAATCATATAGTAGAACACTGAAGTGTTTATGAGTCAAAAACGACGTAAAATAGGTATTACCTCATTAAGGGGTCAATAAAGACTGAAAGAAATGTATAGTAACCCAAGGCGGCAAAATGACCAGACCAGTTGACCAGCACCGGAATACCAACCTGAAAGAATTAACCACAGCTTTAAAAGAGTATTGACAGAATTGTATCATGAGAAAGAAAAAAAAATGACAACTGGTACGACAAGAGCTCCACTGTGTCTGGAGTCAAGGGAAGGGCCGGGGCCACATGAGATTAACATAGACGTTCTTCCCTTGCATTTAAATGCAAGAAGACGACTAGAAATAGTCTACTTAGAATTACCTGCTTGAAAATAGAAGGAATGATTTGAGGTTTGGTAATCATAACTAGCCCGAGTGTCTTCACAAGGGGGCCGAATTGTATAACATCCTACATCATATGGATATAAAGTTCAAAATCATCATCTCATCCACTGAAAAAGAAAAAAAAAATCTAAAAAAAAAAGATGAGATAAAGCAAGAATAATCACCTGAAGAAATGGTCTCAGCACAGGATCCCCCAACCTCTGGTGAAAAATACATTTGGGAGGGGAAACAAGAGCATGAGAATTTGAAAATAAATAAATAAAATAATTCATCTGTTTCAATGAAAAAGTTCAGTTTCAAAAGGCCAGCTTCCAAATTTCCATTTTTACAACAATATTTTGCTCGAACATACAAGAAATACGTACCTGCATACTCTGGAAGTTGACATGAAGGAGGTCGCTGATGAAATCAGGCGAAACACCAGTTTTTCTTGCTGACATAGCTCTTTGAAATAGCCAAGACGCACTAAGATTTGGCTGCAGCAGAAATTTCAATGAATGCATATAGCAGAAGAAAATCTAGTATAGCGTATCCAGGAGACACTAACCATGTAAGGGTTTAATAGCGATAAGTTATCAGCATCAAGAAAGTCACCCATGATTGCTTCATATATACCTTGATTATTACACACAAAAATACGCATCATTGAAAAATTGTGAAGGCTAGTTATCAGTAGTTAAGAGTCAAAGCATAACACAATGCTATTGTAACAGATTAAGTCATCAATTAATAAAAAAACACAATTTAAAATTAAAAAAAAAAGGCTATTAATAGAATATGGAGTATACCGGCTGATAATCTCCCGAGGTGCCTCGTCAGGCTCCCAAAACCACCAAAGGATACTGGAGACTGTATGCCGCTGGCATCACCAAACTGCAGAGGAATTATATTGTGATGCTCATAAACTCCATTTCTGATGTGAGCATAATGCATTCAGGGCTTCAAAAGGGTGTAATGTAAAACACCTGTAAGATTCGATCAAAAGCTGCTGGCAACGGACTGTAGATTTAGTCATTCCACATTAACAAGACAAGTGTGTCAATCAGACTGGGCCATTTTGAGGGTCGCTGCAAAAATATAAATAAAAAGAAAAAAAAACAGCAAGAAAAATCTGCTGCAAATTTACCATTTGCAATAATACCTGTCACGATACGTAGGGAATATCCCATATAATACACGTAAAATCTCTAAATTGTCAAGAGAGACTCCCTGTATGAAGTTCAAAACCGCTACTTCAGTATTATTACACAAATACTGTCCAGGTTACATCCAACACCTAGATCTGAAATTGAACCTGATAATTTGGCATCAGATCCCAGTAGTCTTCAAGTAACTCTTCCAATTTCGGGCTGCCAGGTTGAGGATCAACGTACGTGAACATGTAAGTAGTTCGATCTAAAGGACCTGAGCCAGCAGGGAATGCCTATTGAATCATCCAGAGAAAGCTCAATCCTCACAAAAAAAAAAAAAAAAAAAAAAAACCCTTTCCAACTGACTATATTACCATTGAATACATATATTTCCAACTGACTATATTGCAAAGAGCGTAAACGCACGTAAATGAGGATAAAGTGTCACGTAATTACCTCCCAAAAGTATTGTGCTTCTGAGCTTCCGACCTGTTTCACTTCAGCACTACTAAATATGACATCACTTTTAGTGTTCTCCTTGAAACCACGACCACAAGCACCAACAACAAGGCAAACACCGTCTGGCTTCCGTCCTTTTCTTATCTGCGCGCGATCATAAAAGGTTATGATAAACTTTTTAACAGCATATATCATGGAATGAAGAAAATGTGTGCAAGCTGACCTGTTTTACCACAGGGGAAAAGTTCCCCATTGCGTCAATGATGAGACGCGATGACAAATTCTTACCCTCCACTAGTTGCAAGACCTATTAAAGGAAGTGAATACAAATGCATCCGTAAAACCAGTCACTAAACAGAAAAGAATGTTCAAAATCACATATTCAACATTTTGCCATTCAAACTATGATTAGTACTCTCTCCGTTTCATAATACATGTCGCGCTTTCCTTTTTGTCTGTTCTAAATTAAGTGTCACGTTTCTAAATAAGGAAATAATCTTAGTGCAATTTTACTATGGTACACGCAATGTACAAACAATTGAAGCATATCCCTTAAAAAAGGTTGACAAGTCAAATTTGACATTTATTTGGGATTGGGGGAGTATAAAACACCCACTCCCCCCCCCCCCCTCAGCATGAGCGCTCATCTTGTAGACTTAAGTGATTCTTTAGTCTTGAAGCAGGAAAAGCTTTTAGACTCAGAAGCAGATTTTCCAGATGAATGATGCAAAAGTAACCTGCCATAGTCTTGTATAACAATAGCATTATCAGGATCTTACTGCTGAATCTTCATATACACATATGCTTGACACGCTGTAGCCTTCAAAGATGACTCCACCAAGAGAATTGAAGCGATTCCTCATAATCTCTATAAGTTTTGCAGGCCTGCAAGGATAGAGGCAAATCAGACTTTTAATTTCCATAAAAGCAGACCCCAGTGCTAGACACACTATACGGCAAAAGGCAGTATATATATATACACTCCCTCCGTCCCATAAAGATGTTCCCATTGCCATTTTTGTTGTCCCAAGAAGATAGTTTCATTTCCAAAATTGTTAGGTTAAAATCATTGAACTACCAAAATTCAACCAAGGAAGAAGAGGAAGAGAGGAGAGGACGAGAGCCAACCGAGGTAGAAGATGAAGTAAAGTCGTAATAAATAAACCTCATTAAGAGTAGTGCTGGAAATGAAAATAGGTTGTTAATATGTTTGAATAGTCAAATGGGACTATCATTACGGGACAGACGGGACAGAGGGAGTATTTTATTTTACGAAAAGAAATTCAGAAAACTTACGAAACACCAAGATTGAGAATGTCCTCTACCCAAATCTCACCTTTTTTCTCAAATCCACATCTGTTCTGCAAGGTTCCAACAGTAACTAAGCAAATGGCAGAGTTGGTATGAAAGTGTATTATAAAAAGGTAATTGTTACTGTTGGAATATTTGTGTTTGTGGTATGTAAGTTCACAGATTATGACCTTGGGGTTATCTGGGCTTGAACTGAATTGGCAAAGGGAACAAAATCTCGTCTGAAGCTTCGCGGGGGAGAGCGGCCGCGCTCGTGCCAAGAGCGGCCGCGCTTAAGGGCCGAGGCTTCGCCACTTTTTCCTGGAGCTTAGCGCGGTCGCGCTCCTCGCTAGAGCGGCCGCGCTTGTGACGGGATTTGACTTTTCCTGGGCCGATTTGGAGCAGGTTTTTAGGCCTAATTAAACCTAAAACCTAATTTTTACCACACATATAAATACTCTAATGCCTCAGCCGTTTTTGGTACATGAATATTGAAGAGAAACACAATTCTCTTGCTTTTATTCATTGATCGATTACTCTCGTTCATAGAGATTTGTTCGTGAGATTCAAGGCGATTGAGATAGGACCGCCGGTGACTACCTACCTGTGTGCTGCTCTGTGGTACGTAGTCCGTGATCGTTTTATCCTCGGAGAAATTTGCCTGTACCTGAGTTGCACCAATTGGGGGCAATATTTTCTCTTAGGACAGTCTTCCTAAGGCGACTCGATCAAATCACGATAAGTTTTCTAACCGTTTGATTTCTTGTTTCTGTTTGTTTTCCTGATCCTGTTCCTTGGCTTTCGGTTTTGCTATTGGCTTAATTGGTACGTTTGACTTGATCAATAAAATCCCCTACTGTTGATTAAATTGTTGTTTAATCTGTGGTGCTTATTAATTTAATTTCCAACAGTCTAAGAGAAAATAGTATTTTATTTGATCATGTCAGTGGTTCCTCTAGCTCTCCCTTTAAGTCCCTAGTTGACACCTCCGATCTTAGGAGAAGTTTGGTGGTAAGAACTTCAAGCGTTGGTCCGAACGCATGAAGATCTGGCTGTCAATTAAGGGTATATGCAGTATCTTGACATCTAAATGTCCCGCTACGAATGGTGATGATCCAGTTAATGTGGTCTTTGTTAAAGCTGTGGAAGGAGCGGGATGATGTTGTTCGAGGATGCATTACCGGCTTTGTCGAATGCACTCTTTGATGTTTATTGTTCTGCTCCTCTGTTTCTTTGCGTCGCTGTGGGAAACGCTTTCCACGAAGTACGGCACCGATGACTCCGGTGTGGAAAAGTACCAAGTGGGAAAGTTCTGAATTATCACATGAGTGAGGCAAAGTCGGTTACCGACCAAGTGCACGAACTCCAAATCATTTTGCGATCACTCAAGGATGCTGACATGGGACTTCTGATAAGTTCGTTGGCATGGCTATCATTGAGAAGTTTCCTCGATCTTGGGGAATTCGGTATGACCCTCAAGCATCGTCTTGGAAACTTGACACTCAATGAATTGATGAATGCAATTGCAATTCGGGAGGTGCATAATGGTAACTTGGCCAGGAGTGTACTGTGGAGGCTTTGCTAATATGATAACCGGTAAAAGCAAGTTTAAAGGAAAAGGTGTGAAAACTTCTAAGGATAAAGAAAACCATGATAAACTTAAAGTTAAGAAAAATAACTTTAGGAAGCCAAAAGCAAAACAGAATCGCTAGAATTGCTGGAGAAGGCGGACACTTTTCTAGGGACTCGCCCGTCCAAGAAAGGAAAAGGACCACAAGCCTCTGCGATGACCATCCTGCTTTGTCAGCGTGGTGTTGGGTCAGAAGGATTATGATGATCGACTCGACGCACTTTGGAGTTGACGCTCGACTGCAATGTTACAAAGTATGTAACTTCTTGTCCCGAACTCTTTCTTGTCTATGAACCCAACGAGTGGCTAGTTGATCTGGGGCAAATGTGCACGTTTGGCCGATAAATTGCTATTTGTGTCTTACCGGCTGGCGTGGTAGATCGGTGACGATGGGGAACTCTAGTCTTTGCAAAGGTGCTTGGAATTGGACGCGTGGACTGAAGTTTCCTAATGGGCGCATTCTTTCCTTGCAGCGAGTGTATCACGTTTCTGATATTCGTCGCAACATTATTAGTGGTTCTAGTCTAGTTAGGAAAGGATTTGAGATTTCATTTAAGTGTAATAAGGTCATAATTTTGGATTTCGGTAGTTTTGTGGGGAAAGGTTATTCCTCGGATGGTTTATTTAAAATTAGAGTTGAAACTGATGTTTGTTCGCACAACAATAATTTTAGTTCTATTGATTATCCTGTTTCGTATTCCATTGAATCTTCAAATGTTTGGCATGGTCGTTTAGGACATATTAACTATGATTCTGTGAAAAGAATGATGAACTTAGATATTATTCCTAAACATGCTATTGATAAGAGTTATAAGTGTCACGTATGTGTTGAAGCTAAATCTACAAAAGGTCCGTTTAAAACGGTTGTGAGAAATTCTGAAATTCTAGATTTAGTTGATACTGATATTTGTGAATTTAATGGTGTGTTGACCAAAGACAAAAAGAAATACTTTCTCACCTTTATTGATGATGCTAGTAGATACTGTTATGTGTTCTTGCTTAATTCTAAGGATGAAGCATTAGATAAATTCATTATATTTAAGAACGAAGCGAAACACAACCGGCAAGAAACTTAAACGGTTAAGGTCGATAGAGGAGGTGAATATGAGTCTAACCCCTTCATGTATTATTGCCAAGAAAACGGAATTGTACATGAAGAGACTCCTCCTACACCCCTCAATCAAATGGTGTTGCGAACGTAAGAATAGAACCCTGCGATATGATTAACGGTTTACTCATAAGTTACGGGTGCTTGAATATATGTGGGGAGAGGCTTTGAATACGGCTTGCCATATTGCGAATAGAGTCCCTCCTAAACATAGAAAGGAAAGTCCGTTTGAACTTTGGAGAGGTCGACAGGCTAGTCTGAAATACTTAAAAGTATGGGGGTGCCTTGCAAAGGTACTTGTACTGCACGCATAAAAGGAAAAAGCTTGAACCTAAAGCTGCTTGATGCTATCTTTATAGGTTATTACGAAACAAGTTATGCATTGAGATTTCTTATTATAAAATCTGAAATTTCGGCATAGATGTGAACTCTATAGTTGAGTTACGTGATGCAACATTTTTTGAGGATGTGTTTCCTATGAAGAACGGACTTCTAAGGAATCCAACCCAACCACTAATTCCATTCTGCTCAAGTAGAGGAGATGACAAATGTGGGGGTTGATTCCGGTCCGCAACTCATTCGACGATGAGATTGAACCAAGAAGGAGTAAAGGGCAAGGACCACCAAGGACTTTGGAAATGATTTTATCACTTACAATGTCGAGGTGATCCTCTAACCTTCAAAGCTGCTATGGCTACTTCGATGCCAAGCGGTGGAAGGATCTTTTAAGAGTGAAATGGATTCTATTGTCTCTAATGGGACATGGGAATTGGTCGATCTCCCTCCCAGTTGTAGCACGATAGGATGTAAGTGGGTCTTTAAAAGGAAGCTGGCAGGATGGAACCGTTGACAAGTTTAAGGCTAGGTTAGTGGCTAAGGGATTCAAGCAAATGGAAGGAATAGACTATTTCGATACCTATTCGCCGGTTGCTAGAATGACTACAATCCGAATGCTTATCGCATTGGCCTCTGTATATGATCTTCCTATCCATCGAGATGGATGTTAAGACCGCTTTCTTGCATGGCGATCTAGAGGAAGAAATTTATATGGATCAACTGAAGGTTTTGAGGCCTGGCAATGAGAGAAAGGTTTGTAAACTTGTTAAGTCCTTGTATGGACTTAAACAAGCCCCTAGCAATGGCATGAGAAATTTGATAAAATTGTCTCATCGTTTGGCTTTGTTACTAATGAGTTTGATAAGTGTGTCTATAGCAAGAGTATTGGTGATAGTAGTATTGTCTTATGTACGTATGTCGATGATATTACATTTGTTTGGAACGGATATGAGGATAATTGATACTACTAAGGCATTCTTGAAAGGTAAGTTTGAGATGAAAGATATGGGAGTAGCAAGTGTGATTCTTGGCCTTAAGTTGACTCGTTGACTAGTGGCATAACCATATCGCAATCTCATTATCTTGAAAGTGTAATTGAGAAATTTGGTTATAAGAATTGCAAAGTGGCTAAAACTCCATATGACCCTTCATGCAGCTCTTACTAAGAATGAAAGTGGAGTACAGATGGCTCGGTTGAGATATTCTCAAATAATTGGAAGTTTGATGTATCTTGCCAATTGTACTAGACCGGATATATCCTATTCGGTTACTAGGTTGGCTAGATATACTCAATGTCCAAATAAAGCACATTGGGAAGCTCTTGATAGAGTTCTCGAAGTACTTGAAGGGAACGGTTTCCCTTGGGATGCATTACGGTAGATATCATACATTGTTCTTGAAGGATATAGTGATCTGGCTGGATTACCTTTAACTCAGGGAGTTATGGCATACGGGATATGTTTTCACCTTAGGCGGAGGCTGCGGTCGCTGGAGGTCGACCAAACAAACTCTGTTGTTTAGGTCTACACTTTGAGGCCGAATTAGTTGCCCTTGACACTACCGGATTGGAAGTGAATGGCTTCGAGGACTTATGCGAGTTGCCCGTAGTCGGTAAGCCCGTACAGTTATCTACATGCATTGTGACAACAGCTGCCAAATTGAGAAAGCGAAAAGTGTCGAAGTACAGCTGTAAAACTAGGAGGCACATCCAGTTAGATTAAAATCTATAAGGGATTTAGTGTCTCGGAAGGTGATAGGTGTTGATTATGTTGGTACCAAGGATAACATGGCGATCCTTTAACTAAAGGGCTAGAACTTGCTCTAGTTCAAAAATCTAGGTTGGGGATGGGGTGAACCCCGTCGATTCAAACGCGGTGGCAACCCAATCTACACAGTGGAGATCCCACAAAGGAGATTCAATGTGGTAATAACAAGTTTGTGGGGTGAGTCGGAGCACCAAATTATAGATTGACATGTTACGTATGCGAGTTACTATCCTGAATAGCCTAGAGGTGCTCATTCTTTGCTAATTTAGTAAAAGTTTGGAACTTTGAATGGGATCAAGTCTTTTAGGCAAGATGTTAGCGATACATCTTACGAGATGCCCACTAAGTGAGTGTTGTTGGCCGCGAACTACAGACTAGAGGAATTTGGGTTATTCCTTGAAAGCACTCGTGATAGAGGATCGGGACGTATGGCTTATAAGCGTCGAAGTGTTCGATAGAGGGCCTATCGTAGCTTTTGTCGTGTTTGTTACCAAGAAAGGGCCTCTACATCCAAAGGCACGATTCAAGACACCCGTTCATCTGGTCCTGTGGAGGTTTGCGTTGGATAACATAGGTAGTGGTTCAAGCCGAAAGGTACCATTATTGAAAGCATGGCAATGGACAATCTGTACACGTCATATTTCTATGAACTTGTGGGGGATTTTTGGAATATTTGTGTTTGTGGTATGTAAGTTCACAGATTATGACCTTGGGGTGTCTGGCTTGAAGCGGAATTGGCGAAAGGAACAAAATCTCGTCTGAAGCTTCGCGGGAGAGCGGCGCGCTCGTGCCAAGAGCGGCCGCGCTTAAGGGCCGAGGCTTCGCCACTTTTTCCTGGAGCTTAGCGCGGTCGCGCTCCTCGCTAGAGCGGCCGCGCTTGTGACGGGATTTGACTTTTCCTGGGCCGATTTGGAGCAGGTTTTTAGGCCTAATTAAACCTAAAACCTAATTTTTACCACACATATAAATACTCTAATGCCTCAGCCGTTTTTGGTACATGAATATTGAAGAGAAACACAATTCTCTTGCTTTTATTCATTGATCGATTGCTCCCGTTCATAGAGATTTGTTCGTGAGATTCAAGGCGATTGAGATAGGACCGCCGGTGACTACCTACCTGTGTGCTGCTCTGTGGTACGTAGTCCGTGATCGTTTTATCCTAGGAGAAATTTGCCTGTACCTGAGTTGCACCAATTGGGGGCAATATTTTCTCTTAGGACAGTCTTCCTAAGGCGACTCGATCAAATCACGATAAGTTTTCTAACCGTTTGATTTCTTGTTTCTGTTTGTTTTCCTGATCCTGTTCCTTGGCTTTCGGTTTTGCTATTGGCTTAATTGGTACGTTTGACTTGATCAATAAAATCCCCTACTGTTGATTAAATTGTTGTTTAATCTGTGGTGCTTATTAATTTAATTTCCAACAGTTACAATCCTAATTCATCACAAGTAAAACTAATTTATGTTTTGGGGATCATCAAGAAGTTGAGGAATGTTACAGGATTAAATATTGCAGCTGTAGCCTGTTCAATGTCATCTTCATCCAAAACTCCGGCTTCAACGAGTTCCATTAGCTCTTTTCTTGATATATTCCACTCTTGTTCCCTCTGATAAAAATCTTACAAAATCAATTATAATATCATTACTAAATAAGTAAAATAATTATATTTCAATATATACCCCTTTAAGTAGATTTCTCTCCACAATGCCTACTCGGAGTCCTTTGCAACTCAATGCCGTGGCAATGAAAATTCCCAACGTACCCCCACAAACAATCACATCAAATTTATCTACTTCTTTATCAGCAAGTTCAGACTGGCTAAACGGACTAGGAATTCTTGAGACTATTTGCTTAGGTTCTTCAACAACTGCATCAAGTGTTCATTAATATTCAAACAATTAATTATAATATAAAAAATTATATTGCAAAATATACGCTGACATTGATGAAACCATCTTACCCGTTTGAGCATTACAAATATTAGACCATAATCCATCCAATCTCTTCAACGCATTATACGAGTACGATCCACCAGCGCCACCAACTTCACCACTTACTGGAATACTTTCCATAATCCTCTACAATATTATCATATTTTACTCCAGTGAGATAATAAGCAACTTGAAAATAAGTCAGCATGTTTCAACTTTTTTTTGGTCAACTTGATCAAATTTGACCAAATGTTAATGAAAATTTACTTGACCTCATTAAACTCTAAGAAAAGAAAAGTTGGTGTTCTTAGTATCATTTGAAATATTTAGATTTTTACTCTCTCCGTCCCAAAATAAATGTCCAAAAAATAATCAAATTCGCTCTAGATAGACGAAGAGCAAATTTGAAATAGAGCAAATTTGAAATATTTTGAGCATTCATTTTGGGACGGACCGTGTACTACCTAAAACACGATAAATGAACTATATACTCTTAATTAAGGATTCAAATGCCATTCTAAGATTGTGATTATTACAAATGGGCAGTACTAATTCAAAATTGAGACTGAAAAAAGAGTGGAGGAAATGGGGAAACCTGAGTTCTTGAAGAAGTGGCTCTGACATGAAAAGACAAGGTCTTTGGTCTCTTTTGAGGTGAAATAATGGCAAATGGGTACTTAGAAACGCCATTAACAAACGATGATTGCAGTTGAAGCTGAGCCAAAATCATGTTCAAAATTGCAAGATTTTATTTTTTTTAATTTCCTGTTATTTTCTGCAGTTCCAGTTATAAAGACCCCAATTGGGGAGAAAGAAATATGCGAACAAATAATGGACACGTTAGCGAACTCAAAGGGTACAAAATTTTGAAGGGGCTAACCCCAACTCTCAGTGTCACGTGACTTTCTCGTGAATTGAGTAGCGGCAGCTTGGTCAAACTGCGGGTGAGGTTATCATACCCACATGCGGAGTGTTTGGATAGAGCTGATAAATTTAAAACCCTTTTGCTCCAAAGGGTTTTGCGATTCGTTTGTCTTAATTTTTCGTAATCTTTGATAAATTCCGCGAACGAAATTCAAGACCCATTTTCAAAAGAACTGAAAATTGGTAGGTTAGTTTCTATTTTACTATAAATATCACACTTATTTTCTTGTGAAATTGTTAAGATTTGTTTTCTTTGATATGAACTCGTTACTTGTCGAATTTGTCCTTGTGGATTTGATTTTCTGCTGTTTTTTGGTAGCTATATGCATGTTTTCTTCAGTACTAGTAATATTTTGTTTGTTTTTCCCATTAAATGGAAAATCTTGAACTAAATGTATGTGGGTGTGGGATTGTGGTTGGAAAGAGGGGGTTGAGATGTTCTTGAAACTGGTTATGTTTATGCTTATGATTTATGAACCTTCATATGTACACTCCACCTTGTAATGTGCAAGAAGTAGCTGCACAAGAAGAATATCTGGAGGTTTGAGTAGATCTTAAGAGTATCTTATACTACCTCCGTCCCGAAATGAATGTCCAAAAATTTCCATATTTACTCTTGATCAAGAGTAAACTAGTTTGGACATTCATTTTGAGACGGAGGTAGTAACCGAATGACCAAAGGTTCCGAATTTGTCACCAACCATAGGAATCTAGCAAAGACTCCATTACGTTTAGGTTAGGCGCAAAGAGTTGGATTGATTTTCTATTAAGATAATGCAAAATTTGAACCTTTCATCAGAAATTTGGTAGTAAAAGAAGAGATGAGGTTAAGATGCAGCATAACTTCTCAGCGTGCATAGATTCCCTATGTTCTTTGACGAGCATCATTCATTTGGTCCAGTTGCTTTTTAGTTCCAAAAAACCATGTTGATGTAAGGAAATTTCGTGAGAAGATACATTTTCATGCTTATTTGAGATTTGCCCATATGGGTAATGGGACTCTCGTTTGTTTGGCAAACCAAGAATGGTAATGGTCTGATTTATGTGTTGACACTGAAGCTTCAACCTTTAATATGTAAACCGAGGACCCATAGCCAATTAGTTTAACTAAGTCTTACCTAATCACAATGCTTGAAGTACTACTTATACTCCCTCTGTCCCATAATGTCATAATGATAGTCTCATTTGACTATTCAAACATTTTAACAACGTATTTTCATTTCTATCACTAACCTTAATGAGGTTCACTTATTACTCCATTACTCCCTCTTTTTCCTTTGGTTGACTCTCAACCTCTTCTTCCTTGGTTGGCAATTTTGGAAGTTCGCTATTTTAACCTAACAATTTTGAAAATGGGACTATCTTTTGGGGACAA
Organism: Adenophora triphylla var. japonica; assembly: GCA_022495995.1. Taxonomy (NCBI): domain Eukaryota; kingdom Viridiplantae; phylum Streptophyta; class Magnoliopsida; order Asterales; family Campanulaceae; genus Adenophora; species Adenophora triphylla. Next base: position 454,944 of record JAFEMH010000059.1, on the reverse strand, counting down.
ACAAAAATGGCAAATGGGAACATCTTTATGGGATGGAGGAGTACAACTTTCAAAAACAAATATAAGGACTATGCATTTCTGTTTTTATTAGCCCAACGAGATGTATCATCATTATAATCACAAATGTGCAATATTCTCCATCTGTACCGGGATTTTCCTATGCAGGTTCCTAATAACGCGTTTTTGAACTATCTTGAAATTGTAGACCTTGTGTGTGAGCTGTTGATATAAAGGCAAACCATGGCAAGCATAATGACGACTCCCCCATTCGCTCTATTCTCCAAAAGAAGCAGTAGAGGGCATAAATGTTCACATCCTACCCGTAGTCACAGTATCAGAGCAATGAAAATAGGCAAACCTTTAGAAGAACTATACAATGTGAGAGTAGAAAAGAAAGTATCAGAAAAACGATTGAAAGAGCTTGGGGTTTCGGGATGGTCAGAATGGAAGACCGGTAAGTGCCAATTCCCCTGGGATTGGCAAGTTGAGCAGTTGGTTTACATTGAGGAAGGGGAAGTTAGAGTTGTGCCTGAAGGAAGTGAGAAATACATGAGTTTTGTTGCAGGTGACTTGGTTAGGTATCCCAAATGGTTTGAAGCTGACCTCTTTTTCAATGGTCCTTATCAAGAGAGATACAGCTTCAAAGCTTATGGTGATGTTTAGTAGTCATCTCATCAAATAGAGCGACTTTTTTTCTAAAGTGATGTATGGTGATTCTTATTTTTTCTGTTGTAATACGTACTTTTTTGTAATGTGATGTTGTCGTGTTACTTTTATATGGACCCCATGCATAATGGAAGCTCTCGTACCATCTCGTACCATCGTGTTGCTTTTTTATGTGTATAGTTTCATGCCAAAAAGGAACATTGAGTGCTATGAATGACCATGTTACCAAATACCAGATTCCATTTCATTGTAGTATGAAGTATCCCAGCCCTCACAGAAAAACATAAAATGAAATGCAGTAAAGATGTTCCCATTTTCAACTTTTCTTTTTGTCCCAAAAGGAAATTCTCATTTCTAAATTTGAGTGGTGAAAATAAGTGCAACTTCCATAACTACAACAACGACGACAATATTCCAGTGCCGCAGCAAAGCTCCCACCTACGGTGGCATAAGGGGGGTCGGATGTACGCAGTTTTATTGCCCCTGTATTAAATAGAAATCGGGAGTAATATAAATTATTCTATAGATGAACATCAGAAAAAGCAAAAGAGAGAACGGAGCTGTTAAGTACAAAGGCTGAAAATCTTGTCTCATTACATATAAATTAAACATTATGGGGGGGGGGGGGGGTAAGGAAATCCAAAGAACACTAGCTCTATTCAACCGGATCCTTTATAATACAGACACCTCCTTGGATCGCAATACAAAAAAACCAACAAGCCAAAAAACCCAACTCAAAAGAACAAAAGAAACCAGAAGCGGCCTTTAATATCAGTCAACAACAGTAGCCCCCACCTTCAAATAGAGATGTAAAAGAAATCTTGAAGGGAATAGGACCTATATGAATTACTGAAATTTTCAGCTCACCTTGGTCGGTAAACCCTAGGGCCCACTTCATATAATGTGGCGCAATGGATGAAGAGGGTACTCCCTCCATCCCAAAATAAATGTCCAAATTTCTTTTCAAATTTGCTCTTGATCAAGAACAAATTTAGACTTTTTTCAATATTCATTTAGGGACGGAGAGAGTAGTAAATTTCAACAACCAGCTACTGCTTGAGAATTTGTTGTAGTAGAAACTACAACAGAGACAAAGTTGGAGACAAGTAAATGCCCATTGGGCACAGCATTGGAGGCTGCCACATCTTCTAAGCGCTTCCAGTTTAATTCTCGCTTCTCGTAAGTTTCTTTCTTCTTGCTTTCTTCTTCTTGGAATTTGGCAAGGCACTCATCAACGAGAGCTTGATCGGCATCTGAGAATACTTTCTTTACATTCAGGGTTAAGCTCTGAACTGCTTGGTTCCAGTGGGTCCGTGTGTTTTTCTCCAAAGCGGGAAAAATTATGGGCAGTATGACCTTGCTGTTTTGAAGTATCAGATTCCTTATGTGATCGTTATTCCACAAGAACAAGGTGCGTTCAGCAACCTACCACAGAAGGATGGAAAAAGAATCGAGGGTCATTACCGAAAAGAAAGACGAACAAAAGCATTAAAAAAGAAACTGGGTAAGACAAACATTAGTTGATCCAAATATCAAATAAATACAACAACAACAACAACAAAAAAGTCTTAGTCCCAAAAGAGAGAAAAATAAATAGGCGAGAAGAAATTTTGGAAAAAGAAGAAGATGAAAAAATAAAAAAATAAAAAAACAAAAGGGAGAAGAAATTATCTGAGATCCAACCCTTGTGTCATAGACTCGTAGCAATTACACAGCTTTAGATGCTCATATCCAGTTGACAAAGGTTTCTACAGCAGAAAAGAGATCAGAGAAAGGAATTGAGTATATATGGGTGTGACCTGTGGGAAATCATGACAAATAGTATCCCCAAGTACATTTGCATTAGGATCATTGAGGTGGTCAAACTGCAATAATTAAGGAGAGTACCCTTCTTATAAGCAGTTATATGGTCAAGGGTAACAGCGTAATAAAAAAACACGGCTTTATAGAGAGAGAAATTCCATTAGATGAGTCAAGTCTGATTGACGTCTTTGACATGATAGAAGTATATTAGTTACAACCAACATTCACTCACATGAATAAGTCAAGTCTGATTGAGTCTGGCCAGCCATATGACATTTTCAAACTCCATCCGTTTTCGAAAACTCCTTTTCAATTTTTCCATCTCTCATTAATATGGCCTCTTTATTAAAAATAAATAATAAAAACAGACCCCTCTTCTGATCAGTTGAAAACAATATCTATTGCTTAATGTGTTCCATATAAGGAACACCCCCTTCAAATATGGAGGGAGTAACTTTTAGATTTAAGGTAACTAAATAGGAGTGTGTGTGTGTGTGTGTATATATATATATATATAATTTTTAGATCAAATTAAAGAAATTTATTTGTGGAGTACCATAATTCCACTAAAATCAAGAAAAGAACTGCAATGAGGGAGGGAAGGAGAGAGAGAAGAAGCATGAAGAAGTCAACTGTCATTTTGGTGCATCGGCTGCTCACATTGCCATGATTCCTAGTCAAGAGATCTGTACGATCTGCTTATGCAATAATGGTTGGTTCTCGTTTACGATTCTAATGGAATGAAATGTTGATGGCAGGGAACAGAGGTGGAGAAGGTTAATCTTTGATGAGGTTATGGCAGTGAGGTCCTCTTGTTGGAGCGTTTCTAAGGTTTTGGTGAATCAAGATATCAGTAAGTGGATATTATCCACTTCAACAAGTAGTTGGCAACAAAAAATAAAATAAAATTAACCTGAATCAAAACTTCACGGTGGTGAAAACCTCAAGTAATATATAGCATCAGATTCTTGAACTAAATAGCTTGTCTCAAAACAGCTTTGAGGTAGATAAAAGTTCATAATTTTTTTAAGGTTTTATTTCATTTTCAACCACTGTACTTTACACCGACTTTCACTTCAACCACTATACTTTTTTTAGTACGAAAACCACAGCAGTTTTGGAAAATTATCATTTTGGCCACAAAATAGTGTCTAATCCATGCCCTGATCCACGAATTTGTGCCCAAAATGATAGTTTTCCAAACTTTTGTGGGTTTCGTGCTAAAAAAATATAGTGGTTCAAGTGGAAGTTGGGATAAAGTACGGTAGTTGAAAATGAATTTGAACCTTTTTTTAATTTGCATTAAATATTTGCCTTAAATTGAGAGGATTCAAGAAGTTTATGTTCCAATTGAAATAATTATGAGCTAATGCAAAGAATCAAAACAACTTAAAATTGATGTATGGAAGTTAAAGCTAATCCACAATCTGTTCATAAGTACACATTAATAATATATAGTCTGATAAACCACAGAACAATTTGTACAAACCCTCCCTTCATTTAAAATAATATAATCAAGTGATGCTGTTATAGGATAAAAATGCAAGAGTATTGAACGGGGCGAGTCATGTATCATATGCTTGCACGAGAGCAAATCAAATGTAAACATATTCACGGATTAGAGAAGATTAGTTTAGTGACCATTATAGAGAATGGCGTCCTAATTGCATTATGTGGATATCTTGAAAAAAAATACTTGCTACAACAGGTTTAAAACACATACCCTACATAATGTTGATGAAGAGGGCCAGTGGAATAATTACACTACCATACAGCTATAACGAATTCTGCATCTACATTACAAAGGAGACCTAGACTGATCAATGAAAAATATCCATAACAGAACAACGCAAAGGTAACAAGAACACAATAGAGAGAACATAAACAAAGAGGCAGCTAGTAGTGAAACCCAACAGGAAGATAAAAACACAAGGAACAAAATACCCAATGTGAGAAGAATCTTATGTTAAAGCAAATAAAGAGGAACGAACAAAAGGCACAACTCCGCACACATACAACAACAACAACCCAAAAAGCATTGGAAGGATTTTAGGTTATGATACCGTCCTGGATTCATTCTATTTTTCATTGTAAAATAAATTAAATGAATAAAGTATAAAATCAATATCAAAACATAGATACCAAAATAGGCATGAATAAAAATGCACTTAAATTTATATACAGTACCACATTGATGGCATGATATAACAAAGTAAGCAGATATGAAAAAGGAGAAAAGAAAAATAATAAGTTTTAATCCATACCTGAAAATGTGAGCTGTTGAGGCAGCGACCAAGCTGACAAAATAGAGGGACCACGCATCGTTGAAATTCTGCAGCTTGGGTAGCTTCCAGAACTTCCTCCAATTCACTAAGAAACATGACCTCTTTTGAACTGTTAGTAACGGGCCAATATTTCAAAAGACTGCGGATCACCGTGTCAGCCAGCGTGAAGTCCTTTTCCACAAACTGAGTTATGCAATATGAGAGTTGCTGATGGTACATTGATACACATTTTGGTTTGTGGAGGGGTATCAAAGCGCGCATAAGGAAAAGCTTGTGCTCTTCCTTTAAGGGCAAGGCAAACCCATTAATTATACTTCCCAAAATCTCGAGCAATTCTGCAATCCCGTTGTGCTTCTCCGTCTCAAATATAAAGTTATAGAAGATATTGTTGATGGCTTTCCTAATAAATGGGCGGTGCACCATAAATTTTCCATAAATACGATGCAGGATTGTCTTCAGATACTCCCTTTCTCTCTGGTCTTCTGAATCGAAGAGATCAAGCAATTTCAAAACAAAAGAATGGTCAATGTATCTTTTAGCAAGCTTAGCGTCCGTCTCCGATGAAGCCACGAATCTGAGAAAAAATTCGTAAACAATCTGAAGATGAGGCCAAGAAGGTTCCATATTCGGTTCCTCATCCTCCGGGTCAAACACATCTGGTAGCTTGTTATCATGATTAGAAGAAGGCAAAGCTCTAAAAAGATTAGCAGCCACCATTTTCATAATTTCCTGCATCGTGACCTCATTAAACTTTACAGTTACCGATGATATATAGTCAACAAGTTCAAGTAAAGTCTGTCGCTTCACATCCTTCTCTTTCACGCTCTTGGATGGATCGCTAAAATCAAACACAACACAGCACATATTCAACTTTTTAATGAAAAGATTCTGCTTTTCCGAACTAGGCACATCCCTGAAGCTAGGCAACGCTTCGTAAACAGCATAATTAGTCACCTGGCCCACCTGATTCCCCGCCATAGGATCTGATTTTTTACCCTGAGTCGACTTCACTGTCGAATTGTAAGTACCATTAATAGTCCGTGGAGCACCTGAGCCACCTGAATTAGAATTCGAACCTTTCCCGGAGGAAGAAGTGTTTTTCGAGATACTATTATTAACACCAACACCGCCACTCAAATTTGTCGGATCCATCTTCGAAAAAGCACCACTCTCACTATTACCATCATTGTGTGAAGATTTTGACGACTGCTTCCTTGGAAGCTTTCCCAATATTTGCTTAATCATATCCACCAACCCAAAATCAAATTCTCCCCCCTCCCAAACAAATATCAACTATCAAATTTTCCACCTCGAAGTATCCCAAACCACAAACATTATGAAATTAAATACAATAACAACAAATTTAGGACGTGGGTAGATACGAATTCAACAAGAAATTATCAAAAGCTCGTACCTTGAACCCACATAGTAACAAGTGTGCGCTTCAAATTGGGTTCAATTTGGATTTGCGAGGCTTGTTTTTGAAGGTGAGTTTTTCGAATCGGATCATCTGGAGCTCTCTCCCAATCGGAGATTGAAAAAAGTTGGATCAAATATGGGAGAGAAAGAGAAAGAGAAAAAGAAAGAGAAAGAGAAAGAAATGTTGGGGAACTTGCATTAATGGCGGGGTTGAGGATCCCTGAAGGGGGAAAGAGCTTACAAAGAAACCCTAGAGGAGAAGAAGGGGGTTTCTCTGTATTTATTTTTGATTTTTTGAAACCTGATTTACTACCTGTTTATAATTTGATTTTTGGTTCAATTTAACCCTTTTTAAGAGGTCGGGTAAGGGAATTAACGGGAAAAAAATATTATGACGTGGATATTGTATTTATCCTTTTGTTTCATTTATTTGTAAATAACCCATAATCGAGATTTTGAAAGCGCACTCAATCGGGCTTGTTTGTTGCTGCGAGCTAGCTAATGTCACGATTTTTCATCGTATTTTTGTTTCTTGTGTTCAAAAAAATGAGTAACAATTACTGGTTTTGGTGGACCTACTATTACTCAAATTGATCTCATTAACACGAAATACGAAGATAGAAACTACTCCCTCCGACCCGCCAATTTTAGGAAATTTTCAAATAGCACGGGAATTAAGAAAATTGTAAATGTTGTGAGTGTAATAGTAAAATAGGAGAGAGAATGAGTGGAGGAAATAGTAAATTATAATGGTGTTGTAAGTATTAAAATAATGTAGGAGGGAGAATGAGTGGAGAGAATAGTGATAAACACTTTCCATTTTGGGAATTCTTAAGATTGGTGGGACGCCCAAAATGGAAAGTTTTCTTAAGATCGGGTGGGACGGAGGGAGTACACCGTAAGAAAAGCTCCCAACAATGTCTCTGATACTCCTCGGCTCAAACATTTCATGAAAAAAGTATTCCTCTCATTTTGTATATTATTTATATTATAATAAAATTATACTGAAATTATTTTTTACATGACATTTTAAGAGGGTGCTACAATTTATTTGGACGTGAGTATTAAACTTTTCTCGTTGTATAAGTGGTGATTTAAAAAAAAGCAAGCCATATTTGAAGAAAAATTGAGACATTTTCAACTCTAGAAAAAGTCAAATCTGGTTATTGATTGAGACATATTTGAAGAAATTGAGACATTTCTAATGGTATTTGTTTTGCAGGTTGTCCAGGACATTCTTCCCACATCATGATAGGTACCCACAATTTTGGCTTGATCAAGATTTTTTTATTTTACTAATGAGTGGGTATGTATGATTATCAGCATTGAATGTCAGTATCATTATTGAGTACTCCTATATAAAAGGAGCTTATTTTGAACAAGTTTGGCAGCCTCACTAAATAACTTTAAAATATCATAAATAAAAATTGCCGCCAAGTCAAGTCAAATTTCAGTCACCACAAAACACTTCCTATCAACATTTACTGACCAAAACTCTTTTCTTTGATGCAATCAACCCATAAGATGGCACCAAATTGTGGGTTAATTTCATTGTCCACCCTCGACGTTTGGACAAGTCTCACCGTCCTTTAAGGTTTGATTTTGTCTTAGTTACCCCTTTTGTCTCCCGTATTTAAATGAAACGACAATTAACTTAAAATCTATGAAGTGACTAATTAACATAGTATCAAGTATTTGGAAGAAGATTTAGAGGTAGAAATTTGAGAAAGGGAGACGAAGCCAAACCTCGGGGACAACAGTGAAACTTCCAAGCCTCTAAGTAGGCAGTGAATTAACCCCATAATAAAATGCTAACTTTACCAGCTATTCATCCCTGACAAGCCAAAGTAATCGTTGTCAGAGTACCAATTAATATTATCACAACAGATTCCACATTTGTTTCTCAACCATTTAGTCAGACTTGTACACTTGACTCCGCACTTATCTGACGGTAGGCGGTACTTCGTTTTTGTGCTTTCCCCTCTATTTTCGATACAAATTTTGCATCACGACAGGAGGAACATATTGCCTTGATCAGAGTCCAGCATACAAAGTTTACAAACAGATTAATAAAGAGAATACAGTTCATACAATAAAAAGGGAAAGAGCCTCTGCAACCGTGCTATCTTCTTTCTCTTCACTGTACAATTCCATAATAAAACATCACTTGTGGAGCTAATACAGAAATTGATTACCTCCGCATTGTGTACTTTGACCGGTCATCTCTTTCGGCGTTTAGGCTCCACCTAACAGCGTAATTAACAAACAGTTCAATAAGAGAAAGCTTAATGAATTACTCCATCCATTCCAAAATGAATTCCCAAAAAAAAAAATCAAATTTGCTCTTGATCCAGAGCAATTTTGAGATACTTTGGGACATTCATTTTGAGACGATGGCAGTAGCTAGCAAGAAACTACTAATCGACGAATACAAATAGCGGACATATTATTCAACATACTACTGGAGTAACGCATAAAAAACTGGTTGAGCAAATAATAGATATAACAAAAAACAACAACAACAACAACAAAGCCTCCTTAGTCGCAAAATAATTTGAGTTCGGCTAACATGAATCCTCATATGTCATCATTGTGCATGAAAAGATGCAAGAAAAAAATAAGTTAGAAGAAGAAATATGTGGAAAAATATAAAAAAAAAAAATAGAAAATGAAAAAATGAAAAAAGAAAGCAGACAAAAATAAAAATAGTGATAATATATATATATATATATATATATATATATATATATATATATATATATATATATATATATATATATAATAGATAGGAAAAATGAAAATAAAAAAAAATCAGCCCCATCACTCGCATGAATTTTTACCCTCCACTACGGCCTCTTCAACATCATATTTTCATCTAATTCAAGTAAATTTATATCATTTTTTATAACCTTAATCCAAGTTTGTTTGGGTCTTCCCCTACCCCTCGCCATCTTATCACTTTTCCACTCTTCAGGTCTCTTAACCGGTACATCACTCGGTCTCCGTCTCACATGACCAAATCACCTTAGACGATTATCACTCATTTTATCCTCAATGTGCGAAACTCCTACTTTATCTATGATCTCCTCATTACTCAATCAATTATTTCTTGTATACTCACGCATCCATCGCAGCATACGTATCTCCGCTACATTCATCTTACGAACGTGACACTGTTTCACGGCCCAACATTCGGTGTCATAAACCAGTGACGGCCTAGTTGTCGTGCGGTAGATGATAATGAGACGAAGTTTTTGCGTTGGCTGTCACACGTCTACCGCATCCCTCATCCTTTATCCTGGCTTGGGACAGGCAAGGATAAATCCTTGGCGGATTTATATAATAGATATAACATGGTTAAAATATTTATAAACTAGTTTTAACAATCACCAGATACAAATATAGGAGTAATATTGAAGCAAACAGTATATAGATACAATCTCACCACAGGTAACCCATACAATTAAATCTTACTATGCAACAGTCATGGAATTATTGACAGCTGAAAAGAAAGTTAAAAACAGAGTTTCCTGAAAATCACCTCTGTCGATCATGGTTAGCTATGGATAACAGTAACATGTTGCATTTAGAAACTAGGATACAATCAATATTATCTGCACTGCAGGTTTAGCATCCAGTTGTGCTTGTTAGAATATACTCCCTCCATCCCAGAATAAATGTTGTATTTGACTTATCAACATTTTAAAGGAAGGTGGCTTTACTAGTTTGTACATTACTTGTACAATGATAAAATTGCACTAAGCCACTTTCCTTGTTTAGAAAGGCAACATTTATTTTGGGACGAACCAAAATAAATAATGCGACATTTATTCTGGGTGGAATGAGTAATAGGATTTCTAGAACATTCATACAATAAAAGAACTTGAGGTCTTTGGTTATCATCAGTTTACTCCTGGTACAGGGTATAGTATAAAAAATAATGTATCTAATGCCAGATATGTTTCATAAAACAAACAGATCTAGTGTCAAGCCCAGCACAAGTAAAATGCAATAAACTTCATGTAATCCCAGTAGGTTATAGATGCTCATTAGTCCCTACTAGATAGAATTTTGGTATTATAATAAACATACTTATTATAGGAGCAAATAAATGAAAGGCCTCTCCTCACCTTAGCTTCATCTGAGGGCAATACAGGGAAAGAGTTCAAGGATCTTTTAGCATCATCATCTGATGAGCAGTCTGAGCACAGAAAGTGTTCTAACTTCTTAGCGTCTTCAATTGACATTCCCATACAAGAAGGATGAAACCTGTAAAACAATGATTAGCTTATCAAAGAAAATTGGCTTAGAAGTTAGACAGGTATAAAAGTGCAGTTACTTGGTAGGGGAAAAAAACTCTTTCCCAAATTGGATCCAGAAAATTATCTCAAACATTTGCATTCTAGAAATACTTCAATCAAGAGACAAAATGGAAAAATATAAACAACATGTTCAGTTTAGCAAACTCTAAATAAGTTTAAACTGTCAAATATCTTCCTATATCGAAGCATATAAAATAAGAAGCCTAGACTTCCACACCACCCAAACTGCAGGGCTTTCAATCTCCAAGCAGACCTGCTATTATCATGCAATTATTTTTCCATATTTCACCCCTTCCCACAAAAATGTGACATGTACCCATTAATAGAGAAGGTAAATGATTGTGAAAGATACTTCTTTATTGATGACAATATAACAGTACATATATACAATGAGAGGGGCATTATTTACTGCCCAAGACATGAGAATCCTATACTACAAATACAACCAAAATAAATGGAAAAGAGATATATACTAAACTGAAGACCAAAATTCTTGTATATCTTTATCATGCCCCCGCAAGATAGACGGTCGAGGAGTAAGTCCAATCTTGGAAGAAAGAGAATGAAACCGAATACGAGCAAGTGGTTTTGTAAGGAGATCGGCAAGTTGATCATCACCATTAATATGAGAAACCCGAAGAGACTGATTCTGAACATGTTCACGAACGAAGTGATAGTCCAATCCAAGATGTTTCATTTTGGAATGAAATCTTGGGTTAGCAGCAACATATGTAGCACCAAGATTGTCACAATAAACCGCAGGCGTGTCAGTAGATGGGACGCTGAGTTCTTGAAGAAGATTTTTAATCCAAAGAACCTCAGCAGTAGTAGAGGCAACAGCACGATATTCCGCTTCTGTGGAAGAGCGAGCAAGAGTACGTTGTTTCTTAGAGCTCCAAGAAATAGGGTTACAACCCAAGTAAACTATATAGCCAGTAGTGGAGAGAAAAGAATCATTGTCACCAGCCCAATCTGCATCCGTGAATGCATGAAGAGTAAGGGGAGATGAACGACGTATAAGCAGACTAGTAGAGGATGTGCCAACAAGAAAGCGCAAGACACGCTTTAAAGCAAGCCAATGAACATCAGTGGGACATTGTAGAAATTGAGATAACTGGTTTACAACAAATGAGATGTCAAGTCTAGTAAGTGAGAGATATTGTAAGCTTCCCACAATAGCCCGATACTCAGATGGATTAGGCAAAGGAGAACCTGAGCTAGCCGAGATGGAGGGAAGACATCCTGAGGGAATTGACGGCGAAAGCTGTTACATTGGGATACATAGTGACCAGTGTTGCGACACCATTGGCACCTTCCTTTGAAGGGAACAGTGGGCTGGGAGGAGAAGGAAGCGGGCTGTGAGGTGGGAGTGGGGAGAAGGCCAGTGGTGTTGGGAGAAGAGGTGTGAGAATTGGAAGACCGATTGTTATGTTTGGAGGTATAGTTGACACTTGACAGTAGCAGGGAAAGATGGAAGGCTTTTGGCTTTGTGTTGGATAAGAAGTTCACGGTTGAACAGTTTTTCGTGTAACTCATCAAAAGAGATGGGTGTTTCTCGGCTTTGAACTGCGTTGACAACACTCTCAAAGTCTGGGTCATTTAGCAGTTCGAGAATTTGATCAACTAAATCGTCGGAGTCAAGTGGTCTGCCCAAAGAAGCAAGCTGGTCAGCACACGTCTTAAGTTCTTGCATATAATCTGTGATGGAACGAGGACCTTTTGTTATGCTACGCAAACGGTCCTTAATTTGTTTAAGGTGTCCCTTAGAGGGGTTAGCATAGGTTTTTGCCAAAGTTTTCCAGGCATCAAATGAGGTGAGGCATCGGGAGATTAGAGGCACGAGAGAAGGGGATAAAGTTCCTGCCAAGGCACCGAGGAGAAGCATGTCCTGGCGGAACCAAGTCGAGTAGGCTGGATTGGGAGTGGAGGCGGAAGCGGTGATATTTGTGGCAGGCGGAGTAGTGGGGGTTACGGTAGAAGGAGGGGTGGCAGGTTCTGTTGGTGAGAGAAATTGAGGTGGACAAGGGAGAGAACCGCCAATATAGGCATAGAGATCAAGGCCGAGAAGCGTTGCTTCAATTTGTATCTTCCACGCAATGTAGTTGGTGGAGGTGAGTTTGAGGAAATGGGTGAGAGAGACCACAACAAGTGGTTTTGTGGGCTCAGCGGCATTAGGAAGGAGATAGGAAGAATCGGAAGAAGCCATTAGAGAAGGCAGAAAAGAAATTTTTTTTAGGGTTTTGAATCTAGGCTCTTGATACCATAATAGATAGGGGTGTGCTCGGTACGGTTTGGCTCGGTTTTAGGCTAAAACCGTTACCGAACCAAAAGTATTCGGTTTCTAATTTTAACAAACCGCCACCACTCGGTTTTAGCTCGGTTCGGTGTAGTCGGTTTTCGGCTTCGGTAAGTGTCGGTTCGGTAATATTCGGTCTTAAAACCAATCTTTTTTTTTTTGACACCCAACAACTGGTTCATTATTTTAACACAATTATTCATCATACTACACAACCTTAAGAAGATAATGGCAACCTTAAAAGCACAACGAAAACAACCTGCTTCCCAACATTTTTACCAGAAAACAAGCCAACAAACGCAGCCGGAGCACTCTCCAACCCTTCATTCATGTTTTCCACATACACAATCTTCCCTTGCTTATACAGACTTGACAAGCGCCGCATCAAGCATTTCTCCACCCACATTGTCAAAATATATATCAATACCGATATTGCGAATTGCGAATTGCGATCAGCCGATCAAGCGATGGGGGAGGATACGAATAGGCGTCCTATTTAATTTGGCTAATTGGCCAAATTAAAGGATATTCTCAAGCGATGTGAGCCTGTGAGGTTAAAGGATATTTATTTAATTTGGCTAATTGGCTTTGGCTTTGACTTTGACAAGATTTACTAAATCTTGTAAATCTTGAAGATACTTTTTATTTATTTAATATATATGGAAATTGAATAGATGTAAAATTATAGTAAATATTATGAATATTTATTATTTAGAAGCATATCGGTACGGTTCGGTATGAGTAATCGGTGTGAAATCAAGTATCCCAAACCGAACCAATAGATTCGGTTTTTCAATATTTCATAAACCGTACCTATCCAATTAACCGTTGGTACGGTTTTTCGGCGTCGGTTTTTTCGATTTTATTCGGTTATTTTTGATTTTTCGGTTTTTCTGCTCACCCCTAATAATAGAGAAGGTAAATGATTGTGAAAGATACTTCTTTATTGATGACAATATAACAGTATATATATACAATGAGAGGGGCGTTATTTACTGCCCAAGAAATGAGAATCCTATACTACAAATACAACCAAAATAAATGGAAAAGAGATATATACTAAACTGAAGGAGATTCTTGTATATCTTTATCACCCATTTGATGGATATCATTTACATGAGGAACTCCTTATCCCAAATACCAAACAATACCGTTTTCTCGATAAGAAAAGGCCAATATCTTCTCTCTTCTTTTCTATGTAATCTCAATATCTTTAAGAATACAATCTTAAAGTCGCAGAAGCAAAAAGGTGCAACATAAAATTGCCTCAGTCCCCAATCTCCATATATCTGATCTCAACCCTTTCTTTCTTCTGTTACTCACACTTTCACTAACTAGCATAGCCTATCCTATCCAATGTACTAGTACATGATTCATCTCTTCCTCCATTTCTTTGTGTGTACTACTTGCTCATTTGGATCCCACGCGTTTGTTGGCAAAAATGACGAAGAATAGAAGAGTGTGTGAGATTAATTTTACAAACATAAGTTTTTCCATCACACATAGTTGGACATGAAAGCAACTACGGAGGCACTTTCATTCTAGCAACCAAATTCTAGTTAAAAGAATTTATTATCTTTCTCTCTTTTGACACCTTTGAAACAGCGTCAATTCTATGATATGCAAGGGCACAAAACCCAGAGACAGACTGACCCTTCGTTTCATTCCCAAACAGCAAACAAAGAGATCACCACTCCATTTCATATTTTGGGGCTATTACCACTAATACCTAAATAGAGGTGGCAAGCAGGTTGTTGATAGTTGTTCGAATGCTAACGCTAGTCAAGACAAGGAAAGAGGCTCAACAGACCTTAAAATAAGTATTTATGACTAATATTCGACCTAGATTTTTTCCCTGACCTAAGGAATGCCCTGTGGAAGATAAGAGATAAGTACAAATTATAATTTAGCACCGACTATTTGCCACCAAAATTCTACTTTAACTTATGAGAGAAAGGGCAAATATGATAATGAATCATGTCATAAGTTATCAAGTCCTAAAAAATATGCAATCTCTTACCAGTCTTTGCACCCATCACATTGAACCATGAGGTCATCCGGGTTATATGGCATCTCACATTTGCAATACCTTCAAATCAAAAATCCCAAGTAACCCAATAATCAGTTTAAACAACCAAAACAAATTCTTGTAAATGATTCAAAATGGACACACAAAAAACCATCAAAACTCACACAGCCACACGATCAGGGGTGAACCCTCCAGTGGAAGCCTTGTATTCAAACCGACAAAAGTAATCCTCCGCACCAACATTCTCAAGCTTCGTGTAGTTCTTGAAAGAGTGAACAATGCACTTCCCTTCAATAGTGTGAGCACTCTGCATATCATAATGGTCAGACAAGAAAAGCTCTTTGGCACCATGAAACTGCCTCCTCCCACCAATCGATTCCTCCGGGCGGTAGTACCACCGAACCCGAACTTTAACATTGTTCCGATGATCTGCCTCCAGCTTCTCCACCTTTGCCACGTATGGAGGCTTATCGGAATCCGATGGTCGCATCAACACACAATCCCCAGCTGCCAAAACACACACAACACACACCAAGTCAAGAAAATTGTAAAAAAAAAAAATCCAGATATTTAGCAGCATCACACTAATAAACATGTAAACTTGAGGGAAGGAGGGAGGGAGGAAGGGGGAACATACGTCTGACAATTTTGTTGGTGCCCTTGATAGGGTAAGAATCTAAATCCTTCTTTCCAGGTTTGGTTTTCGCCATCAATGAAGAGCTGAAACGCCGATTCAGTAAGGAAAGAGTTGCCGGAAATGGAAATTAGAGTGAGGTTTTAGAGAGAGAAACGGGGGTTTTCTAGAGAGAGAGACGGGTTTTTACAAGAGACTAATGAAAGGGGTGTTGAACGGAGGGAAAAGAGGGGAACTTGAGTGTAAAATTTGTAGATTTTGGACGAAGAATAGAAACCCTAGCTAGCTGCAGTTGCTGTTACTGGGAAGAAAGAGAGAGTGGACTGAGACTGAGGGGGTTTTGTTTTGGGTGCAGGCGGGACGGGACGGGGCGGACATTAATGAAGCGCGTTTACGTGAAAGCAGGCAGAAGGCATCGATGTTTGCGCTTTCTGGAGACCGCGATCGTTTGATATTGGGTTCCCAATCGCCTGCCTTGTCGGAATATGGCCCTATTTGATTTATTTATTTTTATTTTTTTTGCAAATTAATTTTGAAAAAAAAAAAAATAAGAGGATGAAAGAAAAAAAATAGTTTAGAGATAGAAGGTAAAATTTGGAAAAGGAAATAATCCCCCCCCCCTCTAAATTGAAACTATACATTTTATCCAAAATGACATCTCAAAAAATTACACAATTTCTAAAATTTGAAAAAGGAAATAATCATCCGTCTAAATTGAAACCGTACATTTATCCAAATTGACATCTCAATAATTAGTAATTACACACTTTCTAAAATAAAAAAGTTATAATATTTATTTATTCAATACTTGCTTTCCATTTTAATTCGTCTCAAATAAATGCCTTATTTTTTCAAATAAAGAAAGTCACTTAGTACAATTTTATCGTTGCACAAGCTAATAAAAGACATTTATTAAAAACGTTGACAGTTCAATTGCGATATCTATAGTATAAATGAGGGTTGTCCACCTCACCCCATGTGAACAGTTGTATGAATAGTTTCATCTGGTGAAATTCCCATTTTGTCCATACATTTGTCTCTTTTCCATTTTGTCCTTAAAAAAAAATAAATTAAAAAAAAAAATCACGTGGCCTTGGATACGGGCATGTACTATTTTATTATATGAAATAGAGGATTTGCTCATGCAAATGGAGGGGATGTGTGAACATATATTCTCAGTTAATTAAGTTTTCAAGTTTGACAAGGATTTTATGGACAGTAATTAATCTGTAATGATATTTTGGACATTTTATATTTTACAATCACTTATTATACTGTATGGTAGCCAAATATTTATTGAAATCACTTTTGATATAAGCACCTTTCAAAATTGATAGTTGATGAAGTCACATAAGGGGTCTCACTAATCACTAAAGGATAACTGGCTTTTTTATGATCCGTCCTGTTAACACAACACAAATAAGAACACCTTTAGAGGTTAAGACGTAATTGATTCCGACTCATACTCTCGGATGTGAGAGTAAGATCTTTGAAGGATATACTGATATTAGGGCTTGGAATGCCCTAATATGTGAGTGTGTGTTTATGTTTAGATAATGGAATTTACCTTGCCCTAAAGGACAAGGAGAGTATTTATAGTGTAAAGAGAGGTCCTAATATGTGAGTGTGTTTAGGTTTATACAATGTGACTTATCTTGCCCTAAAGGACAAGGAAAAGTATTTATAGTATAAAGAGAGATATGTCGTGTATGATCTCAACTGTTGAGCATGTTTATCTTGACCTGGGACATGCGGTGAGTCCTGATAGGTGAGTACAATAAAGGACACTGCTAATATAGCGGATGTCGTTGAAAGGACGAATAACAGGGAAGCAGGTGACAGTTGGTTCAGCGCCACAACGCGCGTGATGGTCGCATGCACCTCCATTTAATATGAAAAGGACAGATATGTCGGTTGGTGTCAAAGCTCGTACATAATCGTGATACACAAGGTAGGAATCAGAAGCCTAGATGAGACAGTGGTATTTAGTGGTCTAGGGTGAGCTCGATCTAGAGCTCTCTAGAGCTTAGTTGGTTTGGTTTGATTTTTATCGATCAAAATTCATCATTTTGAGATTACAAATGTAATAAACTTGGTATTAACAATAAACAACCTACTCTAAATCACTGAGTTTATCTTATTTATATATGTCTACTATTGAAGCCAAAATTATACTCCCTCCGTCCCAAAATATTTGTCACATTTGACTTTTTTGTTGAACTTTGACCACAAATATATGACAATTTAATTATGTTCATGAAATTCTAAAAATTTCTATTGATTCACCGTTAATAATATTATCAACAACAACTTTTAGAATTTTATGAACATGATTAATATCTTATAAATTTGTGGTCAAAGTTCAACAAAAAAGTCAAATAGGACAAATATTTTGGGACGGAGGGAGTATTAAAAGAAGATGATTTTATTTTAGGAAATGGAAATTGTGTAGCGATTCCTAAATTTGGTTTAAATTGTACTATATCTCATTTTAGCAATTTTTCCCACTTGGGAATCTAACTACTACGAAGGCTTGCAGGTTGCTTAATAATGACGTCAAGCATAAAGAGCCTCTGAATACATGCAAAAAAGACATGTCCAATCTTCTGTAGCATTTCTAAACGAAAATGTATTCTTGCTTTATATTTTGATCCAATAAAAAACATGGGTAGAAAGTTCTCTAAGCTAGCAGGAATTTCTTGGCTCTGAAATTCTTCAAACTTATTACTAGAGCTTCTGGATCACAACTGTATTTGCTAAGCCTGCCTGCTCTATTGTCTGGTTCAGATCTGTCAGCTGCGTTGGAGGGAATCCCATTATTTGCAGCTGATAATCTCTCTGCTCATCAGGCCTCGTTACATCAATGAAGGAACGAATGTCACTGATCGTGTGGTGGAAATTGAAATGGGAAATCAAACGCGTACCATCGATCAACCTAAGCTGAATTGAGGTCAAGGGCATTGACTGGTCAACAACTGGCCCCACGGGAGGAGGTGGAGCAGTTGTAGTGGTAATCTCGGGAACAGTCTTTTCCTCTGTGTCGGTGACACTGGTGCTAACTAGAGTTCTTCCACTGCCATGGAAAGGCTTCTTGTGCTTATTTCTTGCCTTTCCAGAAAAGCTTCTTGGGTGTGATGCAGGTTGAAGGTGATCAATAGGTTCTTTTTCAGTACCAGCCTGTCTAGCTTGATTAAACAAAGCCTCCATGCCATTCACTATGGATGGATCTTGGAGAAGGACCCCACTGCAAATTTCGACAACCATTACAAGAGTTTGGGCTACTATAAAGCATGACGCCATTTTCAAAATTAGCTTCTGCGGGCCATATTTAAAATAAAATAAAATCTTGGAACACCAAAGAGCAAGAAAAACAAAGTGTTATGCATACATGGCCTGCATCAATCTGGAAAAGTTCATCGGGGAATTATTGATGTTTCAACTAAAGCTTGCTGTAATATAGCAGTATGAAAAAGTTACGTAAGCATAATGAGAGTTAATTATTAAATGAAGTACACCCCAATCATGAAAATGTGCATCTGTTTAAAACTGATCATGGATATTTGTTCCACATATCATACTATTCAATGGTAATGCTTATGTGATCATCGGTAAGATGTTTCAAGCTGGGAAAATAAAAACCATGGAACTACTTTTGAAGAGCTAATTTCCAGATCAGGTGTATTGTACAAAACCAAATCAGAGAGAAAGAGAGAGAAACAAACACAGAATTAAGGTACTGCAAAGGATGCAAGAGATTTCATAATGGCACTTCGCTGTTACCACTCACAAAGCTACATAGGAGAAAGAGGAACCTTTTCTCAAATTGTCACTTTTACAAAAAGTATTTTCTCAAAATGTCACTGTAAAGAAAGTATTGCCCAGAATAACCAAGTTTCTGAGAAGACGTGGTTTCTTTAAGGTTTTTCCAAGTGATGATTTCAGAAAGCCGCGGTTAAGAATTGCGATTTTAACTTGGTGAAACCTTTGCCAACCGCGTTTTCTCAAAAACTTGGTTATTCTGGGTTATAATTTTTTACAGCGACATTTTGAGAAATAATTTTTGTAAAAGTGACATTTTGAGAAAAAAAATTCGGAGAAAGAGAGCGATTTCCACCTCAGATCTTAGAGATGGTCCAAAACTTCATTCCTCTAATTAGACTCAGAGATAGTATGATTCCTCTGAAACAGTTGACTTTCCGAAGGGACTATATGAGCGGAACGGAGGACAGAATATCATACAACTTTTGTGTAATTCCACAATACTTGGCCATCCTCTTCTTCAACTTTTGTACCCTTAATTTTGTCTCTCATAACAAGTCGCATAAGACTTTGTGCATATAATCATATTCCCCTCATTTTAACAAATTGATGCCAATACATGTTTTGGAGTTCAGGATTAGAGTCTAAAGTCTAACAAGAAATACCAGTTACCTATATCAATAACCACCATCAAGAAACGATACGAATAATTGCTCCTGAACTTCAGAATAACATTCATCATACATACTTATTTAATATTTCCCAGAAACTATTGATCATATTTCAGCAGTTCTAAATGAAAAGTAAACCACTCACAGAGCTACATAGGAGAAAGAAAGAAACTTCCACCTTAGATCTTAAAAATACTCCACCTTTTTCATTTTGAGAAAGCCCAATCAAAGAATCATTTCTTAAACATCAATTTTACAATCCCAATAGCATTTAACTTGATCCCTTTAAATATATTCACAGACAATAAGATTTTTTTTGAAACAATTGAGTTTACAAAGGGGCTATTTGAGCGGAATGTAGAAGGACACGATATCATACAACTTCTGTGTAATTCTACAATACTTGGTCATCCTCTTCTAAATATTTTTTGTACCCTTAATATTGTGGCTCATAATAAAAAATTTGTCAATTATATCTAATATTTCCTGGACATTCTACTCATTTCAGCGGTTCTTAATGAAAAATATATCAAACCAAAGAAGGGGTCATCAGATACAACTTTCTACACAAATTTCTACGCTGAAATTTTTGAATAGTAGCTTGATACTGACCCTAAATTGTGCAAACAAATATTGGCACTTAGTTGGCAAAGAAATGTACTACAAGCATATGAATGTTATGCCTATCTTATTGCAAAATTCATGCTTAGGCATACAGAAAACTCGGCACGGAATGTAATTGAGGATTTCTATGAATCAGTTCTGGATACCAATATAATCAAAACCCTTGAGTAATGATGCCATAAACATATGAAAAGCGCATAAATCGACAAACCAACTCCAATTCTTCAAGAAAATTAATCAAGCTTGAACATAAATGCGAATAAAAGGCGGAAAATAACAACTTACCTTTTCTCGTCGCCAGTATGGTAGTCCTCATCGGAGTCACTACCAGAATCATCATCGCTACCGGGTCGATTAAGATCAGAAGTCGTCCGAACAGCACGAGAACGACTACCGGAGGCGGCCTTATTGTCGGACCGCCTGGTGCGGAGATTGTAAGAATTGACTGGAAGCTCCAATTCAACTGAAGCCGGAGGAGACTCCGATCGGGAACGAGAAGGAGAACGTTCTGGAGAGGATTCAGGGGATGGAGAAGCGAAGGGAGAGCGTTTTCGGCGCCGGGAACGCCGAGTCGTGGGAACGGGAGCGGTGACGGCGGCGGCGGGGGAGGGGGTGGATTCAAGAAAAGTGGAAACGGCGGCGTCGAGGTCAAAATTATGGGATTCTAAGAAAAAGAGGGCTTCTTGATTGGAAGAAGAGGTGATTTCGATGAAGGCATTGATGAGATTGGCGGTGGCGGGGTCGCCGGAGTTGGGGTTCTTTGCTTGCGCTTCTTGCGTTTCGTCCATTATCGTTTCTTTTTCTCCCTTTGCAAGTCTCTTTCTTCACCTGTGTGCTTTCTTGTACGTTATATACTCATATTCTCAAAACTAAATTAAAAAAAAAAAAATACTGTCTTCCAGATTATAACTCCTACTTTGTTAAATTTATATACTCCCTCAGTCCCGGTCTCAATAGTAGCTTCCCATTTTGCCATTTTTTTGAGTGTCCCGTTAATAGCTTTCACTTTCCTTTTTTGATAAAGAAATCTTTAATATTCCTTCCACTCATTCTCTCTCCTACATTATTTTAATACTCACAACACCATTATAATTTACTATTCTCTTCACTCATTCTCTCTCCTATTTTCAAATTACACTCATAATATTTTTTCTTTCCATCCATTTTATTAATTTGCGTGCAAGACAAAAAACGGGCAGCTTCTATTGGGTCGGAGGGAGTATATTTTTTTATTTTGAACTTTTAACTGATCATTTATTTGATTTTAGTTGGGATTAATTTTTTTACATATTATAATATATACAAAAATTGATGTAAAGAAACATTCTGATGCTACTATTAGGAATTTTGGTTACACAGGAACTGAAAGGGTTGGGATACACCGGCTTCCTCCTTGCAAGATGGGTTGCCTACACACAAGAAAGCACGTCAACTAGGCCGGGGGTGACTCCGGCAAACCCCCTCCGGCGTGAGAATGAGGTTAGATGGTCAAGGTGATGGTGGTATCAATGGAAAACCTAGAGAGAGAGTAGAGGGAGAGAGAGAGCTTACCATGCAAATGACACTATTCCTCTTTATATACTCTCAAGCCCCCCATGCGCCTTGCACATGGGGGGACACTTGTCAACCATCCAAAAGGGGGTCTCAACCAACCTTAAGTTAGTAGGATTTTACTATTCACCTTGTCACATCAATCACACATCACAAGTAGCTAGGGTTAAGAGGTCAGGCGCCAACTGGAAACCAGTGGCTCAGGCATCCATGCCGCATAGGCGACATCCCTAGGAAGGAGGGCGACACTCTAAATGTCGCCCTCAGCTGGGTGCCCTTGCGGGAAAACAGACCCCCCATGTGCACACAATCATAACGCACTTCACCCTTGCTACGGGGGTTCTCGCTTGACCTTGTTGCATGCGCAGCCATACTCTCACGCGCCTTATCATCATTGCTACATTAGGGCCCATGGAGCCTACTCCTTAAAGGTCGCTCCTCCGGGATAATTTCCTTGGGCGGCCCAGGTCCAGTGGGCCTGGCCCAGAACTAACTATTGGGCCTGACTTCCTAGTATTCGGGCCCAATCTATTTTATACGATCGCATCAGAGCCCCCAAGTTCAAGCCTTGGACTATTTATGGTCCAGGCGAGAACTTTCATTGATGTCGTATGATTTTCGCGGCTTTTTGCTCGCTTTGGAGAGAAACAGGATTTACCCGTCACCTATGTGACACGTGTCGATATGGGGGCGAGCCAGACGGTTTGGCAGCCGTACACCTGTCTTGGAAAACGAGCCGTCCCTTCCTTAAATGTTCACAATAATGGGGGGAATTTCAAAAATCATAACTCTTGGATATTCCCCCCAAACTCTTCCGCTCCTTAACTTTCGAAGCTTAAAAACCCTTGTCCAACCTTACTTCCCACATCCATTTTCCCTTCATCCTCCGATTTTCAGAGACCAGGGGTATTCCAGTTTCCGGTGACCTTCCTTCCGATCTCTCTGCATACTACGGGGTGCTCTAGGGCGTTTATTGAGTAAGCAGGTGGCGCACAGTGCTTTTCAGCTCCCTTTCCGGCTACTTCTTCAAACCTTCCTTCCTGCCTGCAAATTTCCAAGTAATTAACATTTAATTTTGAATTCTCGCATGCCTTTTCGCTTGAATTCTCGCTTGAATTCTCGCTTTATGAGTCTGTTTCACGCACAACACAAAATTATTTTCTAAAACCCGTTAAATTTGGCTGAAGCGCAATAAATGGGGGGGGTTATAAAAGAGAGATAAGGGCATGGGCCCGAATCTCACTTGCGAATCCTCGTTTCATGTTCAGGCGACATGAATCGGATGTCACCCCTTTTAAGGTCTTAGAAACCAAAGGTCCCCCCTTTTCCCACACTAGTCTGATCCTATGCACACTTTCTACACAACGTCACACCCCACTCATGCCTGCGACATCCATCTTTCCTTAAACTGAGTTTTCTGGCACTATCATAGCCCCCAATTTACTTGGTCCTCCCTTCTATTCACAGGTCATGTCTTCTTCCAACTCAACTTCTAATCATGATGTCTCGGATACCCTAGCGGCCGAGACCTCAGAGCGACCACTCATCTCGCAGGGTTCTTCCAACCCTGAGGTCGCAGGCTCCAGCAGTTCCTCTTACACCGATTTGCAAACTCATTACCATGTTAAGTACGGGATTAACCCGGATATATACCATGTAGAGCCATACACTGGGGACTTATCTCTGGCCGCTATGCGGCATAGGAATGATGGCGTCATAGTATTTCCCTCCCAGTTAGACGCTGGTTTGAGGATTCCCATAGATCCTTTCCTTGTCACCGTTTTAATCCATGCCCATGCAGCTATTGTCGACCTTCACCCCAATGCTATCAGGATCCTCACGAGTTACTTGGTGATTTGTAGGGCACTAAAACAAGAACCCTCTGTTCCCTTATTTGTTAACTTATTTGACGGTTATACTGCTGTATCCCAGAGGCAGGGTGTTGTTGAGAACCGACTTTCAGTTAAGTATAAGCAACCCAGACTTCTTACCCCTCTACCTAGAAAAGTCCACAACTGGCAATCTAACCCACTACTGATTACATCTCGCATAGGCTGGACCCACCCTTGTGACCTTGGTGACATCTACCCCAAGATTTTAACCCGCAACGCCCTAGTTTCCGGCGACACTAGGTGTAAGTACCCCAATCTGGATCGCTCTCCATCCCAGCATACGACAAAACCAGAGGCAAACTTCCGGAGGTCATAACTCCTTCATACGAACTCCGATTGAGACGTGCCATATATGGTTGGAAAGCTCTCGACGAGAGCTAGCTTGCCATCACATTCACAAGAGCATGGAAAGTCCGTACGGACCTCTTTGCATGCCAAAAGGTCCGTACGGACCTCTTTGCACCAGACATAATCATTACGAAAATCCCCTTAAAGTCCACGAGATTCCCTCAAATCCCGGAAATCCATCATTACCTAAGAGGTCCGTACGGACCTCTTTGCAGTTTTCCACTACTATAAATAGAGGGCTTCCCCTCCTCATTTTTACACACCTCCCACTTCTCTCTTCCTCCCTAAGCCTTCTGGCTCCCCTTCTAAGACCTTTCGAGGCATTCCCGGCCCCTTCGGATCCTTCCGAGGCCTTCCGAGCCCCCTCGAGGTGCTCCGAAGCCTCTCCGAGCGCTCCCGAGACGCTCCCGCGCTGCCCGAGGCACTCTCGAGGTACTACCGAGGCCCCTCGTGGTACTCCGAGGCCTTGCACGATCTTTCCCACGGTGTCCGGCTCTTTTCCGGGAGTCAAACCGGCGATCCCAAACCTTGCCGAACCTGCGCCGAATCCAACCAACGATTCCAACGCACGCCGAACCTGCGCCCGAGTGATCCCGACGATCCCCACGCACGCCGAACCTGCGCCCGAACGCAGCCTACGGTTTCAACTCACGCCGAAACTGCGTCGCGGACCACCGGCATCCCCGAAGCAATCCGAACGCTACTCCGACCTCAAACACTATTCCCTGCGGAAGACGGACACGAACCAACATTGGTAAGGCTTCCTTCCTATTCTATTTCAATACATTTCAATACAATGTAGACATCCGATACTGACATGCATTTTTAAAAGCACACACACACACAACTTTTTAAAGGATATTAGGGGTATCCGAAAGACTCGTTTTACGAGGCGACTCGGGTGAGCTCTAATATTCTAATATTCTCTTCCCGAGGAGTCATCTGACCTCCGAACTCAAAATCTCATCACACAAAAACAGTTTAAAATTTATCTTTAAACTGATGCCCTTTTTCAATGTTTTGGGCTTAATAAAAACGGCGTGGCGACTCTACAAAATGCGAAAGCAAAACGGCGAGACACCTCCAACACGCAACGCTAAAACGGAATAAGCCGGATGCCGGGCGCGATTGTCTTGCCTCTCGGATCCGGGCGACCTCCCGAACAGCGACGAATGCGAGATGCCGGGGCTCCGCGCGAGCCGGATCCGGGTAATTTCAGTTGGCGACTCCGCTGGGGACACTTTGTTTTAAAAAAACTTTTAAACAAAACAAAAGATTTTTAAAACGATGACGAGGGTCAAACTTTCATTTTACCCCTTCCTTTAATCATTGTGTGTGTATACAAGACGTGCTTCGTTTTTATTTTACAAAAAATAAAAATACAAAAAATGCATCAATATACATTCTGTGCATACATTTAAAATTCTTCAAAATTTTCTATTTTACTCGAGAAAAAGAATTTTAGAGACCGCACACTACGCGCTATTTCTTTGCCTCGGTTACACCGCACTCTACTCATTCTTTGCCTCGGTTACACCGCACACTATGCGCACTTTCGCCTCGGATACACCTGCACACTACAACCCTTAACCCGGAGTGGTCTCGGTTGCGATCCGTTTGGTCTTCCTAGGCCTCTTGGGCGCGCACGGGATCATTCCAAACATCCCGTCTCTAGCCAAGCGTCCAACCACACGCGTTTGAGTCTTGAGTCACACTCGTCCAAGCTCGGTTGGTTTTTACCCGGTCAGTGTCATACAAAGATGGATACATATACCATGCGGCCATTTTCGAGTCAAGGCTCGGAACTCAAGATCCTCTTGCGCAAGCAAAGCGATGAAAGGTCATGCTAAAATCTTGACACGATCTTGATTTAGAAGCTACACCTGAACGATGTTCCGTCCCGGATATACATCCATGCTCGCATGACACCATGTCATCACGCCTTTGATACGTCAGCCATGACGATATGACCCAACCAACGCCTAACGTCACAGATCCCTTGCGCAAGCAAGGTAAAGAGAGGTCATGCCGAACTCTTGACCTGATCTTGACTCAGTGGCCGGCTCGGTTCACTATTCACATGGCTAACGCATCAAAACGAACATGACAGGCTCGGTCCTTAGGTTCGATTTTTCTTTTAGGCCGGTGGAAACCGCTTGCACTATAGGACCCTCGCACAGGCTGTCCACCCTGGGATGTCGAAATACGGGTGCAAAACGAGGGGCTTATAGCCGCGCGGATGGTCTCCCGGTGACCCGGGATCTAGCATAGTTGCGAAAAGAAGAGCAATCTTTTCCAACCTACCTAGGACTCTGAGAAAACACGTTTTAAGTAAATTAAAACAACAAAAAATAATAATAAATATAAAAGAAACGGAAACCGCATGCCACGTGAGCTTTCCCCCTTTTTATCCCGAGAGGCCATTCCTGTGTCTAAACCTTGCCCGTCACCCCCTCCAAATAACCGAGAGTGGTTGAGAATACCGGGAGCCGCCTTTTCGATATTGAGGTCACAAGGTCCGATGACCCTTCCGGTTCAACGGTCCACACCGTCCGCTACTCCCCATGACGGGATCAACGGATAACGGTGAGGGGAAACGGAACCCCGCCCGGAAATTTCCAAACAATGGAAGAAGTTTGGCAAGCTTTTAAGGCTCTCGAGAAACGCCAAGAAGTGCAGCGAGGCTTGGATTGAATATGCCATGCGCCGTCGCGGAACCGTCGTGGTTCCCCTCACGATGGGACCGTCGTTCTCATAGAAGACGGAGAACTATCGGCTCCTCCGGGCCCTCAAAGCTATCAGCAGGCCCCTCCTTCACAAATCCACGGAAACCTAGCAATGCAAGGCAACTCCCGCTCAAAGCTCCATTCGAGCCTCAGTCAACGGCTACGATTTTCCAACCTCGGCACACCTATGGGCCCGCTCCCTCAAATCCTAACACCTCTAAATATCCCCTGGAATTCAATCCTGTGCCTCTGTATGAGTCTCGCAACCACAACTTGAAATCCCAATGTTTACCGAGGACGGACATCCCGGGCGGATATCCCGACATTTCAAACCTTCCACCCGCTGGACTGCCACTTGGGGCTAATGAAGCATTTCCCCAATTCCTAAACACAACCCTTAGTGGTCCAGGCAATTACGCCCCCAATTTCAACAATCCAGGATATGGGTTGGTATACACTCAACTGCCTCCCCAAGACTCCCGAATGGCGATCCCATCTGCCAATCCACCTCCATCTTCGGTCTCCATCCCGAGGAAAACGGCGGCTGCCTGCT
Organism: Adenophora triphylla var. japonica; assembly: GCA_022495995.1. Taxonomy (NCBI): domain Eukaryota; kingdom Viridiplantae; phylum Streptophyta; class Magnoliopsida; order Asterales; family Campanulaceae; genus Adenophora; species Adenophora triphylla. The sequence continues at coordinate 427,366 of JAFEMH010000059.1, read as the reverse complement.
CCGCCTACCCCCATATGGCTTGGTTGGCAGAACATGCAAAGGAGATACAACGGAAGAGTTTCCTTAAGCAAAAGGAAAAAGGTTACCAAACACCTCCAAACAAGAAGAAAGAGGTTACCAGAGCAGTCCACTACATCCCGAGACGGAGCTCAAGTAAACCGCGATCAAGCACCCCCGAGGAACGACAATCCCCCTCGCATACCACAGTTCCAGCATTTTGATAACCTCGGGATGCCCTTGAGCCAAGTCCTCGAGACACTAGTAAAGAGGAACATTCTCAAACCCCTTGAGAATTTCCAACCAAAGACTCGCAAGCCCAACATGGATATGAGCAAGCACTGCGCCTTCCACAACTACCCCGGTCACACCACCGACAATTGCTTCGTGCTAAAACAAGTGGTCCAAGGGCTAATCGAAGAGGGAAAGTTGGAACGCCCCTGTGGTCCCATCACAGTTGGAAACCCTTTCCCTAGAAATGACGGGGTAATCAGGGTGGAGAAGTCCTCTGCAAATTCCCGTGATGAATGGGGACGTGAAGACGGAACCTGGGGCTTCCGCAATGAAGAATTCGAGAGAAAGAATCCAAGAACGGTTATTCCCCAACAATCCTTTCCAGAATCGGGGCACACCAAGGGATGGATCGAGCCTTCCCGAGAGATAAGGCGGTTCGAGACGGGTCGAGCAAGTGGCAACATCAAAACGGCGTGACTTTCACAAACGCGGACCACGGCCCGGCAAGAAGAGACAGGACGAGAAGCTTGGACTAACCCCCCGTCTCCTAGAGTCTATCTTCAAAAATAAAAGACCCCGAGTCTGTCGTATTTATGTTCGAGTCTCTCGAGTCGTCTGATGGCCTTACGCCTAAAGATTATGCGTTTGTAACATAAACCGCGCTTCCTTATGCTTTGAATAAATGATCGACCTTTTACGAGTATCCCCTCATTGCCACTTTAACAAATGATAAATTAACTAATCAAAAACAGTTAATAATGATTCACTTGGTAAAGAAGCCTTGAGACACATTAATGAACAATGCATTAAAACAAATCTTTAAGCATGTTGTCAAACGAGAGGAAAATCGGGCCCAAGAGCTGCCGAGAAGGTTCTAACCAAAATGAATTTGGGAGGCTGGCGAAGAGTCCAAAGAGACGCAAATCAAAGAATCATACAGTCTACCTCGTAGGTTCTAGTACTGTTCTCATTCAATCAAGTCCTCCTCGGACATTGTAATTAAGTCTTCCATTTTCCATACGAAAGTTTTCTTTCTTTTCTTGCTAGACTTGAGACATTATTTTGCACCCTTGATTACATTTAATGAATTGGTTTTGTTCTATGTGATCACTTGCATTGCTCAATAAGTAATACCACAAATGATTAATGCTTTGATTAATTGGTGTGAGAAAGTCATTCGATAGCTCCCCATACACCTTACCATACCCCACACAAAGGCCTCCATCAAGCCATACACTTTCCAAAACATGTCCCCACCACCACCTTGACCAAGTCAACGACGGCAGGGACATCAAAGGACAACAAAAGGTCACTCAGTATCAAAAGATTGACCCCATGTCGACAACAATCTAGGGGCTTGCCTTCGCCCTCGTGCGCATCAAGAAAGTTCAAGCAGGGGCTTGCCTTCGCCCTCAAACGCTTCAAAAAAAAAGGAGCTCAAGCAGAAGCTACAAAAAAAAAAAGAGCTCAAGTAGAAGCTTCACAAAAATAAATGAGGTCAAAGACCCAGAGCCAACGATCAAGAAGCAAGGGAGTCACTGAAAAGACCGTCAAATACGACTTGTCAAGAAATCACCTCAAGGCCCGTGCCTCATCATTCAGCTTTCCGAGCCTTTTCGTCAAAGGCCGCACAAATATTCATGCCCTGGCCCCAAAGCCAAACACGGTTCGGCCCCGAACTACGTCGACCTGAGCTCCTTGTCTTAAGGGGAACGTAGGCAACCAGAAATGGTCCGGTCATAAACACATACAAATCCACAAACCCGGTCTCATCAATGACCTCTCCTATACACAAACCTTCTTTCACACCCAGTTGACCAACTCGATCCTTGATACCGAATTGACTTTCTCCTCGTGATTAATCAAAGCATATCGGGTTTAATTGTTGAATAACACTGAACATCAACAAAGGGTTTTAAGCAAACAAGTGATCATTGTGAACAAATCAAGTTTTCACATGTCTCGACAAGTCTTCTTTTTCTACAAAAATAGGAAAATAGAGCTAAACACCGATTTTCTACGTCGAAGGGCTTCCATTACACTTTTACAAGCTTTTCGGTACTCATACTCTCTCAAAAGAGTCAAACCCAAAAGCATTTCTTTTGTGCCTACATCAAATAAGGCAATCACACAAAAGGGGACCCGTTCCCACCTTTTCAAAAATAAATACGCCCTTGCAAGTGTACGTTACGAGTCATTTCTTCCACAAAAGAGGGTCGAACTACGCGAGACTTGAGCCTCTCGGTCAGGGGAACGTAGGCGGCCTTCATTGGTTCGGTCTAAGGAATACACAAAATTCCAAAAATTGATGCCACGAGGCTCGGGAAAGAAGCAAGCAAGAGATTTTGCGTCTCGACAAAGCTTTAAAAGTAAATCACAAATCATCACAGTTAAAACACTTCTTGATGAGTTCAAGCACGGTCTACTCTCAAACTCACAACATGCTAAAAGACGACTTAAAACATTTAACAATCAATGTGTGCTGCGATGCCGATGAATGGATACTTAGTGTTTCGAGAAGGTCATTCCATGCTACTCGCGTTTGGCCCTTCATCGCTCTTTCCTTTCCTCCCTCGTCCCCAACGAGTCTTTTTCATTCCCCATGAGCGAGTTACTGTCTCCCTCATTCCGAGATCGGGAGTCCTCCTTGTCGTGTCAAACGAACCGGTCGCTCTCGAGCATCGTTCACCGTGCCTCGGCTCGGATCTCCTCCCTACGAGTGCGCAAAGGGGACCTCTCCGCCGGCCTGTCAACTCGAGTCACGTAGTCAAACAAAGCGTCTCCCGCTGACATCACGAGGGTTAGACCAAGCTTACGCACTCCTAAGGCTATAGCGGAGACGACAATCTTGCCCAGAATTGCTTCACGCCCGCTCCCCCAAAACCACTTGGAGTGCCGCCAGATATGCTACTCATACCAATCCGGGTACTCGATGGTCAAGACAACATTCTCCCGGCATCTAAGGAGCACGCGGGAGGGAAAGCGGAATACTTCCGTACCCTCGGAAAATACATAAAAGCATCGGGATCTGTCATGCGAGAAAGAAGCTACCTCCACGTTGGCAATGTCATCCCGGCCAATGAGCTCTGCCTCATCCCGAGGCGACGGGAAACAAGCGACGGAACACGAGAAAGAGGACCAAGGCAAACACGGAACTCGACAACATAGGAACCTTCTGACAGGCCCTCCTAGTTTCAATCCCCCAAAGGGAAACCCACCAACGAATCGATGCGTACCAAGATGTGCCATCCATCTCTCCCAGCGGGCGATCCATGTCCAAGACAAAAGGTCACCGAGCAAACGTCCACGGACTAAGAGACGCCGGAGACTCGGGCATGGTTTGAAGCCTCTCTCGCAACCATAATGCAAGCAAAGCGGGGGCTTCCCCGCATGAATCGGTCCCTCGTCACGGATGATCTACACCGTGGAAGGTTTCCCCTGGAACCAAAGGAACGATATCCTCGCCCGCCCGACAATGGCTGCCATATCAAAAGCGAGCACCGTCACATATCTGAGGTAGCCAACCCGAAAAGAGTGGCTATCAAGCACAAAGCGAACAGCGTCCCAGGGAGACATCACTCCCGCCACCGCTCATGAAAGCGTCAAAGGCTGCCCCCATTTGCTCGGAAAACTTGCCAAAGGCGCCTCGGCCTCCATTAACCACAAATGCATTCCCGGCTCATGCGACATGCACAAAAATAATAATAAGCTAGCAACAATTCCTAGGTCAATCCAGGGAATCACAAATACGTCATTACATCTTAAATAAAATACTTTCTTTGTGCAAATACAAGTGTTTTATTACGGGTACAAAATGTCTGTTGCTCTACAAAAAAAAACAATGGAAAGAGGAAAAGCAAAAGAGCCCTAATCCGATTCATCATCATCCTCCTCCACAAATGAGAAATTCGGCATCTCGGCGCCTCCACCCGGCCACATCATCGTCCTCGGTGAACCCGGCACCTTCCTCGGCCGGATAATCCAAGAAGTCCACGGGAATAAGAATGAAGAAGGAAAAAGAAGATGAGCCATCCCTCCTCTCCTTGTCCGGCACACGAGGCGTCCCACGTCCTCGCCAAGTTCGAGACGGAGGTGCTACCTCGCCCTCGCCAAGTTCGAGACGAGAGGCGCCATCTCGCCCTCACCGCAAGTTCAGACAGGCGCTACCTCGCCCTCGCCAATTTCGAGACAGAGGTTCCACCTCGCCCTCACCGCAAGTTCGAGACAGGCGCTACCTCATCGCCCTCGCAAGTTCGGACGGAGGTTCCTCGCCCTCACAAAGTTCGGACGGAGGCGCCATCTCGCCCTCACCGCAAGTTCGAGACGGGCGCTACCTCGCCCTCGCCAAGTTCGGCACAGAGGCTCCATCTCGCCCTCCCGCAAGTTCGGACGAGGCGCTACCTCGCCCTCACCAAGTTCGAGATAGAGGCTCCATCTCGCCCTCCCGCAAGTTCGGACGGAGCGCTACCTCGCCTCGCCAAGTTCGAGACAGAGGTTCCACCTCGCCCTCACCGCAAGTTCGGACAGGCGCTACCTCGCCCTCACCAAGTTCGAGACAGAGGCTCCATCTCGCCCTCACCGCAAGTTCGGACGGGCGCTACCTCGCCTCACCAAGTTCGAGGCAGAGGTTCCACCTCGCCCTCACCGCAAGTTCGAGCAAAGGCTCGCGTCGCCTCTCATCCTTTCACCGACTTCGGCCAAAACGCGGCACAGCATCCGCAGGCATTTCAAAGAACTTCGGTCGGGCGCCACACGTCCTCGACATTTCAACAACTCGATCGAGGCGCCCCGTGCCCTCTAACACTTCGGCAATTCGGCCCAAAGACGCCGCATGTCCTCTTCATCTCGGTCGAGAGGTGCCCCACATCCTCAACAATTCAACTTCCTCCTCACAAAGGTGCCTCCTCCTGCGGGTAAACACAAGAAGGTATGTCAATAAACTTCAAACGCAAGACATAGGCGTAATAAATGCTACATAAAAGAAGAATCCCGACACGGCATGATGCCTTTCCAAAAATTCCCACAAACAAAGTTCCATATAGGATCCACATGAAAATGCCCATCAAACTCAACTTAGGTCCGGACGCCTTAGAATAGTCTCAACTTAGGTCATATTCCCGAACTAGGTCCCAACTTAGGGTCATACTCTGAACTAGGTCCCAACTTAGGTCATACTCTGAACTAGGTCCCAACTTAGGTCATATTCTGAACTAGGTCCCAACTTAGGGTCATATTCTGAACTAGGTCCCAACTTAGGGTCATACTCTGAACTAGGTCCCAACTTAGGTCATATTCTGAACTAGGTCCCAACTTAGGTCATATTCTGAACTAGGTCCCAACTTAGGGTCATATTCTGAACTAGGCCACAACTTAGGTCATACTCTGAACTAGGTCCCAATTTAGGTTCATACTCCTGAAACTAAACCCCAACTTAGGTCATACTCTGAACTAGGTCCCAACTTAGGTCATATTCTGAACTAGGTCACAACTTAGGTTCATACTCCCGAACTAGGTCCCAACTTAGGTCATATTCTGAACTAGGTCCCAACTTAGGTCATACTCCCGAACTAGGTCCCAACTTAGGTCATACTCTGAACTAGGTCACAACTTAGGTTCATACTCCCGAACTAAGCTTCAACTCGGGACATCACCACGTCCGCTCACCACAAACCTCACTACTTCACCACGGGCGGCCGGAAGGCTTTAAACCACTCGGTCAGGAAGACCGTATAAACCTCCCCATCACTATCTCCGGCCCGGAAGGCTTTAAACCACTCGGTCAGGAGGCCGTATAAATCGGCCAAACTACTATCCCCGGCCGGAAGGCTTTAAACCACTCGAGTCCGGAGGCTGTATAAATCCCCAAACTACTTATCCCCGGCCCCAGGGAAGGCTTTAAACCACTCGGTCAGGAGGCGTATAAATCAGCCAAACTACTATCCCCGGCCGGAAGGCTTTAAACCACTCGGTCAGGAGACTGTATAAATCAGCCAAACTACTATCCCCGGCCGGAAGGCTTAAACCACTCGGTCAGGAAGACCGTATAAATCTCCCAAATCACTATCTCCGGCCGGAAGGCCTTAAACCACCCGATTAGGAAAATCGTAAAATTTCCATCCCGGGATACCACCACGTCCTCACAATTGACCTCGGCGGTCACCACATATCGGGACATCACCCCGTCCTTATCAACGACCTCGGCGGTCACACAACACTTTAGGGCACCACCACGCTCACATACGCTCACAATTTCACGACCTCGAACTACGACCGAGGCTTGATTCCCGCCGGGGATACGTAGGAATCCTATCGCGGGGGTCCGGCCATCGACTATACGGTCGCTCGGGACACCACCACGTCCTTATCACGACCTCGGCGGTCACACAACACTTTAGGGCACCACCACGCTCACATACACTCACAATTTCACGACCTCGAACTACGATCGAGGCTTGATTCCCGCCAGGGATACGTAGGAATCCTATCACAGGTCCAGGCCCATCGACCTATACTCGGTCGCTCGGGACACCACCACGTCCCCATCACCGACCTCGGCGGTCACACAACACTTCAGGGCACCACCACGCCCGCACTCACAAACACTCACCCCACACACGAACTACGATCGGGCTTGATTCCCCGCTAGGGATACGTAGGAATCCTATCACAAAGGTTCAGCCTAATCGACCTAAGCGGTCACATAATGTGACACCGCCACGCCCTCACGCACGGCGACCTACACGGTCACTTCCCTCTCCCAAAGACGCGATCCAGATCGGGACTCCTTATCTTATCGACGACCCCACTTCTTTCATAAGTGACGTCGCCGAGGGGCTTCGTAAGTACCCCAATCTGGATCGCTCTCCGTCCCAAAGATACGACAAAACCGAGAGGCAAACTTCCGGAGGTCATAACTCCTTCATACGAACTCCGATTGAGGCGTGCCATATATGGTTGGAAAGCTCTCGACGAGAGCTAGCTTGCCATCACATTCACAAGAGCATGGAAAGTCCGTACGGACCTCTTTGCATGCCAAAAGGTCCGTACGGACCTCTTTGCACTGAACATAATCATTACGAAAATCCCCTTAAAGTCCACGAGATTCCTCAAATCAGGAAATCCATCATTACCTAAGAGGTCCGTACGGACCTCTTTGCGATTTTCCACTACTATAAATAGAGGGCTTCCCCTCCTCATTTTTACACACCTCCCACTTCTCTCTTCCTCCACTAAGCCTTCGGCTCCCCTCTAAGACCTTTCGAGGCATTCCGGCCCCTTCGGATCCTTCCGAGGCCTTCCGAGCCCCCTCGAGGTGCTCGAAGCCTCTCCGAGCGCTCCCGAGACGCTCCCGCGCTGCCAGAGGCACTCTCGAGGTACTACGAGGCCCTCGTGGTACTCAGAGGCCTTGCACGGGTCTTTCCCACGGTGTCCGGCTCTTTCAGAGTCAAAGCCGGCGATCCCAGGCCTTGCCGAACCTCTGCCCGAATCCAACCAACGATTCCAACGCACGCCGAACCTCTCGCCCGAGTGATCCCGAGCGATCCCCACGCACGCCGAACCTCTGCCCGACAGCGGCCCTACGGTTTCAACTCACGCGAAACTCGTCGCGGACCACCGGCATCCCCGAAGCAATCAGGAACGCTACTCCGACCTCAAACACTATTCCCTGCGGAAGACAGGACACGAACCAACATTGGTAAGGCTTCCTTCCTATTCTATTTCAATACATTTCAATACAATGTAGACATCCGATACTGACATGCATTTTTAAAAGCACACACACACACACAACTTTTTAAAGGATATTAGGGGTATCCGAAAGACTCGTTTTTACGAGGCGACTCGGGTGAGCTCTAATATTCTAATATTCTCTTCCCGAGGAGTCATCTGACCTCCGAACTCAAAATCTCATCACACAAAAACAGTTTAAAATTTATCTTTAAACTGATGCCCTTTTTCAATGTTTTGGGCTTAATAAAAACGGCGTGGCGACTCTACAAAATGCGAAAGCAAAACGGCGAGACACCTCCAACACGCAACGCTAAAACGGAATAAGCCAGATGCCGGGGCGCGATTGTGCTGCCTCTCGGATCCGGGCGACCTCCCGAACAGCGACGAATGCGAGATGCCGGGGCTCCGCGCGCGAGCCGGATCCGGGTAATTTCACTAGGCTGAAAACCAAAATTTTTAAGGTTTTAGAAGATGCCTCTTTCACAGGGCTGGCATTGTTTTCGTGGCGAGATATATTATCTCGCCATTCATTACTTAGGAAGGTTGGTCTTGCTGATTATCGCTACCCTGACAATGAATCTCGCCTAATTATTGAGCCACTCGATCCATACCCTGGTTGGGACCTTCATTCTGGGAATTGCCTTGCCGCCGAATGTGGACCTTGCCAAGTGAAAGGTCATTGTTGCAATGCCATGTACGAGGTTTTGAGTATGTATCTCGCCTTTATACTTTTCCTTTGTTTTTCCTTTATCTCTTCACTAAATGTCTCTTTCCCACTCAGGATTTCGACTCATGGACATTTCTGATAGACGCGCTGCTGCTGCTGCCAAATCTGATAGTCGCCGAAAGCGGCTGACCAATGCTCGACAAACCGATCTGTCCAAAGCTGCTGAGATAGAACTCCCCATCTCCCATCAGGGGGATGACTCGGAGGCAATAACTCGCGAGAAAGCTGCGATTGCCGCTGAAAAAGCAGCTGGTCAAACGCGAAAATCTAGCAGAGCCAAGACTCCCTTGCGGTCATCCACTATGTCGCAGCGAGATGAGGAGATGGAGGTTGAAACCGAAGAAAAAGAGACTGAGGTAGCGGTGGAAGAGTTTGTCCCGCCGGTTGATTCCCCCCGACCTGCTGGTTCCCGCCCCCCAAAAAGGGGGCGCACTGAGGAGTCGGAGGCCGCTGAAGAATCGACTGAGGCCGAGGCAGAGCTCGTGAGCTGGCTAAGAGAGGGGTTTGAGATGCCCACTGACAGAGACGGTTTTTATGATCTAGGCGTAGAGATTGCTTCAGTTCCCCTGTTGGAAGGCTTCAACATTCATTCCCATGATCCTCACAACAGCCTTATTGGTGCCGGCATGCTTGAGCGAATAAGCGACAGGGCAGCTATAAAGGAAGTGGTTGAACAAGACACTGATCTCTCTCTGAACTTCGCTGGCCTTCAGATCTGCGGGGTAAGTGTTGTCGCCTTATTCTTTACTTTTACTTTACTATTTTCATCAAGGCATTAAACCTTTTCTCAAATTCTTTGCAGTTAGCAATGAGTACTCTGCTTGGCGGGTTTAGAGACAAGTGCAAGATGGCGGCTCGTGAATCCGAGAAGATGGATAAAGCTCGCAAGCGAGCTTTGGCTGATAAGGAAAAATACAAGACTAGGTGTGGGGAGATGGAAAAAGAGCTGGCGAAACTCCAAGGTGAAAAGTTGAAGGTGGCGGCAATACTTAAGGCTAGCGAGGACAAAGCCTTGGAAGCTGAGAACAAAACTAAGGAGATTTCCTCGGAAAAGCTGGCGCTGGAGAAGAAGGTTCAAGCCCTGGAAGCTGATAATCTAGCCCAAGCGACAACCAACGCTGACCTTATCCAAGAGATTGCTGCCAACAAGGAAAAGGCGGAGAGTGACGCCATGGATATGTACGACAAGGCCTTACTCCATGTCATGCGGGCAGCAGCGACCAGTTCTGAAGAAATCCCAGCCATTACTCCTGAGCTCATCGCCAAGTGGGGATCGGAGCAGATCTACAGCGATTTTTGTCGTCGTGGCCATTCCATAGTTCCCTATGAGGATGGCGGAAACTTGTGGAATGCCTTAGGCTGAGCACATGGAAGACAAGCTCTTGGGTAAGCTGGTCTGGAACCCTCCTGCTCTTATTGATGATGACGCCTTGTCTATGTGGGTGGACCTGATTGGCGAGAAAGGCAAAGCTCTCAAGAACGCCAAGGATGCCGCCCGTGCCGCTCTTCGTGCCGCCAGGACCACCACCAGCGAGACTCAACCATCTGCCCCCTGATAAACATGGTTTCTTAAAAAACAGTTTACTTTGGCTTGCATCAGACAATTTACTTATCTGCTTTCTTAAACATTAGTATTCTGGTTTTTTGGGATGTCGCGGTTTGCGACTTAAACACTTGAAATTTGTTTTTTGGTATGTTGTCACGGTTTGTGACTTAAACATTTTGGATTACCTTTGGGCTCGCGGTTTGCGAATTAATGCTTTATCGTAATGTCGCGGTTTGCGGAATAAACATTTTGACGTGCTTGTGAACTCGCGGTTTGCGAGCTTAAGTTTTTATCACAATGTCGCAATATGCGACATGCATTTTCTAACTTTGCTAAATTCTTCTGACATTTGTTCTACTATAATTTAGATGTCGCTATTAATGAATTGTTTTGACTTTTAACTTTCCTTCTAAATGTTCCTCTGATTTCTATCTCGATTATTTGAATGTCGCGGTGCGACTTCAACTCTATATCTTTGCTGTTATTGCTCTATTCATTGCTACTTGTTCTAAACTTTTGAAATGCCGCCAATTTTGCTTCGATAGTTCATCGAAGACTCTCTTCCCTTTCTCTTATCTATATACATACTACTCCCTCCAAAAGAGTGAGGCTTGTCTTTAGGCAGCCTTACTCCATTACTAGAATCATAGGCGATATACACTGTGAATAATTTTCTATTTTGCGACAATCACCCTTCTTTTTCGGGTTCCTCCAAATGGCGGCTTGAAACCGTTATCTCCCAGCCGCAAGGTTTGGTGACTTGAAACCGTTATCTCCAAGTCGCCGCCCCTTTCTCGCCCATAAAAACTTTGGGACTTTTCTAGGTGCCTGGAACCGTTATCTCCAGGCACCGCGACTTGAAACCATTATCTCCAAGTCGCAAGGTTCGACTCCTGAGCCTCGTTGTCCCCAGGTGGCCTCCCCTTTCTCGCCCGTTAAAAAGCCGGGACTTTTCTAGGTGCCTGAAACCACTATCTCCAGGCACCGCGACTTGAAACCATTATCTCCAAGTCGCAAGGTTCGACTCCTGAGCCTCGTTGTCCCCAGGTGGCCTCCCCTTTCTCGCTCGTTAAAAAGCCGGGACTTTTCTAGGTGCCTGAAACCACTATCTCCAGGCACCGAGACTTGAAACCATTAACTCCAAGTCGCAAGGTTCGACTCCTGAGCCTCGTTGTCCCCAGGTGGCCTCCCCTTTCTCGCCCGTTAAAAGCGGGACTTTTCTAGGTGCCTGAAACCACTATCTCCAGGCACCGCGACTTGAAACCATTATCTCCAAGTCGCAAGGTTCGACTCCTGAGCCTCGTTGTCCCCAGGTGGCCTCCCCTTTCTCGCCCGTTAAAAAGCCGGGACTTTTCTAGGTGCCTGAAACCACTATCTCCAGGCATCGCGACTTGAAACCATTATCTCCAAGTCGCAAGGTTCGACTCCTGAGCCTCGTTGTCCCCCCCTTTCTCGCCCGTTAAAAAGCCGGGACTTTTCTAGGTGCCTGAAACCACTATCTCCAGGCACCGCGACTTGAAACCATTATCTCCAAGTCGCAAGGTTCGACTCCACGAGCCTCGTTGTCCCAGGTGGCCTCCCCTTTCTCGCCGTTAAAAAGCGGGACTTTTCTAGGTGCACGAAACCACTATCTCCGGGCACCGCGACTTGAAACCATTATCTCCAAGTCGCAAGGTTCGACTCCTGAGCCTCGCTGTCCCCATGTGGCCTCCCCTTTCTCGCCCGTTAAAAAGCCGGGACTTTTCTAGGTGCCTGAAACCACTATCTCCAGGCACCGCGACTTGAAACCATTATCTCCAAGTCGCAAGGTTCGACTCCTGAGCCTCGTTGTCCCCAGGTGGCCTCCCCTTTCTCCCCTTTCTAGCTTTTGTGGCATCCCTCTTGGCCACCATCCTCAAGCTATAGCGGCATCTCTCTTGGCCACCATCTTCAAGCTTTAGCAGCATCCTTCTTGGCCACCATCTTCAAGCTTTAGCGACATCCCTTTTGGCCACCATCTTCAAGCTTTAGCGGCATCCCTCTTGGCCACCATCTTCAAGCTTTAGCGGCATCTCTCTTGGCCACCATCTTCAAGCTTTAGCGGCATCTCTCTTGGCCACCATCTTCAAGCTTTAGCAGCATCCTTCTTGCTCTGGCTCATACAACCATCAGCAAAGAAGAAAATCATCAGAGTTTTACAAATTACTATCTCCACGACAATCATGATGAAAGTACCTCCCGCCATTACTTTCATTCTATATACAAATTTACATGCCATCAGATCGACAAATTTTACATAACTTCTCCTCGTTAGCGACAATCAAAAGGACAATAAGAAAAAGTTATACAACTTTTGTGATCTACGGCAAATAATCAAAAGGAAACAAAACAAGGTTGCTGCGGCTTCATTGATAGAATCGCTTGAGGTGGTCGACGCTCCAAGCGTTCTTCAGCTCTTCACCATCCTGTTTTCGAAACTTATACGTCCCTTCCCGCACGACGCTTGACACTTGGAAAGGACCTTCCCACTTCTCGCTCAATTTGGTGAACCCTGGTTTGGCTCCAGTCACCTCCGCACTCCTCAAGACCCAATCTCCGACATTAAAAGATCTTTTATTAACTCGCTTATCATGCTGGGCCTTCATCCTCTGCTTGTAATTGATCATCTTCATTCTCGCATACATTTTCTTTTCATCAATCAATTCTAAATCATTGCACCGCCTTTGTCCGTTTCTCGCCTCATCATAATATGCCACTCTATAGGTCGGCAATGCCATCTCGGCAGGCGCCATGGCCTCCGATCCATAAGTGAGGGCAAATGTGGTTTCCCCCGTTGAACCTTTCACAGTTGTTCGTACATACCACAGGGCTATAGGCAGCTCCTCGAGCCAAGCTCCACCTCTTCCTTCCAAATTTTTCCGCAAAGTGACAATGATCTGTTTGTTTGCCGCCTCCGCCTGACCATTACACTGCAGCCTGTACACTGCCGACATCCAATGCTTAACATTTACTCTTGCACATTCAGCCGAAAACTTTTTCCCAAATTGAGTGCCATGATCTGAAATAATAGCTCTTGGAACCCCGTATCTACACCAGATATTCTCTTGCACAAACTTTATCACCTGATCATCACTGATTGTCGCTAAAGCTTTTGCCTCTGTCCATTTCGTGAAGTAATCTACAGCGACAACCACGTGCTGGCAGCCACCCTTGGCTTTCGGAAAAGGCCCTATCAAATCGATTCCCCACATGTCGAACGACCAAGTCGGCACAATAGGCGCTTGCTCTGTGGCTGGTTGTCGAGGAATATTGCCAAATCGCTGACACTTCTCGCACTTTTTCACATATACCTCGGCATCTTTCCTCAAATTAGGCCAATAGTATCCATGAAATAATACTTTATCAGCCAGCGTTCTCGCACCAGGGTGGCCTCCACATATACCCTCATGAATTTCAAATAATACTCTCTGCACCATACTTGGCTCAACACACCTCATCAGCGGCTTCGAGAAGGATCTCCTATATACCACTCCATCACACTTGCAGTAAACCTTGGCGATGTCGCCTTAATCAACTTCGTTTTCTCCTCGTCAGGCGGCAACTCTCCGGTAAGCAAGAATTCCTTCATCTCTGTGACCCAACTCTTCTCGGCATCGACAATCTCTAAAACCTGCGGCCTGTCGATTACCGGTATTTCTACATATTCCAATAGCGGCTCGCTAGCTAAACCTTGCCCGTCAGATCCCGCCGACCTACTCAACTCATCCGCCCGTGAGTTATCAGCACGGTCAATCTGAACCAGCTCCCAGAATTCAAATTCCTTCAAAATATTCCTCGCCAAATTACAATACTTCACCAAAACAGAACTCAAGACTCCATAATCGCCTTTCACCTGATTAACAATTAACTGGGAATCAGAATGGATCACCACCTTCGTCAATCCAATATCTCGTGCTAATTCAATCCCGACAATCAATGCCTCATACTCTGCTTGGTTATTCGAAACATTGAACTTAAACCTTAGTGCCTTTTCATACTTAATTTCCCCATCAGGCGAGGTCAGAGTGATTCCCGCACCACCCTTATCCTTCGAAGATGAGCCATCGACATACAAGACCCAGCAATCAGGCGGCCTTTCCCTTTCCATCAACAAACTGTGCCCGACTTCCCCGTTTACTTTCTTTTTCGCCGCATTTTCCATCAACTCCTCCTGCGATCTAGTGAAGGATGTCTCCACAATGAAATCTGCCAAAGCCTGCGCCTTAATCGCCCGGCGAGATTCATACTTCAAATCGAATTCAGTTAGTTCAATGGACCATCTTAACAATCTGCCAGCGGCATCCGGTCGTTGCAAAATCTTCCTCAAGTGAGCGTCACTCAACACCACAATAGTGTGGGCGACAAAATAAGCTCTCAGCTTCCGCGCAGCCACCACTAAAGCGTATGCCAGCTTTTCAGCGTTGAAGTATCTTGACTCGACCTCGCTCAACGCCTTCGAAACATAGTAAATCGGCCTCTGACCCCCCTTATCTTCTCGTACCAATACTGCGACCACGGCCCAATCTGAAGTCGCCAAGTATATAAACAACTCTTCCCCCTCCACCGGGCTACACAAGATAGGCGGCTTGCCCAGATAAACTTTTATTTGCTCAAAAGCGACATCACATTCCTCATCCCATACAAAACTCTTCACCCCCTTTAACACTTTGAAAAATGGCAAACACCTCTCGGCCAACTTGGAGATGAACCTCCCCAAGGCGATAATCCTCCCATTTAACCTCTGTATCTCGCGGATCGACTTGGGTGGCGACATGTCTAATAGAGCCTGAATCTTTTCGGGATTGGCCTCTATCCCGCGTCTGTTCACTAAAAAACCCAAGAACTTTCCCGCCGTAACTCCAAATGTGCATTTACTAGGGTTTAACTTCATCGAATTCCTCCTTAGATTTTCGAATGTCTCGGCGAGATCCAACACATGATCATACTCTTTTGTTTTTATCACTATATCTTCAATGTAAGCTTCCAAGTTTCGCCCAATCTGCAACTTGAAGACCTCATTCACCATTCGCTGATATGTCGCACCGGCATTCTTCAAACCAAACGGCATCATCTTATAACAGAAATTACCCTTGGGAGTTCGAAAAGCCGTCTTTGCCTTGTCATTCTCGCACATTTTGATCTGATGGTACCCCGAATACGCATCAATAAAACTGAAGACCCTGTGACCGGCAATCGAATCAACCAACTTGTCAATCTTGGGCAGCGGGTAGCAGTCCTTTGGACAGGCGGTATTTAAGTCGGTAAAATCAATGCACATCCGCCATTTCTTGTTCGACTTCAATACCATAACTGGACATGCCAACCAAACGGGATACTGAATCTCTTCTATGATTCCCGCCTTCAGCAATTTGTCTACTTCCTCCATGACAGCATTCTCCTTCTCTGGCGACAAGTGTCTAACCCTTTGCTTGAACGGCTCAACATTGGGATTGGCATTTAAACAGTGTAAAGCGACATTCTCATCAATCCCTCTCATATCCTCTGGCCGCCATGCGAACACATCCAAATTATCCTTCAGAAATTCGACCAACCTTTCTCTCTCATCCTTGAATAACTGTTTCCCGATTTTAACCCGCTGCTCTGGGAAGTATCTGTCGATCTCTACCTCTTCTAGCTCCTCGCCAGCCTGAATCTCGGGCTCATCTCGCGTCTCTAAAGTTTCCACCTCTATTCTTTTTCGCTTTTTGCTGATTGGGGCACTGGCGGGAATTACTTTCACAGGATTATTGAATGTGTTGCCCGTAGGTCGTCCATTTTCATCCTCAACTTCCACTGTTTCACAATCCTCATCAGACTCAGCGACAATGTCTTCTACCATTATTTCCTCAATTCTGGGCTCTTTCATCTGAATAAATTGAACAGCCCCAGCGTAACTCAGGCTTGGCCTCACATTCACGACTTCCATATCGAGATCCAACTCTCCTGCGACATTCTGCTCTGCGTCTACACAATTAGGTTGTCGTATAACTATCATCTTATCTCGCTTTGCCTCATCATTCACCCCTGCGACAACCAAAGCCGTGCCATTCTTCATACTTTCAGTAAATTCCCAATCATCTTCAGCTCCAACCCATTCAATCACGTTAATCCTCAACTGGCGGGAATCAGATTTCGTCGTCATTGAACTAGTAGAAGCCCCCTTGGCTTTTACCATCTCCTTCTTCTTTCTTGCCACCGCGATGGCTTCACTCTTCAGACATCCCACACCTCTAGGAGTCGGATACTTTACTCTCTGATGCGGGATAGAAAGCACCATTTCAAAACTTAACAGAAAAGGGATTCCAACTATAGCATTGTATGCAGAAACCAAATCGATAACCATAAACTCCACTTGCTCACTTCTCGCCAGCTCACCTTCACCAATCTCTACCTCCAGCATGATTGTCCCCTTTACCCTGACTGAATGATTTGTGAATCCCTCTAAATATCCTTTGTAAGGCACAAGGTTTGCATCAGTATAGTTCATCCTCTTAAAGGCTTCATAATACAGCACATTCCGACTTGCCCCTGAATCCACCATCACGCGCTGCACCACATTGTTTCCTGGACAGATAGTGATGATTACTGGCTGGTTCCCATGAGCCTTTGTCGCCGCCAACTCACTTCTCGAAAAACTAATCACCCTGTCCTCACTTGTGACGAACGGAGGGATGTCAAAACTATGCGACAACATCATGATCTGGTTATCCAATTGAGCGACACTAGGCAATGGATCCTGAATCACATCAACAACGTTTCGGTCTTGAGCTCTTTCTCGTCGCGTCCCCTCTTCTCGCCTTGTGCTGCCCTCCAGATACTGTTTGAAATCGCCTTTATCTATTCTTGACTGAATCAACTTCCTTAAATTGTAACAATCCTCTATTGTATGTCCCTTATCCTTGTGAAAATCGCAATAACTGTTCTGATCCCTTGCCGCATAGGTGTCCTCTCTAATGGGGTATGGCTCCGGGAAATTCTCCTTCCTTAAGATCTCGCTCATAGTCGTGTTCAATCTACTAAACTTGATGACCTTCCTCTGGCCCTGACCTCTATCACGGCCTCCCTTACTCCCGCTAGCGAGATTTCCGCTGCGACTTCCTTTATCACCCTTACCATCATCTTTGACAACCTCGATCCTTTCTTTTACACTCTTCTTACCAGAGCCCCCTGTCGCCGGGGCGACCTTGACCATTTCCTCCTTGGTACCACTGCAGTATGCTCTAACCCTTTCGTACAACTCGCCAGTTGTCTTCGGTAAGCGCATACAAAATTCCGCTTTAAAATGCCCAGGTAACAATCCTGAATTAAATAACATAATGATCTCGCCCTGGCTGACAGCAGTGATCCGGTTTGCAATTCCCATAAATCTATCAGTAAAAGCCAAAATATTCTCCCCTTCGTTCTGTTTCAAGCTGCATAATTCGGTTTTTTGAGCGGGCTGGGTTCCCGACCCACTGAATCTCGCAAGAAACTTGTCCTTAAGATCCTGATATCCAAGCACTGATTCCGCCGGCTGAGCCAGAAACCATTCCAACGCGTGATCAGCAAGGGTGCTCGCAAACGCCTTGCAGATTACGGCCTCATTGTCAGTCAATAGCGACAACGTCACCTTAAATCCTCCTATGTGAGTGTTCGCCCTCGAAACCCCAGAATAACTCGGCAAATTAGGCATGCGGAAAGAAGGATCGGGGGCGACAATTTGAATATTCCTCGCAAATGGGGCCAGGTAGGAGCCTTTTACCTCCGCGGGCTTGGTTCCTGCCTCTAATTCTTTAATTTTCTTTGCCATTTCGGCCATCTTAGATTTCCATTTATCATCTTCATTTTTCTTGGTCTTCTCTAGCTCTGCGGCTTGAGCCAACTCGACGGCTTTCAAAGCCTCTGCAACTTTAATCGCCTCTGCAACCTTCTCGGCTTCCGCAACCTTTTCTGCTTTTTCTCTATCCCTCCTTTCTCGCCGCCTACGATCTCTATCTCGCTACGTCAATTCATCTCGGCGAGCTCTGTCAGAATGCCTTGATCTTTGTGACCTTTCCCGGACGTACGTCCCATCATCAGAATACCTTGAGCGACTTGGCACATAATCTCTGTCGGCAGTAGACCCCTCGTCACTTTCATATCCGTAGTAGTAAGAATCATCCCGCGAGTCCCCTGATTTGTGATAGATTCTCCTTTCTACATGATATGAGTGTTTCCTCTTGCTCCCTGCTACCTCAGATCTCTCTTTGTTACCATCTCGCCGATTACGCTCTCTTCCCGCGTCCTTAGGCGGCGACATCTCCCTCGTATGCCTATCACCCCTTCTTGATGCACTCTGACTAGCCATCCTCCCTCCTTTCTCTCTTCCATCAACTTCAACCGACACTTCTGGCGGGATTTCAGTGGGCGGCTGGCCCATTTTTCTCAATCTATCATTATTGGCGAGAAACTTCATCATGAATGCATTTTCTTTCCGCAACTGCTCGACTACTGCTCTTGCGTTATCGGTTTTTGAAGGAGCAGGATCATGCTCGCTGGCCAGGGTTTTTCCCCTTCTCGCTCGCTCCTGCTCTCCCTGCCCCCTCGCCAACCTGATTGCCGAATCTGTCTCGGAAGTATGAACCTCGCCTTCCCGCGCAGTCCCAGATCTCGCCCTGCGGGCATCCTTCGCATTTGGAGTTTCCGTCACTTAGGAATTCGGGCGCCTTTAGTCTGAGTACCTTTTTCTTGCACCATTCTGATCACTTTCTGGGTTCACAAACAACTTTCAGCCAGAACAAGCCAAAAAAACGCTAACAACAACCTTGAACACAATTTCTGGGGAACTTCAACAGTGACGTCAACCTCACGAACAACACTCCACCACCTACAACCAGCTCAACCGAGCCACTAGAACCACCACCAACCGCTAATAAACTTAAGCAAGGAAAGAAATTCAAGTCCCGGCAACGGAACCAACTGATGCTACCATTAGGAATTTTGGTTGCACAGGAACTGAAAGGGTTGGGATACACCGGCTTCCTCCTTGCAAGATGGGTTGCCTACACACAAGAAAGCACGTCAACTAGGCCGGGGGTGACTCCGGCGAACCCCCTCCGGCGTGAGAATGAGGTTAGATGGTCAAGGTGATGGGGGGACACTTGTCAACCATCCAAAAGGGGGTCTCAACCAACCTTAAGTTAGTGGGATTTCACTATTCACCTTGTCACATCAATCACACATCACAAGTAGCTAGGGTTAAGGGGTCAGGCGCCAACTGAAAACAAGTGGCGGAAACACTCAGGCATCCATGCCGCATAGGCGACATCCCTAGGAAGGAGGGCGACACTCTAAATGTCGCCCTCAGCTGGGTGCCCTTGCGGGAAAACAGACCCCCCATGTGCACACAATCATAACGCACTTCACCCTTGCTACGGGGGTTCTCGCTTGACCTTGTTGCATGCGCAGCCATACTCTCACGCGCCTTCTCATCATTGCTTCATTAGGGCCCATGAAGCCTACTCCTTAAAGGTCGCTCCTCCGGGATAATTTCCTTGGGCGGCCCAGGTCCAGTGGGCCTGGCCCACAACTAACTATTGGGCCTGACTTCCTAGTATTCGGGCTCAATCTATTTTATACGATCGCATCACATTCTAATGCATGAAAGTGTTTTAAAATGCAATACAATAAATCATTTTTGAACAATTACGGAAATTGAGTTATATAAGTATTCTCTTGGTCTCATAATTAAATATTACAGGTTAATTTATTTATTTTCGTCAATTATATTATTGAATTTTGACAATATTTGATGAGAATTTTAATGATATAAATAATTTCATATGAGGCCCCTTCATCGAATTTTTTCTCAAATAATACCTTTTTACTTTTTTATTTATCAAAGTGACTTACTGTTCAAAGTTTTGCCCAAAATGTCCCACTTTTTTTAAACTCGCTACACCGTGTAGCGATTTTAAAATTTTCCGTTTAAAATCGCTACACGGTGTAGCGATTTTAAATTTGTTAAAATTTATTTTAATATTTATGATATTTGTGATATTTAAAAAAAAAAAAAAAACTAAATTGAAATCGCTACACGAAGTAGCGATTTCAATAAAACCAAGCCAAAGTCCGTACGTCCAACACTCCAACCAAAACAATAAATAAAGTTTGTACTTCGTTCCGCCCCACTTTAAATTACAAAATAATAATATAAAAATTATATATTAATAAAGAAAATTAAATAGAAATATTATTACAAAACAATAAATAAAGTTTGTACTTCGTTCCGCCCCACTTCAGAGACAAGCTCTCACTTTAAATTACAAAACAATAAATAAAGTTTTTACTTCGTTCCGCCCCACTTCAGAGACAAGCTCTCAGTAGCACATGCAGCTAAAGGAGGTTTAATGGAAAACATTGAGTTTTATTTTGACGAAGACACAACTGTTTAATGATAATGATAATGATAATGAACGGGTAAAAAGTGATGATATTGGAGTGTCACGAAATTTGACATGAATATACAAAACGTCATTTTTCTATTTTTTATTTTATGCTTTTCAAATTTGTTTAATTTCTTTATTGTTAGTGGGCATATCGTTTGTTTAGTGAGACATTACTAGATCATATTGTTATGTTGTTAGGTTGTATATACGGTTTAGGATATGGGCGGACCTACACTAAGGGATAAGGGAGCATTTGCTCTCATTGATTTTTGATTTTGCATCATATTAATACTACGAAATTTTGAAAATTTAGATTTTTACTATTAAAAATTGTATTCCCCCCTTTGATTATGAAAAAATAGCACTATATCATAATTTTACCCCCTTTTAAATTAAGTTTAGATACTGATGATGCCAAAATCGTCAAAACAACCCAAATTCAAGCGATGATTGCTCCGATGATTGCAAGGCCTGAAAATAAGAGAAAACACGTAAACTAAGCCGGGGCGGATCCGGCTAAAGGCCCTCCGGCGTGAGAGTAAGTTCACGGTTTGTATATGAGAAAACAAATTGACAGAGTTTCCCCAATGTAAAAAGTAACGTACCCAATAATGAGCCATGGGGCTTGTATTTATAGGAATGGATTGATAGAATCCATGTTGGAGTGAACTTGCAAAGAGATAAGATATAATCTTTGATGAATTATATCTGATAAAGAGTTCTTGTTTGACTTGAAGTGGTGTTGGTAATTATAATCCTGATTGGATCATTCTTGTATGTAAAATCCTTGTTGAATAAGGGTTTGTATAGCGCTGGCCGGAGCAGCAGGAACATAAATGTTTTACCTCGGCCTTGGCAAATAGTCCGAGGTAAATGATTACGCTTCCTCGTCATTTGGAGATTGGCCGGGCATGTATATATGCCGGGGTAAATGATTTTGTTTCCTCGTCACAGTGACGAAATGCCGAGGTAAGAACTTTTCTCTCTTCGTCACTTGCGACATGACGGCCCAAGCATGATGACATAAGGCCGAGGTAAACGTTCCTCGTCATACGAAGAAGACCTTACTCGGCCCTGATACTTGGTTATTAGATAATATTCATAGCCCAATATAATTGGGCCCAGCTTGAGCAAGCCCATGTTCGTATCTCGGTTTATACCGCTCAGTGGCCCCCGACTTTCTAGCTCGGCTTAGGACGAGTAGAAAGTCACCTCGTCCTCGTCTATGGGATACGAACAGGTTTGCCACGTGTCCTCGGTGTTGCTTCCTGTAATTGACGGTTGCTATTCTGATGATTACATGGGGCCCCCAGTCTTGTCACGCCTCGAAAACTGTTATATGCATTTAATTCTTGGGGCGCCTTACCCGTTTTTTCCCTTTACCCATGGGTTTGACCCAATTGAGGGGTTATAAAAGGCCAAAACCCTTTCATTTCAATCTTTACAAACCCCATTTATTCGAGAGCAAAGGCAAGGTTCAGGCGACGAGACATTCCGGCGATCTCCATCTGTTCGAACCCAGTTTCCGGCGAACTCGATTCTTCCGGCGACGTTGCTTTCTGTTGCGATTCCATTCATTCCTTCACACTCAGGTATGAAATTCTTTCCCCTTTCTGCATTTCGCTTTTGATTTCCAGTTTTCTAGGGTGTTTTGAAATAATTTTGAATGTGTCAAGAAAAACGAACCGCCATTGTTGAAGAATGAAGCTTTTCTTCATGAATTCAAGTTTTAAACTTTCAAAACTTTCAATCTTTGATTTTCTTTTGGGTCTTGTTGAACACTTTTGAATATTGAACGAACTCCCCCTTTAATCTTTGATTCCCCTTAGACATGGCTCGTTCTTGGGATCATTCCCCCCGATTCCGTTATGGATATCACACTGGCAATCTAAGGGTCTATCGGAGAGAGAGGGGACCTTGGATGATGCTGACCTTGGATGAAATAAGCAAGCAATTAAGAGGTTATGGCCGGACTCGGTTATTCCTTCAATACCCAGATTCCACAAGAATAGATAGGATTGAGTCTGGTTCACCCAACGTTATAGTTTTTGAGGATAGGGCTGAGATGATGGAGCACATCGAACTGTTCTACCCGGCCTCCAATCGCGAAATGCGTGAGCGTCTGAGAGGTACGGCTCCCTCCTCGGCCTTATGACATGACGAGGAGGGGAAACTCCCTTCCCCGTCCTAAAATCAGCCACTGACGAGGTAACTAACTTTGTCCCCTCGTCTTTATGCAGATATGACGGGAAGAGAAGGAGTACCCTCCTCGTCTACTCAAATAGTTGATGCCTTCGTGGAAGGTGCTCAAGCTGATGGCCGCTTGGTACGAAGAAGGGATAGCCGAGGTAAACAAAAGGAGAGGGCTCCAAAGCCTGGGGATCCCATGATCGAGAAGTTATATTCCAAGTACGGGGTGGATAGAACCGAGTACAATTTAACTTATATGGGCAAGCTTGACCTCAAGACTGATAAGGAAGAGCAGAATTTCTACTACAACCAAGATTATGTCCATCTTTATTTCATACAGTTTCAACAGGGGCTTCTTCTTCCCTTAGACCCATTCATCAATGAATTTTTGGATGATGTTAGGGCAGTGCCGGCCATGCTAGGAGCCAATGGCACTAGGGTTCTTGTGAGCTTCATTGTCCTCTGCCGTAGCCTAGGTTTTGAGCCGACCATGGGTGCTTTCCGTCATTTCTACGTAGTCCAAGTTATCAAGGAAAGTTGGCTCGTAGTTATTAGGAGCGCCTCCAAAAAACCAAAGTTGCTTCTCCCCATGTCTAGCAAAGTTGCAGGCTGGGATAATCACGTTATCCGGGTTGAGAGTCGTCAAGGTTGGGAGTTCCAGTCTCCTTGCAAGGATCCCACTTCCTCCTTTGCTGTCCAACAATATGAGTGGACCCAGGCTTTAATCAAGCGTTTAGAGGAGTTTGCCGAGGTAGGGCTACCTCGGCTTGGAAAGGCGGTTGAATCCTCGGATCATTACTATATCAAGCGGGATTGATGCGGGGAGCTAAGGACGGGGTGGCTCCCTGCGTCATCGTCGAAAAGAGGACGGCGTTTCAACGATTGGACAATACACCCCGGCTTAGTATTCCATGAAGATTGTACTAGGTGCATGACCGAGCGTCCCCGTGATCAATGTCTGAAAGCAATTGACATTGTTGGATGTAAACATTTATCTTTGTTACTCGTAATTTTTGAATGCTTCCCTTCTGCTCGTACTTAATAATTTTTTCCTCGTCCTTTGTATTTAACCACCGAGGAAGAAGCGGCCATAGCCATGGAGGCTTAGTCCCCGAGGAGGCGATAAAGAGAAAGAGGAAACAAAGCAAGAAGTCTGCTTTGGTGGAGAGGAGAGAGGAGACCAATGCTCGTAACCTGATACTGAACGTTCAAGGTGATAAACCCCTTCCCCTCAAACTGCACGAAGATGCTAATGCCGAGGGTGCAGCATCCGAGGAACGGGTTGAGCCAATAACTGGAGATGGGCTTAACCCTCATGTTGAGGCCGAGGAAGAAAAGGCCAAGGCCGAGGAACATCTCCGGCTCAAGGAAGAAGAGCTTGCTACGGCAAGGAAAGAAAAATCTGAGGTCCAAACTAGGGCCGAGGAAGCTGAAGCCCGGTGCAGAGGGTTGGAAGCCACCCTTCCGGCTAGGGAGGAAGAGGCCGTGGCGCGCTTCAAAGAGAGCTCGGCCTTCAAGGAAGCTGTAAAGGCCAGCTCGGCCTTTCATGATGTCGTGGATGAGCAAACGGCAACCATGTTTGAAGACGGGTATCTCCACCTTGCCCGTAGCATCCTGGCTGACCCTTCCACCGGCTTAGATCTTAACAAAGTAGCCATGTTGATCTGCCAGGATCAATATAGCGAGGAAGTCAGGGCTCTCCACCACCTGGTCCCTTTTTCTGAAAGCAACTTGGAAATAATGGCGACGAAAGGATGCTCAAGCATGCGAGGGGAAGTGTGGAGGCGGCCTCTGTCTGATCCCAGTAATATAAAAGACTTAGTGGAGCGATCCGGGATGCGGGAAGAGCTGAGGCCATGGAAGCTGGGGTGGAAGGAGAGGCCGAGCAGACTAATGCCCTTACTGAGCAAACGGTCCTTCCTCCCCCCGGCTCCATTACTGAGGAGTGGCTTGAGAAGTCTTTTGATGACGAGCATCAAACTTAGGATAGATTTTCCTTTTTGCTTTTTGTAATAGAGGTAGGATTTGTAATTCTTTTTGATTATCAATGAAAAATCCTTTTGTCATGATTCGTATTATTTCAATGAATTGCTTGTGTTTCTGTTTCTATATGCTAGGCGTAGGCAACCGGTTTATGAAGGTGGGATCCAAGGAGGGTTCCTCGTTCCCTAATTGTAGAGCAAGTGGTTAGGCCGAGGAAGGACTCCTTGGCCCTAACTATACTCTATAAGTTATTTAGGCCGAGGAAGGTTTCCTTGGCCTTGAATGTGTTGTAATCCTAAATCAAGGTGGACCCTTGTTAGGATGGATGGTAAGTCATTAGGCCAGTAGGAGGACCTCGGTCTTAGCTGATGATAATCTGAGATCAAGGTGGACCATGACGGAGGATGGGTGGTAAGTCATTAGGCCGAGGAGGACCCTTGGTCTTAGCTGTTGGTGATCCTGAATCAGGGTGGACCCTTGACAGGATGTATGGTAAGCCATTAGGCCAAGGAGGACCCTTGGTCTTGGGCATTGGTATCTGAATCAAGGTGGACCCTTGACGAGGATGTGTGGTAAGCCATTAGGCGAGGAGGACCCTTGGTCTTGGGCACATTGGTAATCCTGAATCAAGGTGGACCCTTGACGGGATGTGTGGTAAGCCATTAGGCGAGGAGGACCCTTGGTCTTGGGCATTGGTATCTGAATCAAGGTGGACCCTTGACGGGATGTGTGGTAAGCCATTAGGCCAAGGAGGACCCTTGGTCTTGGGCATTGGTATCTGAATCAAGGTGGACCCTTGACGGGATGTGTGGTAAGCCACTTAGGCGAGGAGGACCCTTGAGTCTTGGTACGGTGGTATCCTGAATCAAGGTGGACCCTTGACAGGATGTGTGGTTCGAAGAGTCGGGGGTAAAATCCTCGTCTCCGGTGTCTGTATGAAGAGTTGATAGTTGCTTTGCATGCTGGAAGAAACTGCTTTCGTAAAACTGAAATACGATTACATCGAACTGCAATCCTATCAACTAACATAAAATAAGAGACAGAAAATAAGAAACTAATCTATTGTGAAATAAACTAGACTAGTGATAATATTTTCTAAGGTTGTCGGAGTGCCACGGATGCTTGAGATCCTTCCCCTCCTTTGTCTTCAATCTGTAGGTCCCTTCTCGAATGACTTGAGTGATGATATATGGACCTTCCCAATTTGGGGAGAGCTTGTTACGTTACGCCTTCCGACCGGTAGCTTCAATTTTTCTAAGTACCCAATCGCCTACTGTAAGTGCTCCAATTTGAGCCGTTAGTACTTTCGTTAGAAAATTAACGAGAGTTTTAACATTTCTAACATTTCTAACAAACCCTAACCTTTCTAACAAAGCAAGGGTAAAGTGGGCATTGCCATTTAAAGTTAAACCAAGAAAAGAATCTCAAAAAGCAAAAGAAATTGGAAAAATCCGAATTAGGCAAGTTGAAAAACAAACTGCTGGAAATTTTTGAATAATATTCTTCTGTTCAAAGCACGGAGCGGCATTTAATGCACAGGCATGTCTACAATACCCTCCGCGCGGACATCTTTGCATCTCCCGAGGGTCCTATAAATTGAACCCTCCTCTCTCGGTCTACACAACACAATTTGATCACGACGACGAAACTACGGCGAAATATAGAGAGAAAACGGTGGGAATTCCTTGAATTGCCACCATTTTCTCTATCTTTCCCCCAAATCCCACTCACTCAAAATACTTTCAAATTACTCTCATACATACTCTCATACATACACTAACTCAAGCTCAAATCACCGTTTAGGAGGAGGATTAGAGAGAAAACATAGAGGACTTCATTGTTATCTACTTGTTTTCTCTTTAACCAACTCTAATCACCAACCCTAAACACATTCAAATCTTGATACTCCTCCAAGTCAAGCTCATACACAAGGGAAGATAGGTATAACCTCCCTCTCCCTACCCTAAATTTCTTTCATCAATGCATGCATCTCAAACTTTGAAGATGTAATTTGTTCATCAATTTGTTCATCTTTGCTTGACCTAAAAATGTAGTCACCTTTGAATAAATTTCCAATGGATGACCATTTAAAGGCCTAAATCATTTTCTTACTCACTTAAAAGTGTTTTTCTAAAGATCATTCACTAAAAAGTGTTTTCCAAAAATCATTTTCATACACAAAATCTTTCTTTCAAAGGATGAAATTCCCCTTCCCAAGCAAATGAAGTGCTTAGTCCTAATGTACCCCAAGGATGGTTTGGTATAGTTGATTCACCACTAAAATGTCAAGTGATCACTAACCAAAACCTAGGGAAATGGGAACAAGCATGGATGCAAAACCCCCTTTAAAATCATGTTTTCTTTCTTGAGAAGTTGCTGTCCAGTAGCAATTTTCTCAGACCTCAGTCCATGGTCTACTTTTTTGGATGCAGATAAATGTGGAATTTGGTGTTGACTACAAAACACTTTTTGTAGACAACATCCATACCTTTCCATACATATTTTTATTTTATTTTTTGGGTGAGTAAAACTCCGTTTTACAAATTTTCTTTTAGAGACTAGTTCATCAGCTTCTGGAAATCCAGATTTCATATCTGAGATTCCCAGAAGGTTTTGACCCCTCAAATCTTCTCCAAAATAGAAAATTCCTTCACACAAAGCTTATTTAAGGAGTCTAGAAAAACTTTCATTCTCTGAGTTTATCCAGATTATGAAGTTTTAAGGCCATTGAATACATTTCAAAATCAAAGGTACACTGCCTTTTTCATTCTGGCAGAAATGACTCTCAACTTCAAAAGGTCTTTTGAGTACCAAATCTCAATCCAAAAATCATCCAAAAAATCATGGGATCAGTTTAAAGTCTTAAAAGATATCCCAATTTTTACTTTTCTGAGTTTCAAAGTATTTTGGCCAAAAACACACACACACACACACACACATGATTTTGAAGCTTTGGAAGACTCGTTTTACTGAGGCATTCCGGGTGCACACTAACGTCCTTCCCGGCGTGTAACATGACCTCCGAACCCAAATTTCTGATCTCGGGCTTTTTTCAAAGTTTTGGCCCTCAAAACAAAAATGGCGTGGCGACTCCGTTTGATTTCAAAAAAAAATCGGGTACATCACAGTGGCGACTCCGCTGGGGACTAACAAGTTTTATCTTTTCAAAAAAAAAAAAGGAAAAACTTTTGAGGGTCAAGCTTCCGTCCCGACATTTGAAATCCTTTTGTTTTGTGTGTGTGTGTGTTTTGCACATTTTCGTGTTTGTTTTGGCCGCCTCGGAAAAAGTCAAAATTTTATTTGTCGAAAATCATGTCCCTAGCTGTTGGAATTTTTGTGATTATGTGCTTATGTGTTCATTAATTTTCAAAAAAAAATTCAAAAAAAAAATTCAAAAAAAAATTTCAAAAAAAAAAAAAAAAAGGAATTTCCAAAAAAAAAAGAGAAGAAAATTTTCAAAAAAAAAAAAAAAAAATCATGCATCATACTTTTTAAGACACATAAAAAATTCTCTATTTCACTCGGAAAAAGGAAGATAGGCTGCTTGCACACTACGCGCACGTGACCGTACCTTGCACACTACGTCCCTAACAGGGAAATCCTTGTCGCGGCCCGTTTGGTCTTATTACGCCTCTCGGTGCGAGCACGGGACTACCCAGACATCCCGTGGAGCCTCGTGTCGACCATGCACTTGTCCAGTGACACACTTTGTCCGAGACCCGGTTGGTTTTTAGTTTGGTGCGTGTCATGCCACTGTACGTGTATAGACCTTTCCTTTCAAGCCTTTGTCGGCATACCGACTCAATATCTTTCGGGGACCCTAATCGGTCGAAGTTATGCCGGTTTTCCGCGCGAGACTTTGACCAAGATATTGGCCGGCGCCTTGACTTCGGCTCGGCGGCACAAATTATACAGCGACTCCCGGCATTGACCTTTGAGTCATCAAGGATTAATGATTATTCCATGCCTAATTACGGCTAATTGACGACAAGTCAAGATCAATTGTGGACGCTTATCGGTCAAATCATGCGGAGCTTTTCGTCGAGCCCTCGGACATGATCTTGACTTTCGACGTCGGCTTTGTCCGTAATTTACATCGAATGCTCGTTAAGACTCGATTACCCGCCGGACTTTTAGGATCGTTTTCTTTTCGGTCGGTGGGACCCGCTTGCCCTATAGGACCCTCGCCGAGGCTGTCCGCTACTGGGAGGTCGAAATACGGGTGGAATACGAGGGGCTTATAGACGTAGTGGCGGGGCCCACTGATCCGGGAATCGAGTAGTTTGCGAAAAAGAAGAGCAATCTTTTCCAACCGATTAGGTTAATAAAACATGTTTTAAGTAAACGTGAACAAATTACTGCATGTTGCATGAGCCCCAAGCCCAAACACCTACCCTCCTTCATTCCCACCATCTCGAACCTCGTGTCTTTCCCCCCCGCAGGCTCCGCACAAAGGCTTGGTTTCGGGCATAGGGTCACCGTTTGATCGGTTAGGAAGAGTCAAGCGCATCGTCGGCTTCACCGTCTTGTTCCGACTCCGGGTTTGGAGAATGTCTACATCAGGGTAATGATGGGGATAACGTCGCTCCGCCTCACTGGGACTCCTCAAAGCAGAACCGCGATGGAATCGGCTAGGCGAGAACGGATGAGAGTGCGCCGGGAAGCACGGTTGAACGGCCTTATGGAGGCTATCAAAAGCCATGGATTGGCCGCCGAGTCTCAATCCCGGATGGCACCTTCACCTGTGGAAGAAGAGAAAGACCTCAATCCAGCTCTTGGTCGCCACGATTACTCCAGGATGCCACCACCGGCCTCCTATGGTACTACCACCGAACCCATGCTCCTCGATCTCTAGGTCGGCTCCCCAACCACCGAGACCACTTTGGATCCATGCGGCTGACGGGACGAGCCGGTTCGCAGTCCCTCAGGTGGGGACAAAGTCAATACGGAATGCCTTCCCGTGGTTGGGGATATCTCGGAATGCCACGGCAAATTGGGATCCCGCCTCGGTTGGGACCGATCAATCCGGACTTTCGCGGCAACGGTTTGGAATGCCACCACGGTTTGGTTCGGGGCAACGGTCGGGAGCCCCTCCTCGAGAATGATGCTAGCTCATTTGCTCCTCACGCTTCCGCAAACCCATTTCTCACTCGGGGTTGAATGGGTTGCAAGCCCCCATCCCGGTTTCATCGAGAATCACCGGGACCACGGTATCCTCTCGGTTATGCATCCTCGCCACAACCGGCCATGCAATTCAACAACCCGGGGACGGCGGCCCGCACTTAAGCCTACTTATGGGCCTCCTCCGGAAATCCAAGCCATCGGCTACCTCGGATCTGCCTCCATCTTCTCTGCCGATTGGAAGCCAACGGCAAGTCATTTGGTTTCTATCCCTTTGCCCAAGCTCCTACCTACACTCCCGGGGTAATTTGGGCCAGGACATGTTTTCACCTATGCTCGGGATATGGTATTCCTTCCACCAATGCACCACCAGCTGATAGCTAGTCCTCTTCCTAGCTCAAATATCGGCTCGGGCATTCCCGCTCCACCTTTGGATCCCCAATTGGCTTGGTTTATGGAGCAACACAAGGAAATGAAAGCGCGAGATCGTTGAATTGACCGTCAAAAGGAACACTTGCTCTTCGGCCTACGGATCCCGACTCAATTGTACCTCGCCTCACAAGTTCGTGATGCCCGATCTCGAATTGTTTGATGGAAGTGCATGCCCTAAAACTCACTTGGACACCTACACTTTGGCAATGAAAGCTAAGGGATGCACAAACCGGCGGTTGGCCGACTACTTGATCTCTCTTTGAAGTCGGGGGCTTTGAAATGGTTTTTCCGATTGCGGCTGAAGCTAGGGCTACTTGGGAGCAGATTACCGGTACTTTCACGAGATAAGTATAAAGCCAACTTGGAATGGGAAACAAACGAGTTGACTTGCGAACTGACGATGCGGCGCCACAATGAGAATATTGGGGATTTCTATAAGAGGTGGAACTTAAAGCTTAGTGAAATGGTCATTCCTCCCTCTCGACGAGAGTTAGACATCTTTCGGTCATGCTTGAAGCGCATTTGAGAGCTTCCCTCGGCCACTTCTCCTACTGGCCGACTTGCGTGCAATGGTTAATTTCGGGGCTAAGTTTGAAAAGGCTTACGGCGGTGACTCCGCATCCAACAATCGGGCTCCTCCCTCCAAACAAAAGGCTAAAAGCAAAGGGATTAGCCATGCGGGACGGGGCGTAACAATGCCACTTCCTTTGTTCCCAAGAAACCTGATGCATCCAGATCCCGGCTCCAAGACTTGAGAAACTTTGGGATGCCTTTGAGTGATATCTTCAGAGGTTTGGTGAGAGAAGGTTTGCTCCGGCCTTTGGAAAACTATCAGCCTAGAAACCCCAATGCTCCTTTGGATACCTCCAAGCATTGTGCCTTTCATCGCTACTCACGAGCACTGACAGATGATTGCGTCCCCCTGAAAAAGGCAATCCAAGGTTTGATTGAACAAGGGAGGTTAGAGGTTCCTGAAGGGCCTAATACTATCAATAACCCGCTCCCTAGAAATAACAACATGAGTGTCAACATGGTCGAGTTTGGTGATTCAAGCCTTCTGGGCATAATGGAATTTGACTCGCCCCCTTGTGAGGTCGGTCAATCAGCCATCGCAGGCGATGAAAGTGGTTGGATTAAGCAAGAGATTGCCAAGGAAATCCTGATGGAAAGATCTGCTTGATAGGCTCGTCTCCAGCGTCGAAGAATAGATTCATGGTTCAACAGCAAAGAGCGGCTAGACTGGGGGCTACCTATCTTTAAAATTGTCTTTTGAGTCAACCTTCGTAGGTTCTAGTACTTTTCCTCCACCTAAGTCCTTCCTGGACATTTGTCGTTGTAGTCCATTTTGGACATAGTGGTTAAATGCCTAACTTTTAATATAAGTCTTTTTTCTCTTCTTGCTAGACTCGAGACATCACTTGCGCACCCACGTTACACTTAATTGAAATGGTTTTATCCAAAATGATCACTTGTGCTGCTCAACCACTAATTCTTTGAAATGATTAATATTTAAATTAATCAGAGTGAGAAAATCAATTGATATCCTTCCCAAATTGGGGCTTACCAACTCCCCATCTTGCATCTCATATGCTCACATCTATTTCCTCACCATCATCATCTCGCTGCTCGATGAATTTGCACGAATCTTTAAAAGCTTAAGCAAGCAATGAAGACTTAATCTCGTTTAGGTCATCCGGTAGGGATTGCGGTTGAAACCTTTCACCCATAGGAAAGCCATTACCTCACCCTTACTAAACACTATCCCTTCATTTCAAGATCGGCGTGTTTTGAAACCCGGTTTAGCCATCATTTTTTGCTCCGTACTGAGAGAAAGTCCAAGCGAGCCCAAGAAGCTAGCTTCGAGAGTAGGCGATGCGCAAAATATCTCAAGCCATGAGGGAAGGACAAAGATAATCCTCAACTCCTCAGGAGGCCTTCCAAGCAAAAAAAAAAAAAAGAGAAAGAAATAGAAAAGTTCAAGCAAAAAAAAAAGAGAGAGAAGGATTGTCGACCTCCACAATTCAGCAAAAGTCCCCGACTTCTCAAGAAGCTCTCCAATGATCAAAAAAGATCCTAAATTCACGCAAGTTCACAAAAGTTGTCGATAGCTCGGACTTCCTCTCACCATTACCTTAAATCAATCCTAAGCCATCCTCTCGATTTTAGAGGATACTCCCATTACCCTCGCCCTCGGCCAAAGTCAAAATTTGACCTCTCATTCTTAGAGGCAATCAATCTTCCCCGCCATAGATTTCCCAAACACATCCCTGCAAGCCAACCTCTCACCTTTAGAGGTTCGCCACCAAAGGCCCAAAGCCGACCTCTCAATTTAAGAGGTCATAACTTCCAAAATTACCCGATGGCCGATCGAAGTCCGGAAACCCAGCTGCAATTCCTATCGGATAGCAATTTCATCGCAAAATCTTTAAGATCTAAATCAAATTAATGCTTCATTGCTTGCTTAAATTGGAATCTAATTCATCTTGGTTCAAAATCACCAAGCAAAGATTGTGCAAATTCAAATCTGATGTGAGCATAATTCATTTCTACTCCACAAACACTTGCCGTGGATGTCCCACTGGGGCTTCGCATCCGTGTCTTTCATGGACACTCTAAGGGGATATGTTATTCAATCCTCCAAATCCTCAAAATCCCCAAAGGTCCTCAGATCCTCAAATTTCAACATTCGTTCTCTTTTCATTCGGGATAAGCCCGAACTACGGCGACCTGAGCTCTTCATAATGAAGGGAACGTAGGCAACCAGAAATGGTCCGGTCGAAATCACAAACAAATCTCAAAAAAAAAAAAATCCGGCCTCATCAAAGATCGTCCCTATATACTTTCTGCCCTTCCGAGCTTGATTCTCGATATCAGTTGGTTTTCTCCTTGTGATTAATCAAAATATTTGTTCATATCAGATTTAGGAGTTGAATAGCCCAAACATTAACAAAGGGTTTTAAGCAGCCTTGTGATCATCATGAATAAGACAAGTTTTCAAATGTCTCGACAAGTCTTCTCTTTCTACATCATAGGAAAATAGAGCCAAACACTGTCTTTCTGTCAGCAGGGGCTTCCATACACTTTTCCACACCTTGTGATGCTTATGCTCCCTCAAAAGAGTCAAACCTAAAGCGAGTGTGTATACACAAAATCGGGATTCATTCCCACTTTTCGAAAGATGTGCCCCCGCACGTAAACGTTTCGAGTCTTGTCCAAGACCGGTTGACTAAGGTCCGAAAAGATGGGTGCCTCCTCTCGTAAGACTACTCGAATTTCTTCACGCCGGGGCTTGTTAAGCGGTTTTCCTGTGTTCCTCAGATCGCACTTCAAGCCGGGGCTTCTATAGTCATCTTTGGGTCCACATTGGGTTCTTCACTACGAGATAGCTTCGCCAAGTCGCTTCTTCAAAATCTAGACTTTGCCTACTCAGATCCGGGGCTTTGTCAAGCCGGTCTTTTGGACCCGAATTTTATCAAGTCACAAGAAAGGTCTAGTCACATCAAAGAACGAGATTTTCAAGCTTTCAAAACTTGGTACATTACAGCTTCCCGTAGCATCGGAATTTAAGATTTGGGTTTCTCCCTGCATTAGCAATTTCATCAAAACATTCTCCGAACAAGGTTTTGGCCGAAGTCACAACTCACCCAAAGGAAAGAAGCTTCACTCATATCAACGTGCCTTAGAGCCTGTCAGCATCAGCTTCAAATGACCAAGATTGAGAGGGAAAATTCCAATCAAGACCCGGGATCCGAATCCAATCTCATCAAGATTGAGGTCCATGCGATACTGTTAACAAAGCCTCATCAACAACCACTATTTAAATCGCGATCGAGGGCTCTCACCTCCCCCACTTGCTCAAAAGCTGTTCCAAGCAGTCTCTAGATGCATACATCCCAATGCATCCCCTCTCATCATCATGCATCCCCACAAAAATCTCCCCTGGGTTCATGTAGAATGCACAAAACTTGAATCAATAGGAAAAATCCTAAGTGATTGAAGATCATAAATCATAATTTCCCTGCCAAAATCTTAGGCTAAGTGCATCTTCGAAAGCAAGTAAATGCATCATCTCATAATCATTTTTGGCTCTATGCATGCATCTGTCATCATGAATGTCATATATGCATCTTCCTCTTCACTAACGAATGCAGGAATTTAAACGTGAAATCAAATCCCCCTTTTCGGCAAGGATGATCTTCACCAAAGACGACCTCCAATGTCCACAAATGGGTGAAGACAGCCTCCAAAGATCTACGCTTTGGCAAAGACAAGCTCCTGGCGTCTGCAACTTGCTAAAGACGACCTCCAATGGATGAAAACATTTCAATGAAGACCACCTCCAGTGTCTACCGTTCGGTCAGAGACGCCAAGTTCTCAAATACAAATAGGTCAGGGACACCAAGTTCTCCAAATGCAAGTCGGCCAGAGACGCCAAATTCTCAAATACAGTTCGGTCAGGGACGCCAAGTTCTCAAATACAAATCGGTCAGAGACGCCAAGTTCTCAAATGCAAATCGGTCAGAGACGCCAAGTTCTCAAATACAAATCGGTCAGAGACGCCAAGTTCTCAAATACAGTACGGTCAGGGACGCCAAGTTCTCAAATACAGTACGGTCAGGGACGCCAAGTTCTCAAATGCAAATCGGTCAGAGACGCCAAGTTCTCAAATACAATTCGGTCAGAGATGCCAAGTTCTCAAAATACAAATCGGTCGGAGACGCCAAGTTCTCAAATGCAAATCGGTCAGAAACGCCAAGTTCTCAAATACAAATCGGTCAGAGATGCCAAGTTCTCAAATACAGTACGGTCAGGGACGCCAAGTTCTCAAATACAGTACGGTCAGGGATGCCAAGTTCTCAAATGCAAATCGGTCAGAGATGCCAAGTTCTCAAATACAATTCGGTCAGAGATGCCAAGTTCTCAAAATACAAATCGGTCGGAGACGCCAAGTTCTCAAATGAAAATCGGTCAGAGACACAAAGTTCTCAAAAGCAAGAAGTCCCAATGTGAAGACAAGCTCAACAACTTCTACAAGGTTGACGATCACCAGCAAGATGCAAACTCAACCAAACTCCTCCTTCAGGTCAAAATGCCTCCAAAGACAGCAAATCGTCAGCAGAAACCGCAACCCAAAAACTCTTCATCAACATCAGCCGAAGCCTCAGTCCTTTCGGCAGCTACAGGTAAGCACAACACAGGTATGAAAGCATATCTTAGTCAACTACTTTTCTAAAAGAACATTATCATCAAATCTTAGGGTGACTTCCCAAAAATAGTCAAGTCTTAGGGCGTCTTCCCAAAAATAGTCAAGTCTTAGGGTGACTTCCCAAAAATAGTCAAACCTTAGGGCGACTTCCCAAAAAACAGTCAAACCTCGGGTGACTCCCAAATACCGTCAAACCATCCCCAGCAGTTTTCGAACTACGTCCAGGCTTGATTCCCACTCAGGATACGTAGGCAGCCTACCCTAGGTCCAGTCGCTTGACCAACACGATCACCCTTTTTCCCCGATAATCATCATAAACTCTAATCTTCCCCTGCGAGAATGCCCTCAAACAGTCTCCCTCAACCCCGACTTAGGATCATACTCCTGAACTAGGTCCCCATTTAGGTTCATACTCCTGAACTGAAACCCCGACTTAGGATCATACTCCTGAACTAGGTCCCCATTTAGGTTCATACTCCTGCACTGAAACCCCGACTTAGGATCATACTCCTAAACTAGGTCCCCATTTAGGTTCATACTCCTGAACTAAGTCCCCATTTAGATTCATACTCCTGAACTAAACCTCGACTTAGAATCCTACTCCTGAACTAAGTCCCCATTTAGATTCATACTCCTGAACTAAACCTCGACTTAGAATCATACTCCTGAACTAGGTCCCCGTTTAGGTTCATACTCCTGAACAAAACCTCGACTTAGAATCATACTCCTGAACTAGGTCCCCATTTAGGTTCATACTCCTGAACATAACCTCGATTTAGAATCATACTCCTGAACTAAGTCCCCATTTAGGTTCATATTCCTGAACTAAAATCCACCAAAGGACCATCCATCCCAAACCGTCAAAGGGAAATCATTTCAAATCAAGGTTCGAGGTACCTAAGACGCCATCTCCAAGGTTCGAGGCACCTAAGACGCCATCATCAGGGTTCAAGGCACCTAAGACTCCATCATTAAGGTTTGAGGCACCTAAAACGCTATCACACACAACACTAGGAAAAGCGATAAAATGCAATCATCCCCTAATTCGACAAACCAAAACCATAGGGCGACTTCCCCAAAATAGTCAGATCATAGGGTGACTTCCCAAAAATAGTCAAACCATAGGGTGACTTCCCAAAAATAGTCAAGTCATAGGGCGACTTCCCAAAAATAGTCAGATCATAGGGTGACTTCCCAAAAATAGTCAGGTCATAGGGCGACTTCCCAAAATAGTCAAACCATAGGGTGACTTCCCAAAAATAGTCAGACCTTAGGGTGACTTCCCAAAAATAGTCAGATTACAGGGCGACTTCCCAAAAATAGTCAAACCATAGGGTGACTTCCCAAAAATAGTCAGATCTTAGGGTGACTTCCCAAAAATAGTCAGATCTTAGGGCGACTTCCCCAAAACAGTCAAAACCTTAGGGTGACTTCCCAAAAACAGTCAGATTACAGGGCGACTTCCCAAAAATAGTCAAACCACAGGGCGACTTCCCAAAAATAGTCAAACAATAGGGCGACTTCCCAAAAATAGTCAAGCCATAGGGTGACTTCCCAAAAATAGTCAGATCATAGGGTGACTTCCCAAAAATAGTCAGATCATAGGGCGAATTCCCAAAAATAGTCAGATCTTAGGGCGACTTCCCCAAAAATAGTCAAATCTTAGGGTCAAAGACCCGAACTACGGCCGGCTTGATTCCCACTAGGGATACGTAGGTAGCCTATTGCTAGGTTCAGCCACTCGATCACCTGATCATCCCGTCAAAAATGGAGCCTTACTCTTATCGACGACCCCGCTTCCTTTGAAAGCACCGTCGCCGAGGGGCTACTGTAAGTGCTCCAATTTGAGCCGTTAGTATTTTCGTTAGAAAATTAACAAAAGTTTTAACATTTCCAACATTTCTAACAAACCCTAACCTTTCTAACAAAGCAAGGGTAAAGTGGGCATTGCCATTTAAAGTTAAACCAAGAAAAGAATCTCAAAAAGCAAAAGAAATTGGAAAAATCCGAATTAGGCAAGTTGAAAAACAACCGCCGTAATTTTTTGAATAATATTCCTCTGTCCAAAAGCCAAAGATTGTAGCGTATGAACAAAGGCACGCTTATGAAACCCTCCGCGCGGACATCTATGTAAATCACAGAGGGCTATAAATTAAACCCTCCTCTCTCAGTCTACACAAGACATTTTACACACAGAAGCTGCATTTTGGCGAAAAATAGAGAGAAAACAGTGGGAATCCTTAGATTGCCACCATTTTCTCTTGAACCTTTCCCAATTTCACTTCAACCATTCTCATATCACTATTAAACACACCAAGCTCAAGCTTAAAACACTACTCAAGAGGAAGATTAGGGAGAAAACATAGAGGACTTAAGTGTTATCTACTTATTTTCTCTTTGATCAACTCTATCATCAAACCCTAAACACATTCAAGCCTTGAATCCACCCAAACACAACTCCAAAACACCAAATCTTGATACTCCTCAAGTCAAATACCAAATCTTGATACTCCTCAAGTCAAATTCCAAGCCTAGGAAGATAGGGTGTCACCATTGGTAAAGCCCTCCTTCTCTAAACCCTAAAATTCCCTTTTAACCTCTTGTTCATCTTGTTCTTCTTATTTTGGTTTGCTTTATGTCTAATTTAACTTAAGTCTTGACCTAAGATGTTCATATTGAAGTTCATCTTCATGAATGACCATCTCAAATGGTCCAAATTTTAAATCTCTAGTTGATTTGTCTCTTTAATTTCATCTCTACAAAATATCCCCTTTCCCTTTGCAAAGGACATGTTTAAACCCCATAAAATTCCCCAAGGATGACTTGAATATGATAACCACTTAACACAAAGTATTGGAATCAAGTCTAGGGATGAAAATGGGGTGAACATAGATGCAAATCCCCCAAAAATCACATTTTCCCTCAAGAACATCTTGCTGTCCAGTAGCATTGTTCTGAGACCTCAGTCCATTTTCTTATTTTTTGTACATACAGAAACTTGGAATTTGGTGTTGACTACAAAATACTTTTTGTAGCCAACATCCAGATATTTCTATACATATTTTTACTTTATTTTTTTCGTGAGTAAAACTCCCTTTTTCAAATTTCCTTTTAGAGGCTAGTTCATCAGTTTCTGGAAATCCAGATTTCATATCTGAGATTTCCATAAGGTTTTTATCCCTCAAATCTTCTCCAAAATGAAAAATTCTTTCGTAGAAACCTTATTTAAGGTGTTTTGAACATTTTTCATTCTCGGACTTTTCCCAGATTCTGGAGTTTTCAAGCCCTAAAGTCCATTTCAAAGTCAAGGGTCAACTGCCTTTTTCATTCTGGCAGAAATGGTTTTCAACTTCCAAAAATCTTTTGAGTTCCAAATCTCAACCCAAAAATCATCCAAAAAATCATGGGATCAGTTTAAAGCCTAAAAAAGAGTTCCCAATTTTTACTTTCCTCAGTTTCAACTTATTTTGGCCAAAACACACACACACACACACACACACACACACACACACACAACAAAGGATTTTGAATGTTTGGAAGACTCGTTTTTACGAGGCATTCCGGGTGCACACTAACGTCCTTCCCGGCGTGTAACGTGACCTCCGAACCCAAATCTCTAATCTCGGGCATTTTTCAAAGTTTTGGCCCTTAAAACAAAAATGGCGTGGCGACTCCGTTTGATTTCAAAAAAAAATCAGGTACATCACAGTTTGTACCCGAAAGAAACATAGGAACGAGCCTAAAGGGGTGTAGGAACAAGCCTAAAGGGGTATAGGAACAAGCCTAAAGAGGTATAGAAACAAGCCTACGCATAGGAACAAGCCTAGCGAGATATAGGAACAAGCCTAAAGAGGTGTAGGAACAAGCATAGGCATAGGAACAAGCCTAGCGAGATATAGTAACAAGCCTAAAGAGGTTTAGGAACAAGCCCACGCATGGGAACAAGCCTGAAGAGGTGTAGGAACAAGCCCACGCATAGGAACAAGCTTAGCGAGATATAGGAACAAGCCTAAAGAGGTGTAGGAACAAGCCTACGCATAGGAACAAGCCTAGCGAGATATAGGAACAAGCCTAAAGAGGTGTAGGAACAAGCCTACGCATAGGAACAAGCCTAGCGAGATATAGGAGCAAGCCTAAAGAAGTGTAGGAACAAGCCTACGCATAGCGAGATATACGAGCAAGCCTAAAGAGGTGTAGGAACAAGCCTACGCATAGGAACAAGCCTAGCGAGATATAGGAACAAGCCTAAAGAGGTGTAGGAACTAGTCTAAGCATAGGAACAAGCCTAGCGAGATATAGGAGCAAGCCTAAAGAGGTGTAGGAACAAGCCTACGCATAGGAACAAGCCTAGCGAGATAGAGGAACAAGCCTAAAGAGGATCGAGATTAACTCAAAAGTATCGCGAGATGAACTACATGACTTGAAATGACTTTATCTGAGAAAGTAATGATGATTTACAGGTGAATGAGATATGCTTTCATACCTGTGCTGTGCTTACCTGCAGGGGTTGTGCACACGAAGATCACTTGAAGTGATTGGCTGACTTTGGAAACATTTTTCGGGTAGAACACGGAGTTTGCTGTTGATATTACCGTTGCAAGACAGATTCTGCAGATAATCTGCCATTGCGAGACGGGTGTTGCTGATGATTTGCCGTTGCAAGACGGACTTTGTTGATGATTAGCCATTGCCAGACTGGCTGTTGATGAACATTGCCATTGCAAGACGAACCTTTGGCCATGATTTTCCATTTCAAGACGGACTTTTGATTCATTTGTCATTGCAAGACGGGCCTTTGACGATGATGGTGAGGATGATCCTTTCCAGCCCCCGCTTGCCGCAATGCCCCAGTGGCATGGACATTACGGCGAGCCCCAGCCTTAGGCCCTAGATGAGGAGGATGATGACTCTAATGGCGAGATCCATGAGGAGCAGGAGGGCGGCGGCGATGGCCAAGAGCAGAGTGGCTCTGAGGAACAGGGAGGCGACGGCCAGGAGGATAGCGACTCCGAGGAGAGCGGGGAGGATTTTGGTGACGACTCCGAGCCGGATTGATTGCGGTGGCCCCCTTTTGCCATGCTTTAGGACTCTCAGAGAGAGAGAAGAAACAATGCATGCACTATTCTATTGCTTCTCACTTTGTAAAATAATTTTTTTTTGTATTTTGCAACTAATGCATTCTCTTGATAGCATCTAAACTTATTTTTTTATATGCATTAGTCCGTCCCAAGAAATGGCAAAAAAGAATGGCATTTGTTGGGGGTTGGGTGTTTTTGTGGTTGTGATATTGGTATTATTTGTGAATGTATCGGGTGCAAAGCGTGCCAAATCCTCTCCCATGCCTCAGGTGAGTAAAGGGGAGTATATATATACTGTTTTGGGATGGTTTGAGCAAGCATTGGGTCGCCGATAGAATGCTGCGGATGCAGCCATTGCTGACGTCTAATGGATGGTCACATTAACAGACTTTCTTGGATAGCAAGCCCCAGTATTTATAAGAGGACAGATTCACAAAAGGCAACTTCCAGCAGTCACAGCAGCCCCAAAATCGAACTTCAACACCAAAATTAGCCTCAAGACCCAATATTTGGCCCAGAATGGAATGTTATGATGAGAGATCCAATGCAGCCCCCTTACAGGCAGAAACATCATGTGGCCAAGGAGGCACCCATCTTTTAAGACCTCAGTCAATCAGTCACAGACTCGGAAATATATACGTGCAGGGGCACATCTTTTGAAAAGTGGGAATGAATCTCGAATTTGTGTATGACACACTCGCTTTGGGTTTGACTCTTTTGAGAGAGTGTAAGCACGACAAGGTGTGGAAAAGTGTATGGAAGCCCCTGTTGACAGAAAGACAGTGTTTGGCTCAATATTCCTAGAATGTGAAAAGAGAAGACTTGTCGAGACATTTGAAAACCTGTCTTATTCGCGATGATCACAAGGCTGCTTAAAACCCTTTATTGATGTTCGGGTTATTCAAACACTAAATCTGATATGAACAAATATTTTGATTAATCACAAGGAGAAAACCAACTGATATTGAGAATCAAGCTCGGAAGGATGGAAAGTGTATAGGAACGGTCCTTGATTAGACCGGATTTTTTGAGATTTGTTTGTGATTTCGACCGGACCAATTATGGTTGCCTACGTTCCCTCCATTATGAAGAGCTCAGGTCGCCGTAGTTCGGGCTTATCCCGATTGAAAAGAGAATGAATGTTGAAATTCGAGGATCTGAGGACCTTTGAGGATTTTGAGGATTTGGAGGATTGAAAAACATGTCCTCCTGGTGTCGACGAGAGACACGGATGCAAAGCCCCAGTGGGACATCCACGGCAAGTGTTTGCGGAGGAGAAATGAAATATGCTCACATGAAGTGTCAAAGGGAAGGATTGAATTTGCACAATCTTTGATTGAGGATCATTTGAGCCGAGATGGATTTGGCTCCGATTTAAGCGAGCAATGAAGCATTAATCTGATTTAAATCTCGAAGATATTAGAATGAAATTACTATCCGGTAGGGACTGTAGCTGGGTTTCAGGGCTTCGATCGGCCATTGGGTGATTTGGAAAGTCATGACCTCTTAAGATGAGAGGTCGGCTAGGCCTTTTACTGACTGAACCTCTAAAGATGAGAGGTTGGCTTGCAGGGGTGTGTTTGGGATTTCTAAGGTAAGGGAATATCCTCTAAAATTGAGAGGATGGCTTGGCATTGGTTAAAGAAATGGGAATATCCTCTAAAATCGAGAGGATGGCTTGGGATTGGTTAAAGAAATGGGAATATCCTCTAAAATCGAGAGGATGGCTTGGGATTGATTTAAGGTAATGGTGTGAGGAAGTCCAAGCTATCGAGAACTTTTGCGAATCTTGCGAGAATTCGGGCTCCTTTTTTATCATTGGAGAGCCTCTTGAGAAGTCGGGGATTTTTGCTGAATTGTGAGGATTTAAAATCCTTCTTTTGATGATTTGGGATGGCCTCTTTGAGGAGTTGAGGATTATCTTTCCTTCCTTCACGACTTGAGTATTTTATGCGTCCCTGACTCTCGAAGCTAACCTCTTGGCATTGCTTGGAATTCTCTCAGCAAGGAGCAAAGGTGATGGCTCAACAGGCTTTCAAAACATGCCGATCTTGAAATGAAAGGGTATTGTTTAGTGAGAGTGAGGTAATGGCTTTCCTATGGGTGAAAGGCATCAACCGCAATCCCTACCGGATGGCCGAAACGAAATTAAGTCTTCATTGCTTGCTTAAGCTTTAAATGAGAATAGATTTATGCAAATTCATCGAGCAACGAAATGATTAGGATGATGAAAGAGATGTGAGCATCTGAGATGCAAGATGGGGAGTTGGTAAGCCCCAATTTGAGAAAGATATCAGTTGATTTTCTTACTCCGATTAATTTAAACATGAGTCATTTCAAAGCATTAGTGGTTGAGCAGCACAAGTGATCATCTAGGATAAGACCATTTCAGTTAAGTATAACGTGGGTGTGCAAGTGATGTCTCGAGTCTAGAAAGAAGAGAAACAAAGATTTTTATCATTGAAAGAAAAGACTGGTCCATCTTGGACTTGACAGACTCATGTCCAATAAAGGACATTCATTAAAGAAACAAACAGACAATCTAGAACCTACAAAGACTGATTGACGGTATTAATATTGGATGGGAGGGCCCTGGGTTCTGGTGAAGATCACGGAAGAAGATTGGTAACCACATTGGGGCGAGGAGCCTTCTCAATCTTCCCCTCATCAATAAGCCTTTGGATGAGCAGCTTCAAAGGGACGAAGTCATTGGTAACATGTCTAGGATACTGATGGTATCGGCAGTACTTGCTTGTATCCAGATTGGGATTTGCCTTAACCGAGTTGTAATTATCCCGGGGCTTGATCAGCCCAGTTTTTACCAAACCATTAAATGCCTCCTCAATTGGCATCCCCAAATCATCGTATCTCTGCCGCTGAGGCTTTCCTCCACCACGACCGGAGAACTGACCCTTCTCCCCTTGAATATAGTTGACGGTGCTAGAGATAGCAGCTTCCTTACCCTTTGAAGCAATGGGGGTAGAGTTTGGAACAATGGAATAGGTGGCATTCTCGCTTTCGGCCCCCGCACTCACCATTTCTCGCAGATTTGGGTAGTACCCATGCCCAATGGCTTCCCTAACAGCTGGCTTGAC
The DNA here is from genome assembly GCA_022495995.1 of Adenophora triphylla var. japonica. Lineage (NCBI taxonomy): Eukaryota > Viridiplantae > Streptophyta > Magnoliopsida > Asterales > Campanulaceae > Adenophora > Adenophora triphylla. The sequence goes on along the minus strand of JAFEMH010000059.1, from coordinate 383,602 downwards.
ACATGAAAGGAAAATGGACTTCTCATCGGATAGGAGAATTGGATGAACCAACTCATTTAGCTTCTTGTTCCACCTCCTATAGAAATCTGTTACTGACTCATCGTGCCTCTGGATGGTGCCGATCAAGTCACTTTGAGTGGTGTACCACTCGACACTTCCCTTGTACTTCTCTAAAAAAGCATCACTGATCTGGGACCACGTAGCCCGCGCCTCCGGCTTAAGGACTAGAAACTATCTCAAAGGAGAATCATCGAGAGACAAATGAAAGTAAAGGGCTAGCATCTCCTCGGTGGCCCCTTTGGCACCCATGGACATGATATAACTATTCATGTGAGTTTTAGGGCATGTGGAGCTTTCAAACTTAGTTATAGGGGGCATATTGAAGTTCTTCGGGAGGGCCTTAGAGTCCTTGAGCTCTACAGAATTGACCACGCTGGACCCGAAAGTCATCTTGTGCAATTGTTCTTTCACATACTTCAACTCTTCTTTCAAACTCGAAACCTCGGAAGATGGGGGTTGTCCTACGGTTGGAGCTACCATGGAGGACGGAACTGGACCACTCGCCTGAACAGGCGCCACAGAAGGAGGAACAGCAAACTGAGAAGCAGACGGGTTAAAGGGCAAAGCAGCCGGTGGCAACGACACAGGAGCATCCGCATAAAACTCATATGGACCTTGGATTTTTACCCCAAAAGCATCATACCCGTTAAACTGCGGCTGTGCTACTGGTGGAGGAAAGCTTTGGAGCTGGGATGGAAGATACTGCGGAATACTGTCCTGACAGATTTGGCTTCCCAACAGACGGTACTGACCGCTCTGCTGCTGATTCTGGCCATACTGATTCGGAGGAGAAAACAAAAACTGGTCCTGAGCACTAACCTTCGGGAAGGAGCTTGACTCGCCTCTTAGTCCGTATTGCCCGCAATAAGTAGACACTGGAATGGGGGGAGGTCTCGACACATTCCCATAAGTCGGCATCGGAAAGGAGCTAGGCACGCCATAAGAGATCGGCGGGGGCACATTGTGATAGCCTTGCCTTGGTGAGGATGGGGGAACAAACCCACAAACGAAGTTCCATACATGATCCACAAAATGCGCCATCAAACTCAACTTAGGTCCAGACGCCTTAGAATAGCCTCAACATGGGGTAGATACCCCTAAACAGTCTCACTTAGGATATAGATACCTTCAAAGATACTCCTCACCTTTCCCGGATATCAAAGTAAGCCCGAACCCCTTCCCTAGCAGACAAAAGTCAAACGGAAATTCTTGCAAACCCGTACAAGACCACATATCCCCAGCAGATAAAACACCGGCCGTCATCATAAGCCCAAACCCCAAGGCACAAATGCCCCTTAAACACGAATCCCAAGGCGCAAAAGCCTCCACAAACAAACTCCAAGGCGCAAACGCCTACAAACACACATCCTAAGGCACAAATACCTTCACAACAAACAATTCATCTCCCAGTAGCCATTTTAAGCCCGAACTCTTCCCAACAGACAAAAAACACAAACACGCCTTCCAAGATCAAAACACTTTAAGCACGAATGCTCGCCCCCCCAAGGCGCAAACACTTACATCTAGGCTTAGGACACCGACGCATCCACACCCGAAACCTTAGTCAGAGGACGTAACACATCCTTATGACGACACAACATCGTTTAGAGGACATCACCCGTCCTCATAACGACATCACCTCAGTCATAACGACATCAAAAATTCCACTCACAATTTCACCATCACCAACACAAGTCGTTATCCTGAAAACATGCATATAGAGGTACGCAGATCTCTACGTCCCTAATTAAAGGATCTGTCTTGTGATAAGGCACGAACGTCTTCATCACCAGCATAAGTCATGATCCGTAGCCCGAAAGACTCCAAATCACTCGGTCCGGAAGACTGTATAAACCTCCCACATCATCATCTGCAGCCCGAAAGGTTTTAAATCACTCGGTTCGGGAGACCGCATAAATCAGTCGAATCACTATCCGCAGCCCGGAAGGCTTTAAATCACTCGGTCCGGGAGACCGCATAAATCAGCCGAATCAATATCCGCAGCCCTGAAGGCTTTAAACCACTCGGTCTGGGAGACCGCATAAATCAGCCCAATCAATATCCGCAGCCCGGAAGGCTTTAAACCACTCGATCTGGGAGACCGCATAAATTAGCCGAATCAATATCCGCAGCCCGGAAGGCTTTAAATCACTCGGTTCGGGAGACCGCATAAATCAGCCGAATCAATATCCGCAGCCCGGAAGGCTTTAAATCACTCGGTCCGGGAGACCGCATAAATCAGCCAAATCAATATCCGCAGCCCGGAAGGCTTTAAATTACCCGATTCGGAAAACCGTAAAATTTCCATTTCAGGACACCACCCTGTCCTCACAGACGACCTCAGCGGTCACATCACTTCAGGGCACCACCACGCCCGCATACACTCACAATTTCACGACGTCGGAACTACGATCAGAATTGATTCCCACTAGGGATACGTAGGAATCCTATCACAGGGTCCAGCCAACCGACCTAAACGGTCACTTCAGGGCACCACCACGCCCGCATACACTCACAATTTCACGACGTCGGAACTACGATCACACTTGATTCCCGCTAGGGATACGTAGGAATCCTATCACAGGGTCCAGCCAACCGACCTAAACAGTCACCTTAGGACACCACCACGTTTGCCAACACACACTTCACACCTCTGAACTACGATCAGGCTTGATTCCCACTAAGGGATACGTAGGAATCCTATCACAGGGTCCAGCCTACTGACCTAAATGGTCACACAAAAGGACACTTCCACGTCCTCACGAACCGACCTACACGGTCACCTCCTCTCTCAGCACGCGATCCAGATCAGGACCCTTATCTTATCGACGACCCCATTTCCTTCATAAGTGATGTCACCGAGGGGCTTCTGTAAGTACCCCAATCTGGATCGCTCTCCATCCAAGCATACAACAAAACCAAGGGCAAACTTCCGGAGGTCATAACTCCTTCATACGAACTCCGATTGAGACGTGCCATATATGGTTGGAAAGCTCTCAACGAGAACTAGCTTGCCATCACAATTACAAAAGTATGGAAGGTCCGTACGGACCTCTTTGCATGCTAAAAGGTCCATATGGACCTCTTTATATCTAGACATAATTATTATGAAATCCTCTTAAAGTCCACATTATTCCCTCAAATCTCGGAAAACTAAAATTTTGGTTTTCCTAGAAGGTCCGTACGGACCTTCTTGCAATTTTTCCTACACTATAAATAGAGGGCTCCCCCTCCGTCATTTTAGACATCTCCCTCTTCTCCTCTCTCCCTAAGCCTTCAGGCTCCCCTTCTAAGACCCTTTGGGGAACTCCCGGTCCCTTTCGATTCCTTCCGGGGCCTTCCGAGCTCCCTTGTGGTGCTTCGAAGCCCTTTTGAGCGCTCTCGAGATGCTCCCGCGTTGCCCCGAGGCACTCTCGAGGTATTCTGAGGCCCCTCGTGGTACTCTGAAGCCTTGCCTGGTCTTTCTCGAGGCATCCCGGCCCTTTCCGAGCCAAACCGGCAATTCGGACGCACGCCGGAACTCTGCCCGAACGCAACCGACGATCCCGACGCATGCCGAACCTATGCCCAAATCCAACCAACGATCCCTGCGATCCCAACGCACGCCGAAACTCTGCTCGAGTGCACACTTGACAATCTCGAGGCACGCCGAAGCTCTGTCCGCAGATAACCGGCACATCCCGAAGCAATCCCGGTCCGTCCCGGAACACTATTCCATCCTCAAACACTATTCCCCAGCGGAAGACAGACACGAACCAACATTGGTAAGGCTTCCTTCCATTACTTTTTAAATACGTAGTGTACAATGTAGACATCCGATACATCATGCATTTTGCAAAGCACATACACACACACACAACATTTAAAGAAAGAAGGGGTATCGAAAGACTTGTTTTTACGAGGCAACTCGGGTGAGCTCTAATATTCTAATATTCTCTTCCCGAGGAGTAGCCTGACCTCCGAACTCAAAAATCTCATCACACAAAACAATTTTTTTAACTGATGCCTTTTCTCAATGTTTTGGGCTTAATCAAAATGGTGTGGCGACTCTACAAAGCAAAAACACAGCGAGACACCTCCACCGACCAATGCAAAAAATAGAATGCCAGATGTCGGGGCGCAATCGCTGCGCCTCTGGGATCCGGGTAATTTCAATTCCTAGCTTGAAGAGGAGATTGATTTCCGTTAGAAAGTTAGACAATGAAAGGTATGGAGTAATCTTCAATGGTGGGTCATGGAAATCAGTAATGGAGAGGAGGTTGTAGATTTAGGGAGAAAGGAGAAGATGTTGTAAACTACCTTAAACAACATTATTCGCTTGGGTGGGAGCAAGAGGCTAGCCGAGTGGCCTGCTGGTGAAAAACGGAGAGCCATAAACAAATGGCATGTTAGAGGGAGGATGACTCAAAGTTGATCATCGCGGAGAACAAGTCATGTGGAACTAACAAAGAGCGAGGAAAGACCACAAGGATTTAATGCAAGAGACAAAGGGAGATCGTGTTTAATGGAGGGGCATTGCGAGGAAAGTTGGTTGGAAAGGAGAAGGCGATGTTGGACTTGCCTAGAGGAATCAAAGGAGAAATTGTTTCAGAGAGGAAAGAGGAACCCAACATGGAGAGGTTGAAGCATCGCTTGGCTTCAACTCGCGTTAGCACTAAAGCGAGGAGGCTCGGTGATGTCAAGTCAGTATGGGAGTCAAATGTGTTCGGAGGATCATTCCATAGTGGGAGTTGACTGTTAGGGTCTATGGTTATAGTTTTAGTCTCCGGGTGGGAGATTGTTTGGAGTAGAGTCCTAAAACAACAAGGATGGTGGAGGAGAAAAGGAAGCCTAAATCATGAAGGTGTTCGGATTGAGATCGAATTGCAAACTAAGGATGAAAAGGAAACCGAAATTCGCCGGGAGGGGTGACACGACCATGCTAAGGAGGCGTACACGGTCGTACACCTGAAGATCAGTTTCTTGGATTTTTTCGAGCACGACCGTGCACCAAATAGGCACACGACCATGTCAGTACATGCATAACACTCCAACCAGATTTATTTCCTATTTCAACGAGATCTCTTCTAAGAATAGATTTAAGACTTTCTTGTACAACTATAAATTCATAGACACGACCTATAACACATTGTAGAACATATTCGAGAGAATAATTAGTTTAATCCTGGCTTGGCATCGCCACCGGACACTTGATTTGTTCAAGGAACCGGGTTAATAATAACTTGTGTTTGCGTGTGTTCTTCCATATATTGGTGTGGGTGTGTTTGATTGTTGTCATTGATTGCGTGAGTATCACTAAATTTCCTAACAATTAGAGTATATGTGTTACACGTATTGGCCCAACGGCCTACGATATTGCTTTGCGTCACCCGAATAATGTCTTTTAGAAAACTTCATCTTAGATCCTTGTAGCCTAGTAGGCTTTAAAATGAATTACAGAATGGTCCATGGAAGACCCTAATATGTCTAGGAGTTCTCCAGATTGTAGAAATAGATGATATCCGGGATGTGGTACTTATAGCTGGTCAGCCGTTAATTAACGTAATCTCAATGCTTGATTGCTGGCGTTGTCAATAACAAAGTTATCAAAAAAAAAATTGAGAACCCACATGACAACAAATGTTTTGGATTTTAATATATTGGAGTACATAAATGTTTCTGATGCAAATTTGATTTTTGCCCCAGAGGCAATTAAAGAATACTAGTTAATAAAAGTGAAAATCAACCACCACATTTTTCAGGTTTAAAGAACAAGGAATTTTCATTAAGATCGTAGATGAAACGTGTATTCTGTTGCTGCAATGATCCCAAAATGTTAGGCCAATCACTTTTGGCTTCCTTCATATTAAGGCAGAAAGTTTTACCTTCCGGATTGAAAAGGTACACACTTGTCACAGGCAAATCAAGTTCAGCAAAGTCCTCTAAATGAAACGTAATGGTCTGCAAGTAGTCCATTAGATGTCGACGGGATATCAGGTTATAGCGATAGCAGAGAACGGACTCGCTAGAAATTCGAGTGAAGTATCCAGATGAGAGATGCGTCTGAATCTTGGATTTGATTCCAAGGTAAGCGACACTGGTTAAAAATGTGAATGGAGAACCAGTGTCGAGGAGTAAACCCCCGTTACCACCATTAGGATTCGGAGCAAATGTCCCTGGAGGAAGATTAAGGCGCTCTTCTCCAACCGAGATATCAAGTACATTGATAGACCATCCATGATGATTGCTGTATTCATGTTCAATAAAAGGGACCGTTTGAAGATTTCCTTCAGGGATGTTCGGAATATCATCTCCAAACGTGACCAAGTTAACCACACTTGGAGCTGTGTTGACATCAACGAGGCAGTAAGAGAATCGGCCTTTTCCGCCATGTTGGCTCAACTGGCTGGGAAAAGAATCTGCGTGCCTACTCATTCCTAAGACTCCAGATATTATAGTGTTGGAAGGGAATCTAAAACCACCTGCCACCAATGAGCACCCGAAACGTATGTTGGAAGCAGTTTGGGCTGGATTATTATCCAAGGAAGAAAAAGTGTCGTAGGAAGCAATTCCCTTGGTATACTGTCCGGTTATGTATGAAGATTCGTACTGGCATTGATCTCTGTTTATGGTGTAAAAGGGAGCCTTACAGTTGATATCAAAAGAAGACATTTCACGATAGGTGGTGGATAGTTGGGGATTGAACTTGGCTGTTGATTGGGGGAAACATGTGGTGCAAGAAGCACACTGTGTCCACGAATGAGAACCCCCGGTGTCAAATATGAGGAATACTTTCTGGGCTGGGGTTCCTATCCTCATTTCAACCACGATTTTTTCTACCTCCTTTGTGAGTGGAGGCTGGATCACATCGGTATGAATGGTTTTGTTAGCAGTTGATTTATTAAACGAAGTCCAGTAAGAAGCTCGGGCCTTTGAGGCATGGACATAGGACTTATACCTCTCACAAAAGGTACTATTTCTGTGGGAGGCACGAATGAGCTTTAGGCTAAAGCCAGCAGGTTTAGAGGAAGCTTTTGGGATGTGAAAGAAGGTTATTAGAAAGAGTAGAAGAATGATTGCAAGTAAGGCTTTGATTCCAGCCATGTTTGGGGGATGAATGGTTCATTTAGTCACCTCTCCTTTATATATATTCTTTGGGAGGACAAAAGGACACACTTTTCTCTTAACTCGGATATTGAAAATTTGTTACTGAAGAAATACATCTTTGTCAAAGTAAATTACATAAATAAGTAGAGCATTATGTATATTTGAATTCTAATTCCTAATATTTCATATGATTTTGGATATATAAAAAAGAAAAAAAAGTCTGACCATGTTAATCAAAGAAGAATATATATATGATCACATATATATATTCATATGTAATACTTACTGCTTCCTAATTAATTATTTTTTACTTTAGATGATTTTGTTCCATAACAATTGAAATCTACGTAATCCTATTTTATAACTTATTTATTTTTACTTTCTACAGAATTTATTTTTATATGTAGTTGAATCTCATTGGTTATATGTAAAACTATATGGCATACTATTGAAGAAATCTATGTAACACTATTTCATGTATTTCACCTTAAAACTGCACGTGTTTGACAAGTTAAATATTGTAAATCTGTTTTAATAAGGCCTCATTTCTAATTTCAGAAAAAATAAAATTTATTTCTCAGATAGACTAAAATTGTATTGTAATTTCAAATATTACGTAAGAATGAGATTATCTTCATCATGTGTTTTTAAATTTTTTGGACCAAAACATAAATGTTACTGAACGGAATAAAAGTGACGGGCTAGGCCCAACGAACAGGCCCAATTATTTACATATTATTGCCATCACATTCTCTGTGGGCTAGGCCAAATTATTACCAGGTCCATGGCCCAACAGCATGAACAGTCGACCTAGCTCATTGTCCGACCTACGTGATCTCGACCTAGCTATCGTCCGACACTACGATCCAGATCTCAATTCGGGCATGACCCGATCCCATTCATCAGTCAGGTCGACCTAGACCCGATAGGCGACCTCAACCTATCCTATTACATGACGACCTACAAAGTCCAGGCGTGAATACAACTCTTTCCATAACGGACTCCTTACAAATTAGGAGTTATTCATGGACAAGATCTCTTATGCGTATCTGATTCGAAATTATAGGGATTTAATACAATCCTACCACAATTATATCTCTCATCAACAACTATAAATATAAGGCAATGTCAACCGTTTCAAGGTAATTGCTTTTTGGTTACTTGAGAATAAATTGTTCCATATAACTTATTAGCTCTCTATATACCGTACTTACTCTCACGTCCGAGGGTCTTCGCCGGAGACCATTCCGGCTAGTTGTGGGTTCTGTTTTCAGGTCAGAAGTCAGGAGATTGATTTTGCAGCTGGACGGAGATTGATTACGGCACGATTCTTGCAGCATCAATTTGGTTCCATTGCCGGGAATTGTGCATATTGACCTCAAAATTTCTTACAACCCATCATCATGGTATCTTCTGATGGTTATGTTTCAGAAGCCTCGGACGAACATAATGAGGGAAACACCGGTGCTAACACTGAGGCCGGTGCTAGAAATCGCAATGCTAACATGCCTCCTCCTCCTCCCCCGCTGCATCCGCACAGGAGGGCGACACGTTCGAATATTGTTCTTAATGGTAGAGGCCTACCAGATAACATGTCTCTCACAGGCAGCCCGACGGAAGTGCTAGACAAAGCGGGAGTGCCAGACAGAATGGCGAGCAATAGATGGTACCTCATATTCGCACCCACATACTGGTTCCACCTGACGACTTGCGAAGTTATCTCAATACGAATAGGGAACAGGAAGCTGAGGCGGAGTTGAGGCAACAGAGGAAGGCTGAAAGGAATAGGCATAGGTCGCCTGCTAGAACTGAGAGATCACAGTCACATCGCAAGAGAAATGGGCGCAGGTCGCCACTCAGATAGCCTAGATCGCAATCTCACTGGGATAGGAATGGGCGCAGGTCGCCAGTCAGGGAAGATAGGTGCAGGTCGCCAGTGAACTCAGTAAGGTCGCCTTCCCACAGAGATAGACGAGATAGAGAGGTGACTCCTCCTAAAAGTGAAAGGCGTAGGGCTAACTCAAGGAGGGAACCTCACCGAGACGAGTGACAGAGATCTAATGACGTCTCCAACGCAAGGGATGACAATCCGGATGCTAGAGAATGGTTGCAATGGAAGAAGAGGCTAGAGCAATGGGAGGCCCAAGAAGGAGGATACTGGAAAGGGCGAACGAAATGACTTTACTCTTTGTCCCTTGTCCAAGGAATTGCTCGATCGACGACCTCCTCAAGATTTCAGGTTGCCCAATCTTGAAAAATATTTGGGTGCGACCAATGCCCAGAGCCATATACATCATCTGGAAGCTACAATGTGTTTCATCTCCAATGAAGATGATATGATGTGCAAGGCATTAACCAGCACCCTCACAGGGGCCGCATTGACCTGGTTTCGTGGTTTGATGCCGGGGTGTATTACTACATGGCATTACATGAGGAAGAAGTTCCTAGATCGCTTCTCGACAACTGGAGCCCGAAAGTTGACGGTCACCGATTTGAACAATCTAGCGCAAGGAAAGAATGAAAGCTCGATGAGCTATTATACCAAGTTCAAGGAGATGGTTGACCAAATTTAAGAGGACCTGACAGACAGGGAAGTGATAAATTGCTTTAGGAATGGGGTAACCTCAACTGACTTAGACTACGAGATACAAGTCAGGAGTGTGACGACCCATCAAGAACTATTTGAAAGGGCCTACAACGTGGCAATAGCTGAAGAAAGGAAGGAAAAGAAGAATGGAAAAGGTTCCAAGTCTGAGGTCGCAAATACTGATAAAAAGGACTCAGCAAAAAATGGTCGTAACAACAAAAATGGGAAAACCAGAACTAGTGCGACTGAGAGAGTGCCCGAGACATTTACCCCGTTGACAGTAAGTTGCACATAAATCTTGAACACAGTCGAGCTAGGCCCACCAGCCCCAATGAACCCAGGAAATAAGTTCATAAGGGATAACAACAAATATTGTGAATATCACAAGGGTACGAGCCACACTACAGAAAATTGTATGAGTCTGAAACGTATCATTCAGAAGTGGGTCGACGACGGTAAGCTCGACAGATATGTGAAAGTAGCCTAGCCTGGCAGAGGTGAGCGAGCTGCTCGAGGAATACTTGAACCGAGGCAACCTAGATTGAACAAAGCCCCTCACGTACCGCCTAGAAGCTACATCAGGGATGAGTGATGGAGGAAAACTCCCTCTTGTAATAAAAACCGAGCAAGTGTACTCACTACCGGTGTAGCAGTATGCAAATGCAGGGGTCGAATCCACAGAGACTCGTTGGTAAACAAGTAAAGTAAACGCAGTGAATTTAGTAACCAAAGTTTATAGATTTGATTTAAAAAACTAAGAGCATAAAATAAATAACAAAAACTAACTAAAATCGAAAACAGATTATGAGTAGAGATTCGTAGATTGGATTTCACTTCACCATCATTCTATGCAGAATTTTACTTATAAAACATCAATTCAACTTCTAGGGTTCATTCACTTTAGCTAGGATCGACCCGGTTAGGTGGCCGGATTACAATCCCAAATACTCTCTTAATATTGTGGATTCTATTACGGTGCCACAATAAGCCAAGAATACATTAAGAACACAGGAATATGAAAACCTAACTTTAATCGATTTCTATTATGGCCTCAATTAAAGTTATTCAATCAATAATGGTCTATGTATCAAGATCCCAAATTAATGGCGAATTTGATACCCAATTATTCAAAGACGAGTTCGTATCTTAACATACGTCTAAAATCTAAGAACAAGAAATTAAAATCTATCAATGAACTAGAAGGAATTAAATAGAAAGAATTAAAATATTAATGCAAAGAAATCCGGATAAAGATCCAACCAATCTACAAATCTAAGAAATTTAGTTACTCATAATTTACAATAATAAAAACCTGGAATTCGGAATAATTCTTCTCTTCAATTGTGTTGATTAAGAAAAGCATAAACTCCAAAATATGATATGTATCTATGATAATCCCCAACTACCGTGGCTGCAGACTTTATATAAAAAGAATAGGTAAACACTATGGACCCCCGAGCAGGAAATCCCAAGAATGCCCTCCATTAAACCGCTGCAAAACTGGTGTTGAAACGGGCTAGCGCGGCCTCCCAAGTGCTTAGCGCGTCCGCCCAAGTTGACAGGAAGTTTGGCCGAGATTCTATTCTTAAGCGCGGCCGCCCTGGATGATTGGCGCGTCCGCCCTTGTTGGCAGAAAGTTTTTCCTTGTGTCTTGCCTTGGCTTCAACTGGCTTCCAGCTTGGCCCCAACTGCTTGTGCTCCAGCCGGCCATGTACCATGAAGTGGCCGGCCACCTTGGCAATGCAATGGCCTAATTGGTAATAATTAATATTCGTTTCGTCTCGCTATTTTGCCGTCGCACTTTGGCCACTATAATGAATTCTTTTGCACTTCGCTCTTTGAGATTTTATTTTTCATTTTAACCCATGAATTTTTATACATCAAATTCGTCCAAAATTTCCATATTTTCAATTTAGTCCTTGAATTTTCCAATATTTCCAATTTAGTCCTTGAATTTTCCAATATTTCCAATTTAGCTCTTGAACTTCCAAATGTCAGTTTTGTCCCAGATTTTTCAGAATTGCAATTTGATCCAAAAGCTTCCAAAGTACACTCCACTCCTCCGTTTTATCAGTAATTGCACTTCAACCCCTGTACTCATTAAATACTCACAAACCATATCAAATATACATAAAACTCGGGAATCAAACCAAAGAAAGCCTAAAAGTGCATCATTTGGATGGGTAAATACACATCCATCAAACACCCACAAACTAACCTTTTGCTCGTCCCGAGTAAAACAAAACTAAAAGAAGTAAAATTAAACTACTCTAAATACTACTAATAAAATATTAAAACAAAATATTTATTTTTGTTTTTGGGATGTTCTATCACAGATGAGTCATTGGCCACATAAGTCTCAGATCCTTACCAACACACATAATCAACAAGTGCCACCACAGTAATGGGATTACAATCACATTGAAGCATAAAACTCACAATTTTCTACCGCGGCCTGAATGATGAATGAATTATGGGAGGTCACTGCCAACAACCTAAGATTGTTTATGGATTCACTAATTGATGCTCTAAATCAATATGTCATAGACAGTACAAACCAAAAAGGACACTCATATGCATATTTACACGATTGTCAACCCGGTTACTCGGTATTGAAAGAATAATATGGCTCAAAGTTAAGTGCGAAAGATCGCAGGGCTAGGTTCATGGTTACAAATGAAGGTAAGGACATACGAACATAAGAAAGTGAAACTAGAAAGTCTTCTTTTAACAGTACATCCTCACTTTGATGATAATTTCTCCACTCACCCTTATTACTTCCCAATGTGCCAACCCACAAACTAAAACTTTTTCATACATTGACATGGGGTTGAGCACATTCCATTACTTTCTTTGGTCACCTTGAAACATAATTTCCACTTTAACACTAAAGAGGGCAAGGCTTCATTTTTTTTTTTCTTTTTTTTTTTTTTTACTTTGCACATATGTATCACAAAGAATGTGCATTTACTATTTTGCTCAAGCCCCTCTCTTTATTACATAACATGACCCACTTCTTTATTTTCGTGACCACTTTCCACTCAACCCCTTCGATTTTCAAAACATCCCCCAAAATATTTCCATTCTTTCCCTAGTTTCACTTTCTTGAAAAGGTGGGAAAATAGTGTATAAGTTACAAGGGTAGGATAATGAGGGTAAAAATGAAGGCGAATGGTGGTCTAGGATAACCTCCCACTTTGTGAGAGATTCCATTATTTTTCAAGCTCAAAAGGGGTTCTAGCGGAAATTTTTATATAAGTGACGAGAAAGTTTAAGGCTTACAAAAAGGGATTCAAAAAATAGCCATATATATCAAGTAACCTATTGACGTGTTATTGACAATCATGCAAACATGTTCTAGGGACCCCGAGAATACACAAAGTGATCCCATAAAGGGCACCTAAGTTGATGACAATGACCAAGAATATGATACGGAAGTGAGAGGTGGTGCAATCATAATTTAAATGTTTCAATGCAATCCCAATCACCACACTAATAATAGCACATGTGATTTTTAAAATTAAAGCACACTCTAATCATCACAGACTTTGGCCAACATCCCAACTATGAAAAGAACAAAATTTTTAAATTTTTCTATTTTTTTGGAGGGTGACACTATATACACTCCCCTATAAACCCACAAACTCGGAGAGTTGCCCACCCCAAACTCAAAACATGTTATGTCCTCATAGCAAAGAGAACAAAAGCGTGCCTTGGGTTCGACAGATGGCAAGACACTACTAGACAGTAATTAACATAAAAAATAAAACATACCTCATTGGGTTGCCTCCCAAGCAGCGCCTTTGGTTAAAGTCGTTAGCCCGACTATGGTCCCAATCTTACTTGGCCTTAGCTTTGCGGCCTTTGGACCATCTCTTTTCCTCATGGGCACAAACGCCCTTCTCTTTCCAAATCAGTTCTCCATTATCAACAAGTAGGGGTGAAGCCACATTTATTTTTGAAACTTTACGCTTGTGCTTACCCCTCTTTATTTTCTTTTTCTTGGGGTTTTCACCCCCAAACTCAACCTTTTCTGCAACCTGCAGAACACCATTCTCACAACCAAGATCAAGAGAGTTATCATGAACAAAAATAGTGGCAAATATAGAATCAGACAAATCACTATAGATCTCCTTACTAACTTCAGATTTTGAAGGCCCTTGTGGTAAATGTGATGGATTCGACTCTTTATGGGAGTCGTGTGGGGAGTGATACGACCTGTTACTCCTAGAGTATTGGTCGGCCTTAATGTTACTAGCCAAGGGACAAACGTCCGCATTATCCCCACTTTTCTCACATCCATTCGCATCATCTTTAAAAATTGGAAAATCAGTTATGGCTCCTACAAAACCATCTTTGGGGGGAAGGTTCTTGTCATTCTTAAACATATCAAACTTGCATTCTTCCCCCATGCCTCTCAAAGACACCACCCCTTGACACACATCAATGGTGGCCTTAGTATCAAACATAAATGGCCTCCCAAGCAAAATGGGAGTTTTCAATTGCTCCTCACTTGATCCCTCCATACACATCACATAAAAGTCAATGGGGATAATGATTTTATCAATTTTAACCAACACTCCTTCAATAACCCCTAAGGGTCTTTTGATTGAGAGATCCGCCAATTGCAAGTCTCTCATGGGTGGTTTCAACTCACATACCCCCAAACTTCTAAAAACATGATAGGGCATCACATTGACACTTGCCCCAAGATCTAACAAACCTTTAAAATTTTGACCCCCTAAAGAAATTGGGATAGTGAAGCATCCGGGGTCTTTTTGAACATGATTAACTTTTTCATTCTCATTAACATCATCATTATTATCGAAACAATCAATATTATCAAGAGAAGATAGAAATACCTCATCAATTTCCTTACTTGCATCCCACACTGTTGTGATTGACTTTGCTTGCTCTGGTGGGTTTTTCTCTTTCATCAACTCTTGGGCAACCTTCACAAATTGCTCTACTTGTGTGCCCACCTTTTCAAATGCAGCTTCTGTATTTCTATTACTTTGCTGCATCTCCATCCTTAACTGCTGAACTGCCAGCTCCCAAGGCTCACTACCACGTTGTCCAGGTGGTGGCACATGAAGAGGTTTTACTTGCTGATTCTGATGGCCACCCCATGGATTGTAGTTGCCATATTGGTTGCCTTGGGGTGGTGGCCTTTGTCCATATCCGTTGAAAGCATGTGCCTATTCAGGACGATAAGAGAAATTTGCTGCACTTGGACACATATTAGTAACATGAGATGATAAACCACAATTTGTACAATAATTAGTAATAACATTGGCACCAGCAGAAGTGCCACAAGCAGTCAATTTATCCAATCTATTATTTAAAAGTGCAATCTGCTTTGAAATGTTATCACTAGCATTCAATTCAAGTACCCCCCTTGTTTTACCCCTCGAACTCTTTTTTTGAGAGTTAGCACTCAACATCTCAAATAAAGCTTTAGTTTCTTCCGGGGTCTTGGCTCCTATCGAGCCTCCAGCAGCATTATCAACCATTGATTGACCATTGTCATTCAAGCCATCATAAAAAGCTTGGTTCAGTGAGGGTAGTGTGAAATTGTGTTGGGGACATTGTATTAACATTGTATTAAATCTTTCACATGCCTCATGAAAGGGCTCCCCCACATCTTGGGAAAATGTCATCAATTTCTGTCTAAAACCAGCCAACAGATGATGTGGGTAATAACTTTTAAGGAACACATCTTGCAATTCTACCCAAGTACTAATGTTGCTCGGTGCAAGCATCATCAACCATGTTTTAGCCACTCCCTTAAGAGTGTAAGGAAAACACTTTAGTCTAATTTGCTCTTCAGTCACTCCCTGTCTTAGCAAAAATTGAGCAACAACAATAATATACTCTTTAAGGAACGTGAGTGCATCCTCACCAGGCAATCCGTGAAAGCTTGGTAACATGGCAAAGTATTGTCCTTTGACCTCTATATTTTTTGCTGCATCGGGCAGCACTATGCAAGAGGTAGATGTGTCTACCCTAGGTCTCAGGAAATCATTCATAGTTTGTGCCGGTGGTTCTGCCATCTCGGCTTTCTCTTCCTCTACCTTGGTGGTGGAGGGTTCTGATTCGGTGTCCGAATCCGAGAAAAGGAGATTAAAGAGGGGATCGCCCTCAAATACTTCCTCAAGAAGCTTAGTGTCTTTAGCTTTATTAAGTCTGTTTATGTTGTCGTTCAATGGCACCAATGTAGGTTTCAAAGAACGACGACCTTGCATTCACTACCTAACCTACTTGTTTACTTGCAACAAGTCCCCGGCAACGGCGTCAAAAACTTGATGGAGGAAAACTCCCTCTTGTAATAAAAACCGAGCAAGTGTACTCACTACCGGTGTAGCAGTATGCAAATGCAGGGGTCGAATCCACAGAGACTCATTGGTAAACAAGTAAAGTAAACGCAGTGAATTTAGTAACCAAAGTTTATAGATTTGATTTAAAAAACTAAGAGCATAAAATAAATAACAAAAACTAACTAAAAGCGAAAACAGATTATGAGCAGAGATTCGTAGATTGGATTTCACTTCACCATCATTCTATGCAGAATTTTACTTATAAAACATCAATTCAACTTCTAGGGTTCATTCACTTTAGCTAGGATCGACCCGGTTAGGTGGCCGGATTACAATCCCAAATACTCTCTTAGTATTGTGGATTCTATTACGGTGCCACAATAAGCCAAGAATACATTAAGAACACAGGAATATGAAAACCTAACTTTAATCGATTTCTATTACGGCCTCAATTAAAGTTATTCAATCAATAATGGTCTATGTATCAAGATCCCAAATTAATGGCGAATTCGATACCCAATTATTCAAAGACGAGTTCGTATCTTAACATACGTCTAAAATCTAAGAACAAGAAATTAAAATCTATCAATGAACTAGAAGGAATTAAATAGAAAGAATTAAAATATTAATGCAAAGAAATCCGGATAAAGATCCAACCAATCTACAAATCTAAGAAATTTAGCTACTCATAATTTACAATAATAAAAACCTGGAATTCGGAATAATTCTTCTCTTCAATTGTGTTGATTAAGAAAAGCATAAACTCCAAAATATGATATGTATCTATGATAATCCCCAACTACCGTGGCTGCAGACTTTATATAAAAAGAATAGGTAAACACTATGGACCCCCGAGCAGGAAATCCCAAGAATGCCCTCCATTAAACCGCTGCAAAACTGGTGTTGAAACGGGCTAGCGCGGCCTCCCAAGTGCTTAGCGCGTCCGCCCAAGTTGACAGGAAGTTTGGCCGAGATTCTATTCTTAAGCGCGGCCGCCCTGGCTGATTGGCGCGTCCGCCCTGTCAAGTGCAGTTTTTCCTTGTGTCTTGCCTTGGCTTCAATCGGCTTCCAGCTTGGCCCCAACTGCTTGTGCTCCAGCCGGCCATGTACCATGAAGTGGCCGGCCACCTTGGCAATGCAATGGCCTAATTGGTAATAATTAATATTCGTTTCGTCTCGCTATTTTGCCATCGCACTTTGGCCACTATAATGAATTCTTTTGCACTTCGCTCTTTGAGATTTTATTTTTCATTTTAACCCATGAATTTTTATACATCAAATTCGTCCAAAATTTCCATATTTCCAATTTAGTCCTTGAATTTTCCAATATTTCCAATTTAGTCCTTGAATTTTCCAATATTTCCAATTTAGCCCTTGAACTTCCAAATGTCAGTTTTGTCCCAGATTTTTCAGAATTGCAATTTGATCCAAAAGCTTCCAAAGTACACTCCACTCCTCCGTTTTATCAGTAATTGCACTTCAACCCCTGTACTCATTAAATACTCACAAACCATATCAAATATACATAAAACTCGGGAATCATACACAAATAAAGCCTAAAAGTGCATCATTTGGATGGGTAAATACACATCAATCAATGAGTTTATCAGTTTTTATCCAGACGAGCTGGCAACTAATGTAGCAGCCAGAGAGCAAGTTCTCGTTATCCCAGGGCTAATTGATGGGTATACGACGAGCAGACTCTTGATAGACATGGGGGCCTGCAAAGACATCCTTTTTTACAAAACGTTCAAAGAAATGGGACTCTCAAAGGAGCAGCTGTCACGATATGATTGTCGAATTGAAAGCTTCACTAACCATAGGGTGGACGCAAAGGGGCAGATCGAGTTAGACGTTGATATAGGCCAACATCCATTCAGGGTCACTACTATGGTAACCTTTATTGTTATTGATGTAAATAGTGATTATGCTGCTATTTTGGGTATCCCTGGCCAGGTCGCACTTGGAATGGTGGCCTTCATCCCCCATCAACGAGTTAAGTTTCCCATGCTAGCTGGAGTAGGATGCATGAAAAGTACAGATCTAGCTTACCTTGATCATGTCCTTCGAATGGGAAAGAAGAGGGGGCTAGAGGTTGAAACTCCTGAGGGATACTTGAAGCTATCAAAGTCTGTGACCACAACTTCGCGACTATCTACGATCACCTGCATGGAAGATGCGACCTATCACTCACATGACGATGTCATGACTGAGCTGACACGTCCCTCCCAAAACACCATGGTCGATTCAGATGCAGTTAAGGTCGACCAAGTCTTCATAGGCGAGCTATGCCTACAGATCGACAATAACTCGGGGGCCACCACCAGTGAGATCACAGCTGAGCTGGATGATATGATTGTTGAAGAAGCTCCACATTTGGGGGTTGAAGAAAGATAGAGGGTTCGCGAAATCATTATCAAGACCCTACAGTTTAGAGATGGTCCGAAGCTTGAAGTTGTAGACGAGCTAGAAGTAGTGATAACGAATCCTTCTTATCCCGAACAAAAAATTCAGATTGGTAAGCAGTTGTCAGCTGAAGAAAGAGTAGAAATTATTGAGCTACTAAAGGAGAGTAGTGATGTTTTTACTTGGCGAGTAGAGGATATGAAGGGAATAAAGGAGGAGGTCATTGTTCACAGGCTAGAAGTTAATTTGACCATGAAACACAATGGATAGAAGCTGCGGAGCTTTGCTCGTGACAAAGAGGAGGTGATCAAATTTGAGGTACAAAAACATTTAAGTGCAGGTATCATCAAGGAGGCTACACACATTACCTGGCTAGCTAATGTGTTAATGGTGAAGAAATCTAATGGCAAGTGGAGGATGTGTGTCGACTTCACCAATCTAAATCTAGCCTGCCCCAAGGATAGCTATCCTCTGCCTTAGATCGACAAGCTCATAGATTCAATAGCTGGGCACACCACATTAAGCTTCCTCGATGCTTACTCAGGCTATCATCAGATCAAGATGCACGAGGATGATGTAGTAAAGACGTCTTTCCAAGCTGCTGGAGGTATCTGTTACACTATGATGTCATTTGGTTTGAAGAATGCTGGAGCGGCCTACCAAAGAATGGTTAACAAGGTCTTTGCCTCCCAAATTGTCCGAAACATAGAGGCCTATATCGATGACATGGTCATCAAAACAAATGCCGGACATCACGTGGTCGACCTAAATGGAACGTTCGCCAATTTGCGGGCAAATGACATGAAGCTTAATTCGAGTAAGTGTGTGTTCAGCGTGGCAGGTGGCAAATTTCTTGGCTTTATGGTTTCTCATCGATGTATTGACGTCAATCCAGAAAAGATCAAGGCTTTGGTCGAGATGAAGGAGCCTACAAATATCAAGGAGATTTAGTGACTCAACGGTAGGGTCACAGCCCTAGGTCGCTTTATATCTAAGTCGGTGGAAAGATCTCTCCCCTTCTTCAAATCATTGAGGGGGACGAAAAATTTTGAGTGGACGGCCGAATGTCATTCATCGTTCCAGCAGCTTAAGGAGTATCTTGCCTTCCCGCCATTATTAAGCAGCCCAGTTATAGGGGAAATGTGTTCGTATATCTGTCTGTTGGCGACCAAGTTGTGGCCGCTGTTTTAGTTCGAGAAGAAGGAGGGATACAGAAGCCCGTATATTATATAAGCAAGGCTTTATACGACGTAAAAGGTAGATACTACAACGCAGAGAAGGTAGCATATGCCCTGGTGGTGGCATCCAGGAAGTTGCGAGCTTATTTTTGGGCTCACCCAATTGTCGTGCTTACTAACGCACCTCTGAGGAAGATTCTACATAAGCCAGAAAGTTCAGGCCGCTTACTCAATTGGTTAATTCCTCTCACAGAATTCAACATCGACTATCGGCCTCGAAAGGCACTAAAAGCTCAAGCTTTGGCAGACTTCTTGGTCGAGCTTACGTTCACCAAGGAAGATAGCGAAGTACGAGCTCCGAAGGAGAAAGGAAAGGGAAAGGAACCAGCAACTCAGCCTACCACAAGTTTGCCCGACGATTGCTGGAAAGTATACTCTGATGGGTCGGCAACAAAGAACGTTAGTGGGGCTGGAATTGTATTGTTCAAGCTAGAATCAGGGACCATTTATGAGAAGGCACTGAGATTCAAGTTTTAAGCTTCCAACAACCAGGCCGAATATGAAGCTTTAGTTGCTGCTATTGAATATGCAAAGAGTTTTGGGGCGACCAAAATTGTGGCTTACTGTGATTCTCAGTTGATAGTCAACAAAGTCAGAGGAGAATACGAGGTGCTGAATCCTACCTTGGTTAAATATTGCGACCTGGTCAAGAGGCTGATCAAGGACTTGGAATTTTGGGAGATACAGAGGGATGGTCGAGATGACAACAAACTGGCTGACCTACTCTCAAAACTGGCTACATCAGACGAACCACACAAGGAGCCTATCTCTTACCTTGAACATCCAGCTTATGAGAGGGTTCAGATTCAATGTCTGGAGAATACTGGTAGAGATTGGGTCTACACCAAGTGCTGGATCGAGGAAATGCGAGCATATCTATAAACTGGTGAGCTACCTGATGACGAGAAAGCTGCTCGAGCTATCAATAAAAAGGCTCTGAGGTATGTTATTCAAGGAACCGTGTTGTTCAGAAGATCCTTCAGTAGGCCGTTATTGAGATGTGTCCACCCCTAAAAAGTTACCCAGCTGATGTACGAGGTGCATAGTAGAGTTTGTGGTGGACACCCGGGGGCCAGAACTTTGACCAAAAAATTGATTACAATGGGCTATTATTGGCTGCACATGAGGGCTGACGCACGCAACTTCGTTCAAGGGTGTGATCAGTGCCAAAGGTTTGGCAATCTTCATCACTTTCTGACCACCGAGCAAACTCCAGTGGTCGCTACTTGGCCTTTTGATATGTGGGGTGTTGATTTGATTGGACCCTTCCCTCCAGCTCATGGAAATTGCAAGTACGTGATCACAACTATTGATTATTTTACAAAATGGGTCAAGGCCAAGCCATTAGCCAAGATTACTAAGGAAAATGCCATCAACTTCATTCACGACTTCATTTGGTGTCGATTTGGAATCCCACGAGCTATAGTGTCGGATAACGGCTTACAATTCTCCTAAGCTTTCGAAGAAGAAATGAACAGAGTAGGAGTCAAGCATTGGAAGTCGTCAGTCGCCAATCCTCAAGGCAACGGGTAAGCTGAAGCTGCGAACAAGCTGGTCCTCTCTGCACTTAAGACTGGTTTAGTTGGTTGACGCAGCAACTGGTTGGACGAACTCCCCCTTGCTCTCTGGGCAGACCGCACAACCATTCGGGGGCCCACGGGGGAAACCCCATTTGCTCTTGCATATGGATCAGAGGCCATGGCACCGACTGAGCTACAAGTCCCCACAGCCAGAGTGGTTTTCTTTGACCAAGAGCAGAATGACACCAACAGATTGATCGACTTAGATTTGATTGACGAGAAGCAAGATACAACTCATCTAAGGATGGTAAATTACAAGCAGAAAACTAAGAGTTATCATGACAAGAAAGTGAAGATAAGATCATTCCAAGTAGGCGACCATGTGTTAAGGAGGATCGATTCAACTGGAAGGAGAACTCAAGTAAACAAATTATCTCCTAACTGGGAAGGTCCCTACATCGTTACTCGAGTTATAAAGGAGGGGACCTACATGATCGCCCATCTAGATGGTGAAGAGTTGAAGCACCCGTGCATTGCAACCCACCTTATTATATACTACCTCTAGTTCAGTTTTCTAAGTTCAGTTTCAAAGTTAGTTTCTATTTTTCAAGTTTGAGTTTATTTCTAGTTCTAGCTCTCCGTTTCTATGTATTCATGCTACTACTTCAATAAAGTTGCAGTTTATTCAACCAAAAATTGTGTTACGTTTGTGCATAGAATAAACAGGCCCGACTCTTAGTTAGCCTCGTTCCTTTAAACAGGCTCGACTCTTAGTCAGCCTAATTCCTTTAAACAAGCCCAACTCTTAGTCAGCCTCGTTCCTTTAAACAGGCCCTACTCTTAGTCAGCCTCGTTCCTTTAAACAGGCTCGACTCTTAGTCAGCCTCATTCCTTTAAACAGGCTCGATTCATAATCAGTCTCGTTCATTCAACAAGTCCGACTCTTAGTCGAATTCGTTCTAACAGGCTCGATTCATAATCAGTCTCGTTCATTCGGCAAGTCCGACCCTTAGTCGACTTCGTTCTAACAGGCTCGATTCCTGATCAGTCACGTTCATTTAACAAGTCCGACCCTTGGTCGACTTCATCTTAACAAGCTCGACCCTTGGTCAGCTTCGTTCCTTCAATAGGTTCGACTCTTAATCAATCTCATTTTCAAAATCATGTAAGTACAAGGTTGACTTTATTGTTAAAAAACTAGTCCGATCTAAAGCTTGTAGCGACTCATTTGCCCTATTAAATCTAGTTCGACAATCAAACAATCAAGCGGAATCAAAGCTAGATTGGATCAAGTAAAAAGTCAACTACGATTATATAAAACCACGTCCCCCAAAATGGGCCAGGACTTGAGTTAGCAAAATGTTACGAGTTAAAACTGCCTCCCAAAAAACTAGGCCAAGGCATGAACTACTTAAAGTAAAGAAGAAAAATTGTATTGGTACTTGTTTCATTACATAACCATCCTAATGTTCAAGAAAAGTCAAGCAACTGGATCGGCTTCAACTTGATCGCTTGTAGTAGCTCGATCACCCACATTTTCCTCCTGCTGTTGAAAATCATTAACCTTGCCCAATTTAGTGAAGCCTTGCCTAGGAGTCTCTCCCTCGAACACTAGCTTGTCAGGTTCCTCAATCTCCTTCAATATAGTATTGAAATTGATGGGCTCAACGGGAGGGGGGACCCAAGGTTCTGATGCCATATCTTCTTCTTCTTGGGCCAGAGCAGCCAAGTCATTTTCAGTGTAGGGCACTAGAGGATGGCCTTGATGAGCTGCCATATCATATGAATCCTCTGAGGCCCACTTTGCCAGCTGTTTAATGGATAGATCAATAGAAGGGTCCACTATGATACGTCGAGCCATGTATCTACGACCTACTTCAAAAAATGACCTCGACTTCTCAATGATGTATTCATGACATTCATCACCCTCTTTGTACACCTCAACCACAGCCGTGCTAGCAGGTTCCTTGGCAGCCTCAACAGGAGTTTTCAACTCCTCTTCCCAGTTAAGGTGAGCTAACTTAAAGTCTTCAGTTTTCTTGGCCAACATAGCAGTGCTCTCTTCCAGCATCTTGGTCGCCACTTCTAGTTCATGATCAACCTTCTCCTTGTCCATCTTGATAACAGTTATCTACTTCTGGACACCTCCAAGTTTGCCCCATGCTTCCTGCTTGTCCTTCAAAGCATCTCCTTAACCAGCTTGAGAGACTCATAAGCGACATCCAAATTAGAATGCTCCTCCTTCAATTTTGCATACTCTCCTTCCAGCAGCTCCAGCTCATTAGATTTTTGAGCCAGCAAGCTCTTGGCAAGCTTATCTTGCTCCTCAGAAGCTTTCCAGTAGCTTGTAGCTAGCTCGACCATAGCAAGGGCCAACAACAGCACAGTCCAAGGATTAGATCGACTAAAATTTTACGAAGATACGAGTAAGAAAAAAGAAGGGTGTGCATGTAAAAACATAAAAAGTGTTACCTCGGAGTGGACAAGCCCCGATCTAGCCTTGAGCACATCAGCAGTCAAGCTCTTATCAGTAAACATCTTAACCAGATCCTGGTCTGCAGCCCTCCTTACCACCACCTGACCATACTCACTACTAGAAATTGGCCAATTACCGACCACAATTTACCGAGGAACGCAGTCCATCGGTAATACCGACGGAAGAAACCTATTTACCGAAGAAAATTTTATTTTATTTGTCGTTGTTTTTTAAAACAAAAATTCGTTTGGTCCGTTGCTAATGGTTGGAATTCCGTCGGTGTTGCCGACGGTCCTTCTCCATTGGTATTGCCGACGGAGTAATCCATCGGTAAAAAGACATATAAATTGAAACCCTACCCCCTTTCCATCCATTTAAGCTTAAACATCAAAATCGTTCGCCTCTCTCGCCGTTGCCGTTTCCAAGCAGTTTTGCTCTCTCGCCGTCGCCGTCGCCGTTTCGCCTCGCCGTCACTGTTCTGCCTCGCCGTCACCTTGGTTAGTAATCTCTCTTACTAGCTCTCTCTCTAACTCGCTCTCTCTTTCTCTCTATCTCTTACTCGCTCTCTCTCTCTCTCTCTCTCTCTCTCTGTCAGTCGCCGTTCCGCCGCAGTCTCGACGTTCAGCCTCGCCGTCACCTGGGGACTCTTCTTCTCTTTCTCTCTCGATTTGTGGGGCCAAGGCTTTGTAGATTCCAGCTAAATCACTTATTTATTCAGGTATTATTCGGATTCTCTCATCTGATTACTTGATTGTTTATCGATTACTCAAAGCATCAATTGTTATGATCTCAAGTCGATTTTCTAGGGTTTTAATCGCTTGAATTTTCATGAATATCTGATTGTTTAGTATTGTTTGCACTTTCATCATCTATTGGACCAGTTTTATCTTCTTCGGTGTGTTGTGTGTATCTTTTGTGGAAATTACTGAAATCTAGAGGTGATTTTATGATTTTATCATATTATCATGTTTTGAATTTTGACAAAGCATTGTTTGTAGGTTGTAGTTGTGATTTAGGTTTATGTGGAAGAAATTTCTAGTGTTTGATTCCATTTTGGCATATTGAAGTGTCCCAGGATTTTTGCTTTGAATTTTTTGTTGTTTGGATGGGTTTATATGAGTTTAGTAGGATATTCATGGTTCAATGTTGGTTGAGATGGTGTTCCATGCTTCATAATATTTAGACTTGTTGAAGCAGCAATTATGTGTAGGTTTTTAATTGCCTAGTGTTATGTGGACAGTTGATTGTTTACTGCTAGGTATGTTTCTTTGTTTTGGGTACAAACACAAAATCGAAAATGGAACAATTATGTAACATATTCAACCGCACACTACCTCACTGGTTCTAGATCCCATTTTGGGGCAATTGACGGCATCGCGGATGGTGATGTATGTCACCTACATTTGAGCGCCTGATATCTATCCTGGCACCCTAGATGCACCTTAGTTCGAATCACACTTTTTCATCCTACCTTAAACGGTTGGTTTTTGATACACCATTTTCAAATATACTAAAATAAATTGTATGAATTTTAATCATAGGCTAGAATACCTACACGACCTAGAACGTATGGGCATGTTGCCATTGCAACATGATTTCGACAAGATGAATATACGACCCTTGAATGTACGCTCGCCGAAAATAAAATGAAAATTGGGAGTTGCCACGCCATTTTAAAGGAAACATTGAAAACCTTTTGAAAAGAAAAAAATGGGTTCGGTGGTCAGGTTACGTGTTGGGAATAACCGAGAGTTCACCCAACACGCCTCGTAAAACGAGTCTTTCTATGTTCAACATCCAAATCATTCAATAAGTGTGTGCAAATTGTGTGTGACAAAATATGTAATGAAATGCATATTAATGCTTTGCTTTATTGATAAAATTGAAGAATTACAACTTGTGAACCATTTGATAAGGGAGGCCACGTCCCAATTATAATGAAATCTGAACAGAACATACAACTTAACTGAACCTTCTGCAAGGGGCTACTTGTGTCGCGTGATACAGGACTCCACATGTCCAGTTGTGTCACGTGAAACTAATGGCCACCTTGCAGAGGCTTTACAAGGCTCAAATTACAGCAACATCAGGTAATCATAATATCACATTACAGCATAAATTGAACACAAAGATCAACACAGTCACTTCAAATGAGTGTGGATATTGGGGATCCACACTCTACTTTGAGTGACAAGTAAACTAGATGAACGAATTACAACTGAAATAATGGTCTCTGCAGAGTGGCTAGTTATGTCGCACTACACAGGACCTGCAGTGGCCAGTTGTGTCTCGTGACATAACCTAATTGAAATCAGAATCAACAGAGATCCAATCAGATCGAATTACAACATTAGATCAACTCAGAAGACCACGAACCAACAACGAATTGACCAAGGGGGTGTGGATATGGGGAGATCCACACTCCCTTGGCAAACAAGCCACAAATACAATGACATCAAACCATGAACAAGCAATTAAACCAAACAAATCAATTAAACAGAAAGATGGCAATTGTGATTCAACCATTAGGAACAGATAGAGTATAATTATTGAATTAGATGAATGTAGATTGCATGAATTATGGAGATGACAATGTGTATGAGAGAGAAGAGAGGGATGGAGTGATTACCCTTGTAGATCCACGAATTCTTTACCCAAGTCAGGTATAGAATCCTTCTGAACAGCTTCTGGACTGGATTGAGCATGGGAGTGATGGTGAATTGGAGATCTAGGTGGAGGTGTGTGGGTTGGATTTAGTTGAGAGAGAGAAGGAGGGAGTTGGATATGAGAGAGAGAGAGAGAGAGTTGTGTATGTTTGGAGTGTGTATTATGCAACCAAATGGGCAGAGTAATAGTATGTCAAAAAGGATGGAAAAGGGTCTAGAACTAAGAGGGGGAGGGTCTTATTTATAGGCTGCTGATGAGGGCAACTTGTGTCGCACGACCCAACAGTTGTGTTTTCTATGGCTCATGGTGTCGCATGACTAAGAAAGCCAATAACCGTTTCTGGCGCCAAAGACCTGGTTCTGAAACATTCTGATTTAATTCCCATCATGTCCAAACTGGATAATACCTTATAGGTCCTTTTGCCTGAGAAAAATACTTAAAAGTATTTCCTTCGCAAAAAACTTATAAAAAGTTTCTGTAAGTCTCAAAATGGACTGGGAATTTACCAAAACGCCCCTAGTGCAATTTTATCATATTAAAATGCACCTATAAAGGCTCGCGAATTGGATTTGGGTACTTACAGAGCCCCTCGGCAAAGTCACTTATGGAAGAAGTGAGGTTGTCGATAAGAAAGATCCCAAGTCCAATGAGCGGCTGGACTTGCAGGGGATATGGCTGAGAGAGAGATCATTTGAAGGTATCTAAACCTAAAAGAAAGATCATTTGAAGGTATCAAAACATGAGAGAGAGACCATTTGAAGGTATCTAAACCTGATAGAGAGATCATTTGAAGGTATCTAAACCTGAAAGAGAGATCATTTGAAGGTATCTAAACCTGATAGAGAGATCATTTGAAGGTATCTAAACCTGATAGAGAGATCATTTAAAGGTATCTAAATCAGATAGAGAGATCAATTGAAGGTATCTAAACTTGAAAGAGAGATCATTTGAAGGTATCTAAACCTGAAATAGAGATCATTTGAAGGTATGTAAACCTGATAGAGAGATCATTTGAAGGTATTCAAACCTAAGGAGAGAGATCATTTGAAGATATCTAAACCTGATAGAGAAATCATTTGAAGGTCTCTAAACCTGAAGGAGAGATCATTTGAAGGTATCTAAACCTGATAGAGAGATCATTTGAAGGTGTCTAAACCTGATAAAGAGATCACTTGAAAGTATCTAAACCTGATAGAGAGATCATTTGAAGGTATCTAAACCTGAAGCAGAGATCATTTGAAGGTATCTAAACCTGAAGGAGAGAACATTTGAAGGTATCTAAACCTGATAGAGAGATCAACTTAAGGTATCTAAACATGATAGAGAGATCATTTGAAGGTATCTAAACCTGATAGAGAGATCATTTGAAGGTATCTAAACATGAAGGAGAGATCATTTGAAGGTATCTAAACTTGAAGGTGAGATCATTTGAAGGTATCTAAACCTAATAGAGAGATCATTTGTAGGTATCTAAACTTGATAGAGAGATCATTTGAAGGTATCTAAACCTGAGGAGAGAGATCATTTGAAGGTATCTAAACCTGAGGAGAGTATTAATGCTTTTAGAAAAGTAATTGACTGAGATATGCTTTCATACCTGTGCTGCGCTTACCTGTAGCTGCCGGAAGGACTGAGGCTACGGTTGATGATGATGAAAAGTTATTGGTTTTCCGTGCAAGGGACGGTCTTTGTTAATGATTCTCCATCCAACATGGGGACTTTGATGAAGACGTGCCGGTGCATACAGGCTTTGATGAAGGTGAGCCCATGAGAATGGGCTTTTGATAAAGATCCGCCCATGAAAATGGGCTTTTGAAGATAATTTGTCGTGCGGAACAGGCTTTGATGTCGCTGAGACTGATGAGCATTATTTCTTGGAGATTGGGGCAGATGAAGCTCTTTCAAACAATGTTGATGTATCCGAAGATGACGAGACTAATGAAGATGATAAAGGCAGAATATGCCACTTGTAGGATTTGAAATCTTTGTCCAGATTTTGATTTGAGGAGCAATCCCCATGATCAGTTCATGATCACTTGATTATTATACCCTGTGGGGGGGGAGAAAGAGAAACACACACTCTATTACGCATGCATTATTTGATTTGAACTTTATTTGAATTTTAGCTTAATCGCACGAGTCCATCTCATTTGAGAGAGGCAATGATTTTGATTTGACAAATTGATTTGGATGATTGTATACATTGGGATGAATGGATATGTATGATGATGAATTGGTTATTTGTGTATAGGGATGTATGCGGTGAAGTTAACCCTCTCCCATGAGGTTGGGAAATATATGAGTGATAGATGACGTGGCCCAGCCTAGGCAAGTCGGGGATGCTCCCGGGTGAGTGCAGATTGCAGTAGTTCTGTCGCTGGTAAGAACAAAGTGTATCACGCACCTGAGATGGAAAATTAGCAACGAAAGTGAAGAGAATGCCTTGTCTTTGAAGAGATGACTAGGCGAAGCCCCAGTTGATAATGCAAAACAATCCCAAAGTGAGCCCAAAAAGGAGCACATCCAATCATGTAGCAAAGTGAATGCAGAGGATACCCTGGCAAAAATACTGATACGGGATAGCTTGAGAGAATGGCTTAGCAAAAGCCCCAGCTTGGAGAGATCCAATGCAGCCCCATTGTAGACATAATCATCATTCGGCCAAGGAGGTACCCATCTTTAAAACTTTAGTCAATCAGTCAATGGACAAGACTCAGAAATGTATATGTGCAGGGGCACATCTTTCAAAAAGTGGGAATGAATCTCAATTTTGTGTATAAAACTCGCTTTGGGTTTGACTCTTTTGAGAGAGTATAAGCATCACAAGGTATGAAAAAGTGTATGGAAGCCCCTACTGACAGAAAGGCAGTGTTTGGCTCTATATTCCTAGAATGTAGAAATAGAAGACTTGTCGAGACATTTGAAAACTTGTCTTATTTATGATGATCACAAAGCTTCTTAAAACCCTTTATTGATGTTCCAGTTATTCAACCACTAATCCTGATATGAACAAATATTTTGATTAATCATAAGGAGAAAACCAATTGATATCAAGAAACAAACTTGGAAAGATGGAAATAGGATTTGTGTGTAGGGATGGCCCTTGATGAGACCGGATTATCTGAGATTTGAATGTGTTTGTGACCGGACCATTTCTGGTTGCTTACGTTCCCCTCATGGCGAGGAGCTTAGGTCACCGTAGTTCGGGCTTATCCCGATTGAGAAGAGAAGGAATGTGAAAATCCGAGGTTTTGAGGACCTTTGAGGAATTCGAGGATTGGAGAATTGAAGAACACATCCCCTTAGAGTGTCAATGAAAGACACGGATGCGAAGCCCCAGTGAGGCATTTACGGGAAGTGTTTGTGGAGAAGAAATGACATATGCTCACATGAAATGTCGAAGGGAAGGATTGAATTTGCACACTCTTTGATTGATGATCTTGAACCGAGATGGATTAGGTTCCCTCTTAAGCAAGAAATGAAGCATTAATTTGATTTAGATCTCGAAGATATTAGAATGAAACTGCTATCTGGTAGGACTGTAGCTGGGTTCCAGGGCTTCGATCGGCCATCGGGTGATTTGGATCTTTGTACATCATGACCTCTTAAGATGAGAGATCGGCTAGGCCTTTTGCTTACTGAACCTCTAAATATGAGAGGTTGGCTTTCGAGGATGTGTTTGGGATTTCTAAGGTGAGGAAATTGATTGCCTCTAAGAATGAGAGGTCAAATTTTGACTTTGGATAAAGGCAAGGGTAATGGTAATGGGAATATCCTCTAAAAGTGAGAGGATGGTTTGGGATTGGTTTGTGGATGCTGGCGAGAGGAAGTCCAAGCCATCGAGAACTTTTGTGAACTTGCGAGAACTCGGGCTCAATTTTTTAACATTGGAGAGCTTCTTGAGAAGTCGGGGATTTTTGCTGAATGGTGAGGATTTGAAATCCTTCTTTTGATAACTTGGAAGGCCTCCTTAGGAGTTGAGGATTATATCTGAAATTGTGAGGATTTAAAATCCTTCTTTTGAGAATTTGGAAGGCCTCTTGAGGACTTGAGGATTATATCTGTCCTTCCTCCATGACTTGAGTATTTTGTGCACCGCCGATTCTCGAAGCTAACTTCTTGGCATTGCTTGGAATTCTCTTAGCATGGAGCAAAGATGATGGCTAAACGGGGTTTCAAAACATGCCGATCTTGAAATGAAAGGGTATTGTTTAGTGAGGGTGAGGTAATGGCTTCCCTAGGGTGAAAGGCTTCAACTGCAATCCCTACCGGATGACTTAAACAAGATTAAGGCTTCATTGCTTGCTTAAGCTTAACTGAGAAATTAATGCAAATTCATTGAGCGACAAACTGATGAGTATGATGAAAGAGATGTGAGCATATGAGATGCGAGATGGGGAGTTGATAAGCCCCAATTTGAGAAAGATATCAGTTGATTTTCTCATTCCGATCAATTTAAACTTTAATCATTTCAATGAATTAGTGATTGAGCAGCACAAGTGATCATATAGAATAAGACCATTTCAATTAAGTGTAACGTGGGTGTGCAAGTGATGTCTCGAGTCTCGTAAATATGAACTAAACGAGCGCCGGGAACAGGAGCATGCACCCAAATTACCGTAACTGGAGAGGAGAGAGCGTGTATAAGGTGGAGGATAGAGAAGAGTCTTAAGAAGGTATGGGAGAGGGAAGAAAGGGAAATGAGATGGAATCGTGCAACATCTTATTAATGTTCAAGTAGAAAACAGTGGCTTTTACGTCCTATGAACAGTTGGAAAAGGATAAGCCTTTATTCATGCAATCTAAACCTCGGGGGAACCTAGGGACACACCATCAAAAATATATCAAATGTATTGATTAAAAATTAATAATAGGCAATAATACCTTAATAAAACCGAAGCATTTATGGGACGGACAAGTAATCCCAATTTCTGGAGAAATTTGGGCAGCATGACGGGTATTCCTGAAGAATTTCAAGAAAAAATCTGATATGACCTCTCGTCGGTGCACGTTGACAATGCGGCATGATATCTCGGTAGAACATGTCACGGGAGTGACATATCCATACGTGAAACCTTGTTGCAATGGAAACATGCCCACACGTGCTAGGTTTTGGGATAGGTACAAAAGCCTTTTATTAGTTTTGAAACAATTCATTTTAGTATATTTGAAAATGTCATGTCAAAACCAACCTTTGGGTAAGCTTTAAAAGTGCGGCTCCACCTATAATGTGCTAGGGGGATAGGATTGATTTCAGGCGCTCAAGCATAGGCGAATTACATCACCGTCCGCGATACTGTCAATCGCACCATATGGGTTCTAGATCTATGTGACGTAGTGTGAGGATGACTATGCTCTTTTATTTTGCGAAAATGGTTTTTTGGATTTTTTTTATTTTTTTTATTTGAAAAGGGGGATAAAAGGAAAAACAACACACACGCCAAACCCCATAGAGATACAACAATCAAGATGATCAAAAATTTGATCATGGGAATCGCCCACAATCACAACCTGTATCAAAAAATTCCAATCCTGCAGAATAGCCACAACTGTCGCGTGACACAGAAAAGCTATGGCATGTTCTGTCGCGTGACATAAGGAACCATATTTCCAGAATCCTGAACAAGAGAAACAGAACCAGCCCCAGCCTCCAAGCTCAACGCAATGGCTCAATCCCAAGCATCAGTGCAACAAAACAGGAAGCAAGGAAGGGGAGGGAAACCACAAAGCATTAATATGCACATATCACATAATATCACACACAAGGCACACACAAATGAATGAGAAGGATGTTGAACTTGAATGAAAGTTTGACCCACTTTTTGAAAAACAAGTTTCAAGTCCCCAGCAGAGTCGCCACTGAATGTACGCTCGCCGAAAAATAATATGAAAATTGGGAGTCGCCATGCCGTTTTAAAGGAAACATTGAAAACCTTTTGAAAAGAGAAAATGGGTTTGGGGGTCAGGTTACGTGTTGGGAAGAACCGAGAGTTCACCCAACACGCCTCGTAAAAGGAGTCTTTCTATGTTCAACATCCAAAACATTCAATAAAAGTGTGCAAATTGTGTGTGACAAAATATGTAATGAAATGCATATTAATGCTTTGCTTTATTGATAAAACTGAAGAATTACAACTTGTAAACCATTTGATAAGGGAGGCCACATCCCAATTACAATGAAATCTGAACACAACATACAACTGAACTGAACCTTCTGCAAGGGGCTACTTGTATCGCGTGACACAGGACTCCACATGTCCAGTTGTGTCGCGTGACACTAATGGCCACCTTGCAGAGTCTTTACAAGGCTTAAATTACAGCAACATCAGGTAATCATAATATCACATTACAGCATAAATTGAACACAGAGATCAACACAGTCATTTCAAATCCACACTCTACTTTGAGTGACAAGTAAACTAGATGAACAAATTTCAAATCCACACTCTACTTTGAGTGACAAGTAAACATTGGGTGAGTAAAACTCCTCTTTTCAAATTTTCTTTCAGAGGCTAGTTCATCAGCTTCTGGGAATCCAGATCTCATATCTGAGGTTTCCAGAAGGTTTTGACCCCTCAAATCTTCTCCAAAATGGAAAATTCCTTCGCACAAATCTTATTTAAGGTGTCTGGAACAACTTTCATTCTCTGAGTTTATCCAGATTATGAAGTTTTAAGACCCTTGAATCCATTTCAAAATCAAAGGTCCACTGCCTTTTTCATTCTGGCAGAAATGGCTCTCAACTTCAAAAGGTCTTTTGAGTACCAAATCTCAATCCAAAAATCTTCCAAAAAATCATGGGATCAGTTTAAAGTCTTAAAAAGATATCCCAATTTTTACTTTTCTGAGTTTCAACTTATTTTGGCCAAAACACACACACACACACACAAATGATTTTCAGCTTGGAAGACTCGTTTTACGAGGCATTCCGGGTGCACACTAACGTCCTTCCCGGCGTGTAACATGACCTCCGAACCCAAATTTCTGATCTCGGGCTTTTTTCAAAGTTTTGGCCCTTAAAACAAAAATGGCGTGGCGACTCCGTTCTTTTTTCCCGGGTTGTATTTGGTTTTTTTTCAAAGAAACTACGAAAGGAATCGAATTTCATTTCCCGCGAGAAAATGGCGACACATCATCACAGTGGCGACTCCGCTGGGGACTAAGCTTTTTTAAAAAAAAAATGATACTTGGTATATTGGTGGAAACCATTAAACTTCCCGTTATCGCCTCCTAACACGAGTCGGGGATAAATTGTGGTTTAACAATCCCACGTACCGGTATCACCGTTTTCAAAAAAAAAAAGAGCTTTTGAGGGTCAAGCTTCCGTCCCGGCTTTGAAAATCATTTTTGTGTGTGTGTTGATTTTTGCACAGTTTTCGTGTTGTTTTGGCCGCCTCGGAGAAAGTCAAAATTTTGACTGTCGGAATAATGTCCCTAACTGTCGGAATTTTCGTGCTTACGTGCTTATGTGTTCATTAAATTTCAAAAAAAAAGGATTTTCAAAAAAAAAAGAAAATTTTCAAAAAAAAATCATGCATCATATTTTTAAGACACATAAAAATTTTTCTATTTTATTCGTAAAAAGAATATAGGCTTTGCTTGCACACTACGCGCACGTGACCGTACACCGCACACTACGTCCCTAACCCGGGAAATCCTTGTCGCGGTCCGTTTGGTCTTATTACGCTGTCGGATGAGCACAGGACTACCCAAACATCCCATGGAGCCTCGTGTCGACCATGCACTTGTCCGTGACACACTTTGTCCGAGACCCGATTGGTTTTTAGTCCTGAATTACGTGTCATGCCCCCGTGCGTGTATAGACCTTTCCTTTCAAGCCTTTGTCGGCATACCGACTCAATATCTTTCGGGGACCCTAATCGCCGAAGTTGCCGGTTTTCCGCCGCAGACTTTGACCAAGATATTGACCGGCGCCTTGACTTCGGCTCGACCGGCACAAATTATACACCGACTCCCAAAGCATTGACACCGAGTCATCAAGGATTAATGATTATTCCATGCCTAATTACGGCTTAACCGACGACAAGTCAAGATCAATTGTGGACGCTTATCGGTCCAAATCATGCCGACTTTTCGTCGAGCCCTCGGACACGATCTTGACTTTTGACGTCGCCTTTGTCCGTAATTTACATCGAATGCTCGTTAAGACTCGATTACCCGCCGACTTTTAGGATCGTTTTTCTTTCGGTCGGTGGGACCCGCTTGCCCTATAGGACCCTTGCCCGGGCCGTCCACCCGGGAGGTCGAAATACGGGTGGAATACGAGGGGCTTATAGACGTAGTGACGGGGCCCACCGATCCAGGATCCAGTAGTTCGCGAAAAAGAAGAGCAATCTTTTCCAACCGATTAGGTTAATAAAGCATGTTTTAAGTAAACGTGAACAAATAATCGCATGTTACATGAGCCCAAAGCCCAAACGCCTACCCTCCTTCCATTCCTGCATCTCGAACCTTCGTGTCCTTTCCCCGCAGCCTCCGCACAAAGCTTGGTTTCGGCACCGGGTCATCGTTTGATTAGTTGGGAAGAGTCAAGCGCGTCGCCGCCTTCGCCGTTTGTTCCGACTCCGGGTTTCGTAATGTCCGCATCGCCCGGTAATGATGGGGATAACGTTGCTCCGTCCTCCAAAATCCCTCGCATGCACTGCCGCATTGGATCCAGTTGGTAGAACAGATGAGACATCGACATGAGGCTCAAATTGATGACCTTTTGGGGGTTGTCGCAAGTCATGGTTTGACTATCGCCTCAATTCCGATGGCACTTTTACCGCAAAGAAGGAAGAGGGTTCTCCTCCTCTTCTTAATCGTCCAGATACATCAAGATGCCACCCCAAGATTCCTATGTTTCCACCGCCGGACTCTGCCCGTCGACTTACAGTGGCAACCGGCCCCCAAACAAGCGATCGGGGACGAAAGAGTTCGGTATACCGTCGCTTGTCCCCTCTCAAAGTGATGATCCCGCAAGTATCGGCTGAGTGATGAAAATCGTGGAACAGCTTGAAGAAATATGGTCAGCCATCAAAGCCACGGAAGAACGCTGCAACGCAGACGAGCTCCGGATTGAAGAGGCCACACGCCACTTCGGGACCTTAACAATATCCCAACCGACCGGGGCTACCTTGAAGGACAAACATATGCCCGTTCCGGGGACCTCAATATCTCTCATTATCCGGCGGAGTCCAATCACTCGCTTCCAGTGACGAGCCCGGCGAACAGATCCCCCAGGACAGTTCCACTCAAAGTCATTCCAAGCCACCGCTCAACTCCGAGGTCCCAAATCCGCCACCACCGTAGAACACATTTGGTGGGATATTTGTGACTCGTCCCGATTGCCTTGAAAGGGACTATCAGATGGATACACGAGGACCGTCCTCCTAAGAAAAAGAAAATTTCCTCCCAAAGCAAAAATTGAAGGAGAGATTCGAGGCCGGTGATAACGGTGTGGGAACGCTCGGGAGCCATCTCGGGGATTTGATTATTATGTACTCTACTCAGTCAGTCTTCCCCAAAGAAAAAAGGGGTAAAAGAGCAGAAAAGCCTTGCCAACGACGGAATTGAGACCTTCGGATACAGTGCTGCAGAACGTAAGTCCAACCCCTCGGGTCGCCCAAGGTTCGCCTTGTCCAGCTCCCGAGTATACACCGATGAAGAAAACCGACGCGCTTGGCGCTCCCACTCAATCAACATGTTGACCGGAGATGGCAACCGCCACAAAAGGCATCGTATAACCTGTGGGCTTCGGCAAAGGCTCTACCTCGCAAGAAAAAGCACGAAGTGACCGGCTTGATGACTCTCTATCCCGAGACAAGGACCAAATCTATGATCCTCACCTATATGGGAGTATGATCACCTTCTCGCGATGAAGATTTTCCAAGAGATGTCTCCCAACACAATGAAGCTTTGTACATCACTATTCGGCTCAACACCATATCACTCCAGGGTATTAGTGGACAATGGATCATCGGTAAACGTCCTTCCCCTCAAAGCATGATGAAGGCCCTCCGCATAAATGAAAGGCGTATGATCCCATCTACCCGGACCGTCAAGGCCTACGACGGTTCGTCTCGTCCCATTCGGGACAGACTCGAACTCTGGTTTGAAACCCAAATGGTGCCCGCAAAGTTCCATGTAATGGATATCCCCTCGAGTTCACGGCCCTACTAGGGCGCCCTTGGTTGCATCACATGAAAGCCATAGCCTCCACTCTCCACCAATGCGTCAAATTCATCAACCGGCAAAGGGAGACCTTGAAGTCATAAGGGGTGACGGTTTCCTCATAGGGAACGAAGAGCGAAACAATAGCCAAGAATGCCCACGATCAAACACCGGGGCTACATCCTTCAAGAGGCAAGTCTCGCCGGCATCCTTTGGAATCCGGCAATGCCAACTATGTCAACACACTCAAGCGAGCGGACTCAGAAGAAGTTCGATTCATCAAATTTAATTGTTATTTCCAACACTTGGAGGCGTGCGGAAGGAAACGCCGAACACCGCCATGATACAGGCACACAAGTCCCCGGTCCTCAATCACGAGATTTGTCGCATTACGCAAACCCATTCTTTGGCCTCGCCGAGCGAGGAGATTTTCATGATAAAAGTCGACAAACACCGACGGACTCGGCTCGAATCTATGAACGTCGTGTGGGACGTCCTCCTTGCGAACTACCCGCCAAGCCTTTCCGCTCGAGTATGGGACATGAGATTTTCTAGCGGCACCGAGACGCAATACGTCCTTACATACGAATTGAGCGGTCGGATTGTGACGAAACGGAAATCCCGGGGATTGAGGAAGATCCCTACATCCACATGCTCGGCTTTCGGACGCCAAACACAATTGATTCGGTTCGAGACAAAGAGATGATAGCAACGGCGAAGAAGGAAAACAAAAAAGACAGCTTCCCGAGTCATGAGGCCACCAACAAAGAAAGCCGCTAAAAAATTGGGAAAACCTCTCGGGCCCGTCCGCGACCAAGGAGGAAATGATCACCAAGCTTGGATTGGTCCCCCGTCCCTTTGTGTCAATCTAGGACAAGTCCTCCCAGTCTCTCTTTGTTAAGATCGAGTCTCTAGGGTCGTCCGACGGCCTTATGCCTGAAGACTACGAGTCTGTAGCAAGCACTGTATTCCTTTTCGTTTTCAATGAAATGACGAACCTTTCTGAGTATCCCTCGATTGCCACTTTAACTAATGATGAATTAATTAATAAATTTTTTTTTTAATAATAATCCATTAGATAAAAAAGCAGACACATTAAACGAAAAAAAAAATCAATCAAACAACAAAAAAAAATCTTTAAGCAGGTTGTCCGGAAAGAGGAAAATCGAGCCCAAGCTGCCGAAGAGATTTTGACGAGTGTGAATTTGGGAACTGCGGAAGAGCCTAAAGAGATGCAGATTGGTGATTTCTTCGAAGGAATCGGAAAGGATGCTCTGCAAAGTCCTACAAAATCCTCAATTCAAAGAAAGTTGCCCTCTTCATCAAAGAAAACATCATGTGCAGATACGGGTTGCCGTAGAAATCATCTCGAGATAATGGATCCCACTTCGAAGGGGAATGTGAAAAAGCTGGGCAGAATTCGAATAACCCGTCACAAGTCATCTCCTTACGGGCCCCAAACCAATGGAGCCGTCGAAGCGGCAAACAAGACTCGGAAAATATCATCCGGAAAATGGCCGTCCCAAGGCAGAGATTGGCCCGAGAAGTTACACCTGGCACTCTGGGGCTACAGAACATCAGTCAGAATGGCAACTGGGGAAACACCGTTTGCCCTCACATACGGAATGGAAGCCGTACTCCCAATCGAGCTGGAAATACCCTCGCTCCGTATACTGTTGGAAAGCCAG
The DNA here is from genome assembly GCA_022495995.1 of Adenophora triphylla var. japonica. NCBI lineage: Eukaryota > Viridiplantae > Streptophyta > Magnoliopsida > Asterales > Campanulaceae > Adenophora > Adenophora triphylla. Next base: position 345,384 of record JAFEMH010000059.1, on the reverse strand, counting down.
ATCAACGAGGTCGAATGGCTCCAGAGTCGCCATGATGAATTGGCCCTGCTAGATGAACGCCGATTGAAGGCCATGGAACACATCCGGGCCTACCAAGGAAGAATGGCTAGAGCCTTCGACAAGAAAGTAAAGCATCGGGAGATCCGACAAGGTGATCTCGTTTTGAAAGAAAAGCCCCCAGTCCGTATCAACCCCCTCGGCAAATGGGAGCCTGTATGGGTCGGGCCATATGTCGTCCAGAAGATCTTCTCCGGAGGAGCCATGCAACTTGCAGACCTCGACGGGAATCCCTTTGTACACCCAGTGAATGGTGACAAGCTGCGCAGATACTACGCGTAAAAAAAAAAGAGAGTGCTAAAAGAGTAATACCCAACTAGGTTGAAAACCCGAAAAGGGCGGCCTAGGTAAAAAACAGGGTTGCACCAAAAAAAAAACGAAAAAAAACAAACAAAAAAAAAAAACAAAAAAAAACAACAAAAAAATCAGGTTGAACTACGAAGACCTGAGCTCCTCAAAATGAGGGGAACGTAGGCAGCCGGAAACGGTTCGGTCTAAAGCACAAATAAAAGCCATACTTTGGCATCAATACAATTGATCAGACCATGAAAGCGTCTCGAAAAACTCTAAAGCAATTCAAATGTTCATTACAAGTTAAAAGCTCTTTGATGAGTCTAAGCCCGATTCATTCCTACAGCGGCAACTGCTAAAAGAAACTAAGATACATAATCAAACTAATGTGTCTGCTATGACAAGAAAGGGATACTCGGAAATCTCGTAGTCACTCCAAGCCACTCGTGCGGCCTCTCCCCTCTTCTTCCCCTTCGAGTCTTCTTCTTACGAACGGGAAAGATGTCGGTCTTCCTCCTACCAAGCTCTGGTATAGGAACAGGATCTATCAAACCAACCTCTGTCAGGGCCTTAGTAGCCCTAGCGTCATCTCTCATCTCCTGTAGCCTAGCTGGTAGCATAGGAGCCCTCCTCTCCTGTCTCTTGACGTAAGCCTCGTAGTCGGTCACAGCGTCTCCACTCCTATCATGAGGGTTGGCCCTCGCCTCGGCCCTCCTCCTCTCAGAAACAGTCAGGTCCTCCGCACCCACAATGGCCTCACGCCGTCTCAAAATAGCCACCTGAGTCTCTCCCAGATGCCTCTCATACCAATCCAGGTACCAAGTGGTTTAGGAACACCGGTCTCGGACGCCTGAGAATGACCCGAGGAGGAAAGGCATCATACCTCCATGCTCGGGAAAGAAATGGAAACACTGAGGGATCATCCATAGAAACAGGAGCCACCACCCTGGTGGCTATATCATCAAAGTCCCCCAAAGGAACCTGCTCCAGGCCAAACTGTCTCAGAACTAAAGCCGGAATATAGAAGGCTGGGATCGAGAAAGCCCCGGAAGCATGACCACGGGAGACCCATCCTGAAGCACTCTGCGAGTCTCCACCCGCCAATGAGGCACCGACCATCTGATATCTTCAGTCTGGCGACCCGCCATCCAACGCTCCCACGAGCCCTGATCATCAAAATCTACATCAACACCTCTCCTGGCAAAAGTCCAAGGCCTGATCATATCAGAGGTTTCCCGAAGAACCCCCACGCGCTCCATCAGCCACAGGGTCAAGAGAAACGGGCTGCCCCCGTGCATATACCGCCTTCCGGTAGCTAATCTGTCGAGAGCATGAAAAGTCTCTCCCAAAATCAAAGGAACGACATCTCTGCCCAGGCGACAGTGAACGACAACGTCCAGCAAAGACCGATGGCAAATCCCAAAGGAATAGACCATGAACAGGGTGCCAAACATACAAAGTGCAAAGGCATCCCAATAAGCATCATCCACCAAGCCTAGGCCCCTAAATCTGTCGGGAAGACCGGAAATATCGAAATGATCGGGACCGCGGATCATACCTTGCGCTTCCTCCGGGGAAAGATGAAGGAGGACGCACAATCTGTCAACAAAAGAAGCCCCTCCGGGCAAAGGAACCGCTATCTCTTCCACCTCCGGACCTCCAAGCAAGGCCCGAAATTCTTCGACAGTCGGAACAATCTCGTTGAAGGAAAGGCAAAAGACATGCCTCCTAGTATCCCAAAATGAGGAAGAAGCCCTCAAAAGCTCATAATCCGGAATCAATTCCTTGAGAGACCATAAGCACTTCACCTTGTACCTTTCTTCAAAGAAGGACCTCCTCTCATGCATAATCTCCCGGGACCAATCCTTGAACTTGTTGAAGAATGACATTTGGGATTCTTGGGACAATTTTGATGGAGCTTTTCTAAAGTTTTCCATGGTTTTTCTCTCTTTCTCCCCGAAAATGGCTGTTTGAATTTGGAGGTTGAAGAGGATGTTTGAATTTGAAATAAAGTGAGACCAGATATGTAGCAAAATTAAAGGACAATGTCGAGATGCAGGTCCCCATCCGCGTGGATAGGTTTGTTTTCCATCGAGAAAAATCTGCAGAGTCCAAGCATGTTACACCAAAAGAGGAATATTCCGTCCCGGTTGCTCGAAACCTGTGCAAAAACCTCCCCAAACCAGTCCATATACCAAACACTAACACCCTTGCCAAAAAAAAAAAAACAAGGCTCATGCAACACTGCATTCATACTGCATTGCATTCATAAAATAAAATCCTAAATTATTACATTCCAAAAAAAAAGAGTGTGCAAAAAAAAAAAAACAAACAAACATAAATAAAATCCTAAATTATTACATCCAAAAAAAAAAAAAGAAAAGAAAAAAAGAAGAAAAGAAAAAAATAATAAAAATGCATAAGCGGTACAAATCTCGGAAAATCGGTCTAAAAAAAAAAATCGGGGGTAATCAATCAGAATCCCTAGCGCCCGATGTCTGTCCCCGGTTCCTCTTGCGACTAGGGCCCGCCTCCTCAGGAGCCACGAAAATCTCGGGCTCAGAATCGTCCTTGTCTCCGAGAAAGAGGCTCGTCGGGACCAACCGGCACGCTCACGATAGGGCAAGCCGAGATCTGCGAAAAAATCATATCCGAAGGTGAAGGCGTCGGATTCTCGGACGTACGAAGATGACCCGCGTCTTGCCCAGGCGTGTCCCTGCCCGTGTGGATCCCCGAGAATAACGTGATCCGAAGCGGCACCGCGCGGGGATCAAGGAGAGGAGACGAGAGGAGTCTCTGAAGAAGTCTACGAGCGAATAGGGAAGCCTCCGTCCGACGGGCGCCGGCCGTGGTCGCCTCGCTCTAGCACGAGGAGCCCCATGGCGACCATCCTCACGATGAATCTCTTAGCTCCGATCGCTTGCTTCGTCGGCTTCTCGACGACCACCTCCAGCACGAAAGCAAAAGCGTCGAAAGCTTGATTGAAAAAAAAATGATGACGAGAAAAAAAAAAGAGACAAAAGCAAAAAAAAAAAAGAGAAGGGGAAAAGGTGAAGCCATACCTTCATACCGGACGAGGCCGGAAAGCTCGTGGAAGCCGCTCGGGTGAGGGATCTGCACCCTCAATCGTACCCCATCCACGGATATAGGAAAAATCCGTCCGAGGGTACCGCGGGATCCCAAGCCCCTCTCTATCCGGGACTGAGGCATCCTCGGCCTCCTCAAGACGAATGTCGCATATGGCTCGGTCGCCACGAAATCCGAGAAGTCTTTGGCCGGCTCGGTAATCATCCCGAGGTCACGGACCGATCACTCGGAGTGCATCATATCGGCGGGAGGCTCCACCGGTGTCCTCAAAGGCGAGTTCACGCCATGCGACGCGTCACCCTCTCTCCCGAGATAATAGATGTCGCAGTCGAGACCTCTCAGAATCCTCCATTGCACGGTCAAATCTCGGCGCCCTTCGAGTGCGCCACCTCGAAGCGATCCCGGGGAAGAATATCATCCCCTCATCTGTCTCGGCCTCCGTCAAAGGAAGGCAATCCGCGTACACGAGTCGTACGCCCCACTGGAGCTTATCTTCTCCCGGGCATGCTTGGACCAAGGCTGCATGGCCGGATACGCCCGGCGTACTCAGCCGTGCCGCCACATCGTGACGATGGAAAAACTCCAACGCCCATACCTGCGAAAGGTAAAAATCCAATCAATCCAGTGCAAAAGAAAAGTGCGTGCTCAAAAAAAAAAGAGAGGGAAAGGAAAAAGAGAGCTTATACCTCCAGGGCAAACTCAAAGCAGTACAAAGAGCTCTGCCAGCCCGGCCTCTCCCCACGAGACGTCTCCAGCCATCTCCATGTCCTCCAAGGACCTCAGCAAGGCAAAGACTGTCGTCCCCTCAGCATGCCCAAAGAGGGTGCTCGAAAAAGCAAACCACAAGAAGGCCCTGGCAATCTGATCGGCGCCTATCCTCTCCTCCCCAGCCTCGTAACTCACGATGGTCTCCACAATCTTACCGTAGACCACGGCATACTCCATCCCCATCCCCTTTTTGGGAATAGGGGAAAATCCCAGAAGAGCCTGTAGATCCGCATCGCTGTAGCCATCCCGCCACTCAATGCTGCGTCCATTAAAGGACAGGCCCGTGATCGCAGCGTAATCGGAGGGCGTAACCGTAGCCTCGCCCCAGAAGAAGTGAAAGGTGTGGGTCGCGTCCCACCAATGCTGCGCCAAAGCAAACATCAGGCCCTTGCTCTTAGGGAACTTGACCAGCCCCCTCAAGCACTCAACGAACTCCCAAAGCCCCGTCTCGACAACAATCTGTCTCGGACTCGGCAAAGCTCCTCGGCCCACATCCGGAAGCCGATCCCACAGGTCAACTACGGACTCCACTGATCCTCGAGTCTTCATTTTGTTCAGTTGCTCCGTCACAAAACGGTTTCCGCCCTGCAAAAAAAAAAAGAGAGAAAATGTCAAAAAAAAAAAAATTGCATTTGCATTTGCACAAAAAAAAAGAGCATACACATGCATTAAAAAAAAAAATCGGCAGGATAACGGCATGCAATAGACATAGCCCCATTTTTCTCACAGAAAAGACAGTTTTCAACAAATCCCATTCAACAATTTTCAATAAAAAAAATGCATACATGCATATCCTACAAGAAGTTGACGGAAATAAAACTCCGTCCCATTTTCTAAAAAAGAAAAAAATGCATACATGCATATCATCCATCTTACATGCAACGGGAGGAAAAATCCGTCCCACTTTTCAAAAAAAAAAATCCTAAACATACATACATCTCATATTGGCAAAATGCCCATTCTTTCCAAACAAAATGCATGCATTGCATCATTCATCAATATCAATATTCAATTTCAAAAAAAAATCATCATCAACATGCAATATTCAAATTTCAAAAAAAAAAATCAAAGTCACAATTCACAATTTTCGAATTTTCACATGCAATTTTCGGATACAAAAAAAAATAATGGCGAAAAGGCCAATTCTTTCTCCAAGCAAAATGCATATTTTGGGATACCCACATAATCATTGCAACATGCAAAGCATCCAAATCAAGATTCAAAGCCAAGAACATCAATCATTCGAATTTTCAAAAAAAAAATTCAAAAATCACCCAAAATTCAAATTTCAAACAAGAAATCAACAAAGGGAATGAAAAGATTCGAAGTATACCGTTCGGAGACTCGGATCAGAAGCCCAATGTTGCCAAGCATCGGGGTAGGGCTCCTCACTTGTCGATTGCGAAAGGGTGTAATGCCTCCTCATTCGGACAAGCTCCAATCGTCTCTCCGCGACCGGGCCACGTCCTTGGCCTTGAAAAGCGCCTTCCCCGTGTTCCATTGCTCGAAAATCGAAGAAATCGGAGGAATTTTCAAGCTTTTTGAGCAACAATGGCTTCCTTCTCTCGGTTTCTCTCTCTGCTCTCGGATTTTCAGAAAACTGAATGGGGAAGAGGAAGGGCGTTGGCCCCTCATTAATACCCCCTGGTTTTCAAACCCTCTCCGCGCGGACAGGATCGTAAGGGTCAAAATGACCCTTTTGCCCTTTAAAAATCTGGAACTCTGCAATTCAGTCCCCAACTTGACAGAGTTAACCAAAGTCAACCCCTTGTCAAGAAAATCATTCCCGGCAGTAAAACGTAAGACCGAGTGCCCCGAGAAAGATAACGGATCCCGTATCTTTCATCAAAATCATCCCCCGGCAGTCAAACGTAAGACCGATCTTCCCGAGAAAGATAACGAGATCCCGTATCTTTCATCAAAATCTTCCCCGGCAGTAAAATGTAAGACCGAGTGCCCCGAGAAAGATAACGGAATCCCGTATCTTTCATCAAAATCATCCCCCGGCAGTCAAACGTAAGTCCGATCTCCCCGAGAAAGATAACGGAATCCCGTATCTTTCATCAAAATCATCCCTCAGGTCAAACGTAAGACCGATCTTCCCGAGAAAGATAACGAGATCCCGTATCTTTCATCAAAATCCTTCCCGGCAGTAAAACGTAAGACCGAGTGTCCCGAGAAAGATAACGGATCCCGTATCTTTCATCAAAATCATCCCCCGGCAGTAAAACGTAAGACCGAGTGTCCCGAGAAAGATAACGGATCCCGTATCTTTCATCAAAATCATCCCCCGGCAGTAAAACGTAAGACCGAGTGCCCCGAGAAAGATAACGAGATCTCGTATCTTTCATCAAAATCATCCCCGGCAGTAAAACGTAAGACCGATCTCCCCGAGAAAGATAACGGAATCCCGTATCTTTCATCAAAATCATCCCCCGACAGTCAAACGTAAGACCGATCTCCCCGAGAAAGATAACGGAATCCCGTATCTTTCATCAAAATTACCCCCGGCAGTCAAACGTAAGACCGATCTCCCCGAGAAAGATAACGGAATCCCGTATCTTTCATCAAAATTATTCCACAGCAGTCAAACGTAAGACCGATCTCCCCGAGAAAGATAACGGAATCCCGTATCTTTCATCAAAATTACCCCCGGCAGTCAAACGTAAGACCGATCTCCCTGAGAAAGATAACGAGATCCCGTATCTTTCATCAAAATCATTCCACGGCAGTAAAACGTAAGACCGATTTCCCCGACGAATACGTCTGATTTTCCCCAGAGAGGCTAACAAAATCCCCAGCAAAGTTAACGGAATCCCAAAAGCCAACAGCATCTCGAGTAGTACTCGAACTACGAAAGGGCTTGATTCCCACTAGGGATACGTAGGTAGCCTATCATTAGGTCCAGCCCCTCGACCAAAACGGTCACCCTCTCCTTCGGCAGCAGACGAAGTCCACCGAAAGGCCATTTCAAATTAAGGTCCGAGGCGCCTAAAAAGCCATCATCATCAAGGTTCGAGGCACCTAAAACGCCATCTCCAAGGTCCGAGGCACCTAAAAAGCCATCATCATCAAGGTTCGAGGCACCTAAAACGCCATCATCTCCAAGGTTCGAGGCACCTAAAACGCCATCTCCAAGGTTCGAGGCACCTAAAACGCCATCTCCAAGGTTCGAGGCACCTAAAACGCCATCTCCAAGGTTTGAGGCACCTAAGACGCTATCACTAGGAAAACGATAAATCACAATCATCCCCAGCAGAGCGGATAGCCATCAGACCGAAAATGGTCATTCCTGTCCCCAGCAGAGCGAATAGCCATCAGACCGAAAATGGTCATCTCTTATCCCCAGCAGAGTTTCTCTCCAGCAACCGACTGCAGAACTCGCTCATCAGGTTCGAGGCACCTAAAACGCCATCATCTCCAGGGTCAAAGACCCGAACTACGGCCGGCTTGATTCCCATTCGGGATACGTAGGTAGCCTATCGCTAGGTTCAGCCACCCGATCACTCGATCATCCCGCCAAATATGGAGCCTTACTCTTATCGACGACCCCGCTTCCTTGAAAGCGCCGTCGCCGAGGGCTCTTGTAAGTGCTCCAATTTGAGCTTGTTAGAATTTTCGTTAGAAAATTAACGAAAGTTATAACATTTCTAACAATTCCTAACAATCCTAACATTTCTAACAAAATGAGGGTAAAATGGGCATTGTTATTTAAGGTTAAACCTCAAAAAGAATCTTAAAAAGCAAAACAAAGGAAGAAAACCATAAATAGAAATGGCTGGAAACAATAAACTGGCTGTTAATTTGAATTTTCAAAAGAAATATTCTTCCTGTCCAAAGCTGGAGCTGCATTTAATGAACAGTGCACGCCAAGCAACCCTATCCGCGCGGATGAGTCTGTCATTTTCAGAGGGCTATAAATTGAGCCCTCCAGTCACAAAAATAGGGAGGGAACAACAACAATTGCACCGAACCTCTGGCGAAATATAGAGAGAAAACAGTGAGAATTCTTCAAGAATTGTCACCATTTTCTCTCCAATCTTTCCCAACTCACACTCATCCACTCACTCTCATATTTAAGCCTTAAACACTCATACACTCAAGCCAAAAACTCAAGAACACAAGGAAGATTGGTAAACCCTCCTTCTCCTTACCCTAAACTCCAACCATGCATGCATTTGCAAACTACAAAATGTAGTTATTTCATCTTCTTGCTTTAGATCTAAGAAGATCACCATGGAAGACCATCTCCATGTATGATCTTCTACAAAGATCAAAATTATTTTCAAGTTCTCTTACTTTCTTGCAAAGAAAACTCATTTTCAAAACCCTAAAAACCATTTTCAAGCATCAAATCTCATTTTCAAAGGATAAAAATCCCCTTCCCAAGCAAATGAAATGCTTAGTCCTAATGTACCCCAAGGATGGTTTGGTATAGTTGATTCACCACTAAAATGTCTAGTGATCACTAACCAAAACCTAGGGAAATGGGGACAAGCATGGATGCAAAACCCCCCTTTAAAATCATATTTTCTTTCTTGAGAAGTTGCTGTCCAGTAGCAATTTTCTCAGACCTCAGTCCATGGTCTAATTTTTTGGACACAGATAAATGTGTAATTTGGTGTTGACTACAAAATACTTTTTGTAGCCAACATCCAGATATTTCCATACATATTTTTACTTTATTTTTTGGGTGAGAAAAACTCCTCTTTTCAAATTTTCTTTCAGAGGCTAGTTCATCAGCTTCTGGGAATCCAGATCTCATATCTGAGGTTTCCAGAAGGTTTTGACCCCTAAAATCTTCTCCAAAATGGAAAATTCCTTCGCACAAATCTTATTTAAGGTGTCTGGAACAACTTTCATTCTCTGAGTTTATCCAGATTATGAAGTTTTAAGACCCTTGAATCCATTTCAAAATCAAAGGTCCACTGCCTTTTTCATTCTGGCAGAAATGGCTCTCAACTTCAAAAGGTCTTTTGAGTACCAAATCTCAATCCAAAAATCTTCCAAAAAATCATGGGATCAGTTTAAAGTCTTAAAAAGATATCCCAATTTTTACTTTTCTGAGTTTCAACTTATTTTGGCCAAAACACACACACACACACACAAATGATTTTCAGCTTGGAAGACTCGTTTTACGAGGCATTCCGGGTGCACACTAACGTCCTTCCCGGCGTGTAACATGACCTCCGAACCTAAATTTCTGATCTCGGGCTTTTTTCAAAGTTTTGGCCCTTAAAACAAAAATGGCGTGGCGACTCCGTTCTTTTTTCCCGGGTTGTATTTGGTTTTTTTTCAAAGAAACTACGAAAGGAATCGAATTTCATTTCCCGCGAGAAAATGGCGACACATCATCACAATACTAGATATGGTTGATTACATACTGTCGATTCTAATCGATAGTGTTTGATTGACCTACTCTACGTCGTACACTTGGAGACCATGGGGTTATATATATGCAGCCGAAATTTCTTGATTTTTTAATATAAAGCAAGTAGATAAAGTAATATTTGCAATTCATATAATCGTGCATTTCGGGATGGGATAGAAGCCAACCCCAATTCTAAACCTAATGGACATGAATTGTGCTTTCTTCCTAGGGAATGATATACTTTACAACAAAGAATTAAATATTAAAATTTAAAATTATTCAAAATATTAATAATTTAAAAAATGTGATAGATGTGTGCGATAGAAGCCAACCCCAATTCTAAGCCTAAATGAAGTGTCTTGTTACTTTTAAGTTTGTAATTCAAATTTAGGGAATTGTAATGCGTTAATTACATCTAAACTGTTAATTTATTATGAAATGCAGGAGTTAATTATGTCTGGAGAAGATCTTAGTTGAATGGATAATCGTAGTAATCCCGGTAGAAGGGGTGTCAGACCTCAATTCTTAGAAGGTTTAGAACATTTCGTGGAGTTTGCTAGAGCGCATCCCCAGTGCATGCGTGATGATAAGATTAGGTGTCCCTGTAAAAAGTGTAAGAATAGAAAATATCTGAGTGTTGGATGGGTAAAGAAACATCTTTTGGAGGCAGGGTTTGTTGATGGTTACAAGGTATGGGTAGAGCACGGGGAGCGTTATGTGGTTGAAACAAGTGTTCGCAATCATCCTACTGTATTACGTGGTCTGCCAAGTGAACTTGAACATTTGATTGTTGAAGAGGAGTCATATGTGGGTTTGGATGATATGGTTCGAAATGCGGCTGGCCAGAGTATGATTGGAACCCTAATCCAACAGAGGCACTGTATCCTGTTGCAAAGAAGTTTATGGATTTAATGGACTCTGCAAATGAGAAATTTCATCTTGGTGCAAAGGCTACAGTGTTAGAGCAAGTGACTGAGCTTCTAACTATCAAGGCTGATACAAATATGAGCCAACATACTTACGATCATATCATGTCATGGGGACAATGGATGCTACCCGAAGAAAATGATATGGTTCACATTTTTTATGAGACAAACAAGTTGGTGGGGCAGATCGGTCTTGGGTATGTTAAAATTGATGCTTGCAATAATCATTGCTTGCTTTTTTATAAGGAAAATGAGGGCCTCAATTCATGTTCTATATGTGGACTTAGTAGGTATAAGCCACCACGTCGTGGTAGTGCCAAGCACAAGAAAAACGTGCCTCGGGCGCAGTTGCGTTAAATGCCGCTAATTCCCAGGTTGCAACAAATTTACGCATTGAAAGAAAGCTCAGAAGCCATGCGTTGGCACAATGAGTGTCCTTGTGAAGAGGGTGTGATGACTCATCCTTCTGACACTACAAGAAAAACAGGTTTTAGCGACGGAAAAATCCGTCGCTAAAAGCCAAATTTCCGTCGCTAAAACTCTTTACCGACGGATTAACTTGGGATTTATTCCGTCGCTAAATCCCTCATCGCTAAAGTTTAACGACGAAAATTTCTATCCGTCGCTATGTTACCGACGGAAAAATCCCTCACTAATTGATTCAAAGCTGTCGCGAATAATGTTGATGGAACGACAAATTTATAATATTTTGTGATGGAATAATCCGTCGTTAATGTTTAAAATCCGTCGCAATAATGGAAAAGTTATTAATGGTTGACGACGAATTTACAAGGTATAGTGACGGAATAATCCGTCGTTAGTTGTTGAAATCCGTCGTTATATATGGTTTTCTTGCCGTGGGATTATTTTCGTCGGTAATGGGTTTTTTTATAACATCTTTTTAAAATGGCAGTAGCGACGGATGAATCCGTCGCTAAAATCCGTCTTTAAAATGGCAATAGCTTTAGGGCCTATTTCATTTATTTTTTCTACCACCTGTTTCATTTCTAATACTCCCATCTGATTCATTAACCCAATATATATACCAAAAACATAATCTAACTCATAATATTCAGAATTTAAGAACTAGTTCACCAAAATAAAAGTATCATCAACAAGTAGCAAAATATTAAAATTTAAAATAGAAGTTTCTTAAGTATCAACGACTAGACCTATTACCCATAGAATCGATGATAATTTATAGTTTCTTATCTAGTTCCGCCCGATGTTGCTCCATCTCCTCTATCTTCTCCTCCATTTCTTTATATTTCTTTTCTCTTTCCTCCCAATCTTTCTTCTCTTGAGCATGTTTTTTCTCCATTTTTTCCCGACATTTTTTTCTTCATTGAGCTTCTCTAACATCTCACTCTTAAATTCCGTTAAATTATCTTCAACCATTTGGGTGTTAGATCCCTTGCTAGTACCATCATCACTAGCTAATGACGAGCCAACTGAACCAAGACCATACACCCGCTGTTTCTTTACGCCGGCAACTCTCAAGTATATCTTATTTTCCTCCTCCACAGTTAACTCTCTTTCGGAGGATGCCACCTCTATCTCGCGTTGATAGTCCTCCTACAAAAAGCAATTTATATATATATCATTACTAACTGTGAGTACGCCAATCCAATTCGCGACCCTTTAAAAGTGTTTTTTAATGTAATAAAATGGCACTAGGGGCGTTTTGGTAAAATTCTCGGTCAATTCCAAGTCTTCCGGAAACTTATCTTAAAGTTCTTATGAAGGAAGTACTTGTGAGTGATTTTTCCACATAAAAGGACCTATCAGGAATTATCAGCTTTGGACCTATTGGGAATTATCACAGAAGGTTCCAGAATCAGTTGTTAACGTCAAAAACGGTTACATGGCTGGATAGGTCGTGCGGCACAATTGACCATGGAAAAGCGAAGCGAAAGGCCGTGCGACACAAGTGACCTCCTTCATGCAGCCTATAAATTGGACCCTCCCCCTCTCATATCAGGATCTTTTTTCCAATACCCTAAAGTTACTCTGCCCAATTGACGACAGAAAACCCTCTCTCTCCTTAAACCACACCAAACCTCTCCAATTCCATCCTTTCCTCACCCAAATCATACACACACCTTCATATAACCCACATCCCTTTGAAGATCTGAAGAGAAGAAGCCAATTGGTGTTCATTTGCACCTCCTAACAGCTGAACTGATGGCTTCCACACCTAACTTGGTGTAGAAGTAGAGGACTACAAGGGTAACGAATTTCTCTACCTTCCTCTCTCATTTTACTTGTTCATTTGCAATTGTTCTTCCTCCACTTGATAATCAAGCTTCATCTGCTTTAGATTATCAAGTGGCAACTGCTATATCTCTGTTTAATTGGTTTTGTTTGGTTTAATTGCTTATTGGTATTGTGATTGTATCTCCCTTGGTTGCTTGGTGCTCAAGGGAGTATGGATCTCCTATATCCATGCTCCCTTGGGTGATTCATTGCTAATTTGTGTTAATCCAAGTTGATTTGACGTGCTTAATAGATCTGAATTGATCCCTGTTAGTTTCTGGTTTGAAATTGTGAGATTCCTGCAGATGGTCTACTTATGTCACGCGACACAAGTGACTCATCGAGTCCTGTGTCATGCGACACAAGTGACCCATCTGCAGAGGATCATCTTTTCAGTTGTAAATTTGTTCCTCCCTTTTCCCCTTTTGTTTGTCATTCAAATTAGGGTGTGGATCTTCCATATCCACATTCATTTTGAAGTGACTAGATAGATCTACTTCTCTTTTGTTCAAATAATGTAAAACCTCTGCAAAGTGATCTGTAGTGTCACGCGACACAAGTGACTTCTTAGGTCCTGTGTCACGCGACACAACAGGCCTCTGCATTAGGTTCATTTTAGTTGTAAATTTTGTTAATCCTTTTTGTAATATGGGATGTGGCCTCCCATTGTCAATGGCTTACAAGTTGTTTCTTCTTCCTTTTGAGCAATAAAAAAAAGTACTCCTTTGCATTCCACATATATATTGTCTCACACATTAGCACACATTTTTTAATGAATTAAATGTTGAACATTAGAAAGACTCGTCTATGGACGAGGCGTGTTGGGTGAACTCTCGGTTCTTCCCAACACGTAACTTGACCCCCGGACCCAAAAATCTCTTTCAAAAGGTTTTCAATGTTTCCTCAAAAACGGCGTGGCGACTCCTTTTTATTATTTTTCGGGCGAGCGCACATTCAGTGGCGACTCTGCTGGGGACTTGAAACTTGGTTTTCAAAAGTGGGTCAAACTTTCATTCTTGTTCTACATTCCCTTCATTCACTTGTGTGTGCTTTGTTTGTGACATTATATGTGTCGTTTGCATATTATGTGCTTTGTTTTATTCATGTTCCTCCTTGTGTCCCATCCTTGTTGTTTGTGTTGGTACTAGGGCTTGAGACATTGTTTTGATGCTTGGAGGCTGGGGCTTGGTTATGCTTCTGTTCAGAATCTGGGAGTTTGTCCTCTACCGTCACGCGACAGAAGTGGCCACTATGCAGGTTTTGGTTTCCAGTTCAGCTATGATTGTGGGGCAGTCTCCCATGATCGGATTATTGATTCTTGATTATTATGCTCTGCGGGAATGTGTGTGTGTGTGTGTTGTTTTTCCTTTATTCCCCTTTTCAAATAAAAAAAATAAATAAAAAATATAAAAAAAATCCATTTTCATAAATAAAGGAACATAGCCATCCCGCACACTACATCACGTAGATCTAGAACCCTCGGGTGCGATTGACGGCATCGCGGACGGCCATGAAATTCGCCTACGCTTGAGCGCCTAATGTCAAACCCATCCCCCTAGTGCATTATAGGTGGCGCCACACTTTTAAACCTCACCCAAAACGGTTGGTTTTGACACGCCATTTTCAAAATACACTAAAATAAATTGTTTCAAAATTTCTAAAAGGCTTTCGTACCTATCCCGAAACCTAACACATGTGGGCATGTTGCCATCGCAACATGGTTTCACGAGAGGACATGTCGTTCCCACGGCATGTTCTAGCGAGAGATCATGCCGCTTTGTCAACGTGCACCGACGAGAGGTCATGCCGGATTTTTCCTTGAAATTCTTCGAGAATACCCGTTATGCTGCCCAAATTTCTCCAGAAATTGGGGCTACTCGTTCATCCCATAAATGCTTTGGTTTTGTTTAGGTATTATCGCCTATTATTAATTTTGAATCAATACATTTGGCGTATTTTTGGATGATGTGTCCTTAGGTTCCCCCGAGGTCTAGATTGTGTGAGTAAAGGATTAGCCTTTTCCAACCGTCCCTAGGACTTAAAACACCGATTTCTACTTGAACATTAATAAGTGTTGCACGAGTCCGTCTCCTTCCGTACTCTCCCCTCTCCCATACCTTCTCAAAGTTCTATACCCTCCGCCTTATACACGCTCTTACCTCTTCACCTCTGCAAGATTAAGGCAAGTTGGGTGTATGCTCTCGTTCCCGGCGCTCATTGGTCCACATTCCCGAGACGGAAGCAGTTCAAGTGCCCGAGTGATCGTTCATATGATTCAGAATCTAAAACGCTCGGTGCAGAGAAGATTATGGCCCACCAGTCTGGAGGTTCGTATCCCACGGGTCAGCAACAGAGTGCAAATGGTGTGTCCATCGAAAAGTTGCGGGCTACCCTCGAAGCTGTTCTTCCTCGCAAGCGGGAGGCCCGGTTGTTTGCTCAGATTGCTAAAGATAAGGAGGGCAACTTTTGAAGGACAGAATGATTGAGAAGGGTCCTCACCGCACCGATGGCAACGATACCCTTCCTCCCGTCCAATGTTGAAGAAGTCAATCAGTCTTCGTAGGGTCTAGAATGTCCAGTGTCGGACATGAGTCTGTCGAGTCCGCTTCGGACCAGTTTTTGCTTTGCAGTGATAAAAATCTTTGTTTCTCTTCTTGCTAGACTCGAGACATCACTAGCACACCTACGTTACACTCGATTGAAATGGTCTTATTCCAAATGATCACTTGTGCTGCTCACCGACTAACGCTTTGAAATGGCTAACGTTTAAATCGATCAGAGTGAGAAAATCGACTGATATCCCCATCTTGCGTCCCATATGCTCACACCTCTCTCATAATCTCGTTGTTCGATGAATTTGCACGGATCTTTCTCAAGAAATATTAAAGCAAGCAATGAAGACTCAATATCGTTCGGAGTATCCGGTAGGGACTGCGGTTGAAACCTTTCACCCTTAGGAAAACCATTACCTTACCCTCACCAAATAATACCCCTTCAGTTCAAGATCGGCATGTTTTGAAACCCATTTAGCCATCGCCAGAAGAAGAGGGACTATCCTTGAGGCTCCCGCGATGCAAAAGAAGATCAACCGTCTCCAAGCTCAAGAACGACAGAAAGCAATGATCCATCCTGGGGACCAACTGAAATTCTCTCTCTCTCAAAAAAAAAAAAAAAAAAAAAGAAGAGAGAGACAAAAATACAAAAAAAAAGAAAAATACAAAAAAAAGAAGAAGAAAAGAAAGAGAGCCTAGTCCCCAGCGATCCTCTCAGAAGTGAAAGTCAAAAGATCCGGTCGTTACTCAAGAGGAGTCTCAGAGTGAATAAAGGGACAGCATGGATGTCCCCTCACCACTACCTCAACCAACTCCGGCCATCCTCTCGATTTTAGAGGATATTCCAACTACCTCAACCAATCCCAAGCCGTCCTCTCGATTTTAGAGGATATTCCCATTACCATTACCCTTGCCCTTGACCAAAGCCAAGATTGACCTCTCATTCTTAGAGGAAGCAAAGATGCAACCACAAATTCCCTCACCTTAGAAATCCCAAACACATACCCAAGAGCCAACCTCTCATCTTTAGAGGTACAGTCAGCAAAGAGCCCAGCCGACCTCTCGTCTTAAGAGGTCATGATTTCCCAAATTACCCGATGGCCGATCGAAACCCTGAAACCCAGTCGCAGTTCCTACCGAATAGCTATTTTATTCCAATATCGTCGAGATCTAAAACAGATTATTGCTTAAAGCGAAGCCAAATCCATCCCGGCTCAAAGGACCGTCAAGCGAAGATTGTGCAAATTCCATCCATTCATTCGACGTTGCATGTGAGCATATTTCGTTTCTCCTCCGCAAACACTTGCCGTGGACATCTTACTGGGGCTTCACATCTGTGTCTCCCATCGACACCCCAAGAGGACATGTTCTTTCAATTCTCAAAATTCTCAAAGGTCCTCAAATCCTCGAATTCCAACGTTTATTCTATTAATTCGGGATAAGCCCGAACTACGGCGACCTGAGCTCCTCCTATGGAGGGGAACGTAGGCAACCATAATTGGTTCGGTCGAAATCACAAACAAATCTCAGAAAATTTGGTCTCAGCAAAGGCCGTCCCTATACACTGTTCATCTTTCCGAGTTTGATTCTCGATATCAGTGGGTTTTTTCCTCAGGATTGATAAAAATATTTGTTCATATCAGCTTTGGTGGTCGAGTAACCCGAACATCAATAAAGGGTTTTAAGCAGCTTTGTGATCATCACAAATAAGACAAGTTTTCAAGTGTCTCGAAAAGTCTTCTCTTTCTACATCAAAGGAAGATAGAGCTAAACACCGTTTCGGTTAGTAGGGGTTTCCATACACTATTCTACACCTTGCGATGCTTATACTCTCCCAAAAGAGTCAAACCTAAAGTGAGAGTGTCATACAGAAGCTCGGGATTCATTCCCATCCTCGAAAAATACGCCCCTGCACGTAAACACTTCCGAGTCTTGTCCAGCGACTGATTGACTGCGGTTTGAAATGATGGGTTGTCTCTTCGGCCACAAGATGACTTTGCCTGCAATAAAGCTGCATGGAACTTCCTCAAGCTGGGGCTTTGGTTAAGGTATCCCTCCGGCTCTCCTTACCAGATTCCCTCCAAGATTGCTTTGCACAGTCAACTGGGGCTTCGCCAAGCTGGGATCGTTCTCTGCACATTCTCTACTACTTGCTGTCTCAGACGCGCGATACACTTTGTCCTCACTAGCAATGGACCTGCTGCAATCTGTACTCCCGGGAGCGTCCCCGACTTGCCTAAGCTGCACCATATCATCCATACACCATCACTCACGGGAGAGGGTCCACCCCATTATAAGCACTTTCATCCTATACACAATCCCTCATAACTTAATGGCTACCTACACATCTGCCCACCAAGCCGTGCCAAATCCCTACTTCTTATTCTCCCCAGCTGAGATGGACTTGTGCAACAAAAAGATTAATAATGCATAAGCAAAGAGTCGAATAAAATGCAAAGTGCCTAGAAGTGTTGTGTTTTCCCCCGCAGGGTACAATAATCAGGTGATCGTAATTTGATTGTGAGGACTGCCCCTCAAATCACAATTCTGGACAAAGATTCCAAATCCTGCATGTGGCAGACCCCGCCTTTACCATCTTCATCAACACCGTCGAAAAAAAAGAGAGTCTCAGCTACCCAGTCTACAAGTAATGCTTGTCGAAAAAAAAAAGAAAAAAGGAAAAAGAGCCCGTTCCCAGGGGCAGATCATTACCAAGAGCCCGTGGGCAGATTTTCACTAAGAGCCCGTTCCCAGGGGCAGATCGTTACTAAGAGCCCGTTCCCAGGGGCAGATTTTCAGTCAGAGCCCGTTCCCGTGGGCAGATTTTCAGTAAGAGCCCGTTCCCAGGGGCAGATCGTTACTAAGAGCCCGTTCCCAGGGGCAGATTTTCAGTCAGAGCCCGTTCTCATAGGGCAGATTTTCAGTCAGAGCCCGTTCCCATAGGGCAGATTTTCAGTCAGAGCCTGTTCCCATAGGGCAGATTTTCAGTCAGAACATGTCCCGTGAATGGCCACCCAGCAAGTATAGACAAGTGGTATAGGTCCCTCCGGCAGCTACATCTATCCCCAGCAGAACCAACAGTAGCATGAGACCCTCCGACATCTACAACCTTTCAACAGCAATGGTATGAGTCCCTCCGGCATCCAAATCGTCAACAACAGTAGCATCAGTCCCTCCGGCAGCTACAACTTTCCAACAATCGTCAGCAACAGTAGCATTAGTCCCTCCGGCAGCTACAGGTAAGCACAACACAGGTATGAAAACATGTCTCGTCCAAATTGTCAAATCATTATGTCTGGTATACTCGAAAAATCGCTCCCTTCAGTTCATCTCGTTTATCGGGTAAAGACGCCTTCTAACAGTCTTCTATCGGGTCAAACACCTCCTAATGGTCTATTCGGGTTAAGACGCCTCCTAACAGTCTTCTATCGGGTCAGACACCTCCTAATGGTCTATTCGGGTTAAGACACCTCCTAACAATCTTCTATCGGGTCAGACACCTCCTAATGGTCTATTCGGGTTAAGACGCCTCCTAACAGACTTCTATCAGGTCAGACACCTCCTAATGGTCTATTCGGGTTAAGACGCCTCCTAACAGTCTTCTATCGGGTCAGACACCTCCTAATGGTCTATTCGGGTCAAGACGCCTCCTAACAGTCTTCTATCGGGTCAGACACCTCCTAATGGTCTATTCGGGTTAAGACGCCTCCTAACAGTCTTCTATCGGGTCAGACACCTCCTAATGGTCTATTCGGGTTAAGACGCCTCCTAACAGTCTTCTATCGGGTCAGACACCTCCTAATGGTCTATTCGGGTTAAGACGCCTCCTAACAGTCTTCTATCGGGTCAGACACCTCCTAATGGTCTAGTCGGGTCAAGATGCCTCCTAATAGTCTTCTATCGGGTCAGACACCTCCTAATGGTCTAGTCGGGTCAAGACGCCTCCTAACAGTCTTCTATCGGGTCAGACACCTCCTAATGGTGTAGTCGGGTCAAGATGCCTCCTAATAGTCTTCTATCGGGTCAGACACCTCCTAATTGTCTCCTTCGAATACTCCGAACTACGATTTGGCTTGATTCCCTCCCAGGGATACGTAGGAATCCTTTCTAAAAAGGTCCAGCCATCCGATCCACCAAGTCATCGTCCAACCCTCCGCCTTATCTCCAGCCGCTCATTGGGATTGGGTCCTGTTTGTCGACAACCTCACTTCCTCCATAAGTGACGTTGCCGAGGGGCTCTGTGAGTACACCAGTCCAATTCGCGACCCTTTAAAAGTTCTTTTTAATGTAATAAAATGGCACTAGGGGCATTTTGGTAAAATTACCGGTCAATTCCAAGTCTTTCGAAAACTTATCTTAAAGTTCTTATGAAGGAAGTACTTGTGAGTGATTTTTCCACATAAAAGGACCTATCAGGAATTATCAGCTTTGGACCTATTAGGAATTATCACAGAAGGTTCCAGAATCAGTTGTTAACGTCAAAAACGGTTATATGGCTGGATAGGTCGTGCGGCACAATTGACCATGGAAAAGCGAAGCGAAAGGCCGTGCGACACAAGTGACCTCCTCCATGCAGCCTATAAATTGGACCCTCCCCTTCTCATATCAGGATCTTTTTTCCAATACCCTAAAGTTACTCTGCCCAATTGATGACAGAAAACCCTCTCTCTCCTCAAACCACACCAAACCTCTCCAATTCCATCCTTTCCTCACCCAAATCATACACCCACCTTCATACAACCCACATCCCTTTAAAGATCTGAAAAGCAGCCAATTGGTGTTTATTTGCACCTCCTAGTAGCTGAACTGAAGGCTTCCACACCTAACTTGGTGTATAAGTAGAGGACTACAAGGGTAACGAATTTCTCTACCTTCCTCTCTCATTTTACTTGTTCATTTGCAATTGTTCTTCCTCCACTTGATAATCAAGCTTCATCTGCTTTAGATTATCAAGTGGCAACTTCCATATCTCTGTTTAATTGGTTTTGTTTGGTTTAATTGCATATTGGTATTGTGATTGTATCTCCCTTGGTTGCTTGGTGCTCAAGGGAGTATGGATCTCCCATATCCATGCTCCCTTGGGTGATTCGTTGCTAATTTGTGTTAATCCAAGTTGATTTGATGTGCTTAATAGATCTGAATTGATCCCTGTTAGTTTCTGGTTTGAAATTGTGAGATTCGTGCAGATGGTCTACTTATGTCACACGACACAAGTGACTCATCGAGTCCTGTGTCACGCGACACAAGTGACCCATCTGCAGAGGATCATCTTTTCAGTTGTAAATTTGTTCCTCCCTTTTCCCCTTTTGTTTGTCATTCAAATTAGGGTGTGGATCTTCCATATCCACATTCATTTTGAAGTGACTAGATAGATCTACTTCTCTTTTGTTCAAATAATGTAAAACCTCTGCAAAGTGATCTGTAGTGTCACGCGACACAAGTGACTTCTCAGGTCCTGTGTCACGCGACACAACAGGCCTCTGCAGTAGGTTCATTTTAGTTGTAAATTTTGTTAATCCTTTTTGTAATATGGGATGTGGCCTCCCATTGTCAATGGCTTACAAGTTGTTTCTTCTTCCTTTTGAGCAATAAAACAAAGTACTCCTTTGCATTCCACATATATATTGTCTCACAGATTAGCACACATTTTTGAATGAATTAAATGTTGAACGTTAGAAAGACTCGTCTATGGACGAGGCGTGTTGGGTGAACTCTCGGTTCTTCCCAACACGTAACTTGACCCCCGGACCCAAAAATCTCTTTCAAAAGGTTTTCAATGTTTCCTTAAAAACGGCGTGGCGACTCCTTTTTATTATTTTTCGGGCGAGCGCACATTCACTAACATACATGAACAAAAAAAATCCAATTTAAAAATAATAAAAATACTTACACAAAATTTCCTAGCCTGATTGTCCACATAAGTACCATCTTTGCGTACATGTGTCCTTAATTGAAGTTTAAACAAACTAGGTGGGATGCCTTGATTTTCTTTTTTCTGCAATAAGACCGATAAAATAAAAGGCTTTCATAAACAACACTCAGAAGCCAAGATAAAGACTGTAATGATACAAATTATATTGGTAATTCAGCATTCTGAACTCAATTAGATTGTGTAAGGTTTGAAAAAATCCAAAGACAGCAGTCGACAACTGCAATCTGTATAGTGACTGATCTTTTGTGCCTAGTCATGTTATCTATAGCAATGTCCCACACAATGTGTTTCATATAAGCAACTAAGCTATAATCAGACTTTCTATATATTATACACTATCACATGGCTGTAATAGTGCATAGTATAACTTTCTATATATTATACAACTGCCCATTCAGCACTCTTAAAATGTGTTTCATATGAGCAGCTAAGCTAAGCTATAACCAAAGACAATGTGAGACTGTTGTGCGAGGGGGAGGGGGAAGAAGATGAACAGCATGTAATCGATTGGCAAAAATTCCTCTGAAGCCAAGATAAAGACTGTAATGATACAAATTATATTGGGAGTTTAGCTATACTTTCCCACATGTCACTGTAACGAAGCCAAGATAAAGACTGTTGCTAGCATACTAGTACTACTTTCCCACATATTGGATCAATTGTGTTCAAATTGCAACTACTTTCCCACATATTCCAGTAAACAGACAAGAGAATACCAAATCTGATTGGATTCCATAGGTATTCCAGAGAAATACAGATGCAAAACAATCCAAGAAGCATAAACAATTGTTGCCAACAGTCAGCTATCAGATCTGAATGAAACCAATCCAAGCAAAGTAACCATTTGTGCCAAGATCCATATATCAGAAAGTAACAGCTGAGTACCTAATTCATTGCTGATGAATAGCAGTGCAACATAACAAACATGAATTGGACACAAATAAAATCAAATACGTACGTACCATACTTTCCAAGTGGGCTACGGCAAATTTGAAACCTCCCGTATGCTTAGAACAACCGTCTTCCTTCTCGGTTAGTCGATTTTTTGAATTTTTCTCTGACTTTATTTTGACTTCTTCTTTATTAAAATATTGTACCCATTGAGCCCAATCTGCCTCGCATATGCAATCTGTCTTCTTTTGTGGACCATTCCAATTTTTCTTAAAAGTGCTCACCATGTCACTGTAACGAATTCTACCTAGTTTCATGAAAGCATTCTTGATAATCGTCTCCTCTTCTTGAGGCCATCTATAATTTTTTTGCAATATTGATATGACAACAAAATCATCACCAAAAGCAATCAGAGTTAACAAAAGCTGTGATGATTACAAGTACCATTTAACAAACCAAACTTCTTAAGATTGTAGCTTCATAACAGATATACGACTAATGCACTGCACCACCCTCACAGGATAAAATATGTTTCCAAGTTTAGAGCTTTCAACAAGTTAAATCATGCATTGATACTATAAGCTCTTCTCTGATGTACTATCTCATCATAGCAGAATTATATCAGCAAATTGTCAAGCAGAGTTACAGCAGAATATTATCATGCATTGTACATCACAGGGGCGGAGCCAGGGGACAAGAGGGGGCACTTGCCACCCCCCCCCCCAAGCGGCGGAAGTGTAGTGGAATTTTTTTTTTGCCCCCCCCCCCTTATATTTTTTTTCATATATGTATATATATAATTAACTTCAAGATTAACACCAGTGAGTGGTGCGGTTCAGCGGTAAAAGTGATGAAGTTAAAGCCTTTGGTGTTTCCTTTCAAATCCATGTTCGAGCCCTGCTACCTACATTTTCAATTAATTTTATTTGTCCTCCATCTTTGCTATTCTCTCTCTCTCTCTCTCCATTTCTTTCTCTTAACAGTTTTGTTTTTCTCTTTCTCCTAATTTCCTCACATTTTTTCAATCTTAATTAATTAGTTAGGATTTTCCCATTTTTTTTGTTTTTGGTCTTTCTTCTTATTATCCCAAGTTTAATTAGCAAATTTGAATTTCTTTTTTGTACGAGTAATATATTTTAATAAATTGTTTGCGTTAAATACTTCAACATTATTTCAATCGTTCTTTGAATTACTTACTTTTATCATTTTTGTTAACTTTCTTAATTCTTTACATTTTTAACTAAAATACATTGTATTTCATGGATCCGACCCATTTTTTACTTGTCTGACCCGAAAAAAAAATTTCGGGGACGCTGCCCCCGAACCCCCGTGTAATCTTGCCCCCCCTCCGGACATTCCTGGCTCCGCCCCTGGTACATCAGAGAGATTTATTTGAGCAAATGTCATTCTCTTGTTTCTTGATGCTACTTTTTAAAAAAAAAAAAAATTGAAATATACTTTCCAACTTTCCAAAATCCCTCATACTCCCTCCGTCCCTAAATGTTTGTCCCATTTTCCCTTTTTCTTTGTCCCAAAAAGTTAGTCTCATTTCCAAAATTAAAGCTTCAAAATCACTAAATTTTCAAAACTTGTAATGTAACCATAAAATGTTTGAAAAGTCAAATGGGACAAACATTTAGGGACGGAGGGAGTATTTAAATATAATTTGCAAAGATTCCCTATATAAATTTTGCTTCAGTTGAAATATCTAGTACTTCCTCCGTCCCAGACCAAGGGTATATGGGGGGATTTCACGCTTCTTCTTAAGAAATTTTTTAAAAAATGAATAAAAGTTAAATGTGAGATAGGGAATAGTAATTAAATGTGTGGTAGGAAATATGAGAGATAATGTAAAAGTTAAATGTGTGGTAGGGAATAGGAGAGAGAATGTAAAAGTTAAAAATATTTAATAGGAGAGAGAATGAGTGGGAGGAATAGTAGTTAAATGTGTGGTAGGAAATAGGAGAGAGAATGTATAAGGATATAATGAATGGTTTTTTTGTAAATATATGAAGATGATAAGGGTATTAATATATTCAAAAACTTGCCTTTTTTGGAAATGAACTCTTGGTCTGGGACGTCCCAAAAGGGAAAGATGAACCCTTGGTCTGGGACGGAGGGAGTATTACTCTTTTTTTATTCCCAGATTCTTGCTCACATTTTCTCCATCATTCGTAATTAAATTAGTACCCCTCTGTTTCACTCAAATTGTCTTGTTTAACCCATAAAACATATGAAGAGAGGTAAATTATTTTTATTACAAATATTAGTGTTTCGTAGACACTTCACTGTTGTCCATAAAAGGAAAGTAAACAAAGTGGACACTTCTCTGCAACGACCCAAAAAGGAATATTGGACACGTGACGAGTATATAATTCGCTGAAAGCTCTATATCTAGCTTCTAGACTTTTCTATTTTTATAGACACTTCACAACAATCTGAAGTGCAAAAGACTACAATTTGTTGTTCAGAAAACAACAATTTAAGTACAGTTTCGTACAGCAAGTTCGACTCAGCAGCAAGTTCAGAAACCAGAAACTTGCAAGGCATTTTTCAGATCAGGTTAAGCAGTATATGCAAACCAGAAACTAAAATTTGTCACATACGACTCTCAACATATCACATATCGCGTATACCATTTTCAAACAAACATGACTTTTTGACAAACTTCCAAACAAATGCTAACTGGACAGCTGACATCCCATTTGAGCTAAACTAAGAGGTACACAAAAAAGTTTTACCTAAATGAGTATTAAGACTTAATCTCATCTATTACGCATTGTAATTCTAAAGAATGTACCTTGAAGTCATCAAAATATCCATCTTTGTAAGAACTTGGGACAAGCTTCCAGTTAAATGCATCCTTGCACATGTTTGATTTAAATATCTTTGTGATTTGGCCCGATGCTTGCTGAGGCATCAACCTGAAACAATGTTTGAAGCGTCGGTTAAGAAAAAAATATGATAGATCCTTTCAACATACACTAAGAAAAAAAGTATTTATTTTAACCTAACAATAAAGCCTTCAGAAAGTAAACCCAATTTCCAATTGTGATTACCCAAGAGCCATAATGGGCCAGCTGCACATTTAGTTCAACATATTTAGCATATACTGCTTAATCTGTTTGGCATCAGTAACTGTAAGTTCTCTTATGATCATGAAAAATATGATCCATCAAAGGGGAGATTCATCCAGAAAGTAAATTTATAGGCGCATACACATTAAGTGGAAAAAAACCATTAAGAAAAGCTATCAAACCATCTTCAATTCACTAATCATAATGTCATCATATTAATAAATGAGTGTAGATATAAACGGGAATGCAAAGATGGAAATGTGGTATATCTAGAAAGATCAATAATGAAATCAACATACATGTGAAACTGCAAAACTAATAGCAACAGTAGATAAAATGAGAGATCATTATTTGAGATGGTTTAGACACGTACAAAGTTAACCACTTATTGTGCCAGTTACCAACTGTGATGAGATCAATGACAACAACAACCAAAATGTAGGACCGGAAACTAACATGGAATATAATGATCAAATTAAATAAATGAATGAGACATTAACAGAAGACGGCCTTGCACTGGAGAGAACAAAATAGGAACAAAGGTTTCACGAAGCTCCATAAGTTTATCAGTCCAAAGATGATCAGTTTGAGAAGATCTATGAATTATTAGAACATAAACTGAATATTGTGTCATCCTGTATGCTTCAATTTTGGATGGAAAAATCCACCTGAAAAGACCTCACACATTGGGACAACATACTCGCTATAGCTATGACAACAGCAACAGTTGGACCACACAACAATGGTTTTAGATAAGAATTCATTTGTGATGAATAAACCCAGACGACAGGTTCTAAAAATTTAAACCAAGTTCAGTTTAATGCACACTTCCCACACATTGATAATCTCAGATCCATTTGAATAATATAAGCCCATAAAACAGGATCTCCAATTTAAACAGCTTCAAATTACAAAAAAGTCAAACGTTGATACTCCCAAGTGAATGAT
This sequence comes from Adenophora triphylla var. japonica, assembly GCA_022495995.1. Classification (NCBI taxonomy): domain Eukaryota; kingdom Viridiplantae; phylum Streptophyta; class Magnoliopsida; order Asterales; family Campanulaceae; genus Adenophora; species Adenophora triphylla. The sequence goes on along the minus strand of JAFEMH010000059.1, from coordinate 319,228 downwards.
GCGGACCACATGTATTGAAGCACTGAAAGTGAGAATCTATACCAACAGCACTAGAAGGCAAATCAAGTATATTACCTGCCATAAACTACATAAGCAAGAGGAAGAGTTCCACTTGTCTCAACCATGGCAGAAGCAGCAGAAGAGAGAGGAGGTGTCCCCTGTGATGGGACAGGATTGTTTGATGGGCTACGGGTGTCCGTAAAACCATCCTCCATCCACCCAGAATCAACATGTGGAGTTGAAGAGGAAGAACAAAAGTCCCTCCGTTGCTGACTCCGTTGCTGACTTACATGCATTCCTCGCTTTCCTTTACCTCTAGGCATCTGAAAATATATGAAACTGTTAGGACCTAACTATGTAAACCACATAGTTATACAGGGTTTTGACAAAGAAACATATCTTATCCAATGTTATCTGACAGCCAAGATAACTCATGAACATTGGACAGCCATGACTCAACTGCACATATCATAAATCAACTGGACAGCAATGATGTAATGATCAAACACAAGATCAATCATATAAATCAATGTATTTATTTACAGGAGGATCATTACATAATCATCTACCCAACTCCTTGTCTCCTAAACCTCCAAACTCAAAGAACTAAGCCTGACAGATAAGGTTCTCAACAGCAGAGGTCTCATCCCTCTGACAGCTATGATCTTCAATGTCAACAGCAGTGATGTATTTCTGTGATGATCAAGATGTGCCTTGCCCAATCTCTCTAAACAGATGTTGCCAGCTCATCTCCATGAAGATTATATAAAATGGTTGCAGATTACAGCCTGTTATTATCCAGTCAACAAGGCTCTAAATGCAAACACTATTTCACCCACTTGCATTTACTACCTTGTCTCCTCCAACGGCTATATTCAAGCCTATAAAAGGAAACCTTCAAGACTGAAGACAATGCCCTTCAACATACAACCTTTACAACCTTACCTACAACCTTTCCACACCTGCAAAACCTGCAACCAACAATCAAACAATCTGAGACACTTGTAACTGTAATTTAGGTGTATAAACTATTGTGTAAACCACTTAAGACTGACTTTAAATGGGTATTGTAATTTGCTTCGTAACAAGCAAATCCCTATTTGACTGTACTAATTAGTAGGAAGAGGAAGTTCAAGAAACTTGCCTAATCATCCTTTGTAAATCTTAAAGGGAACTAGATTTAAGTGGATTGATCTCACTTGTCAAGGCTGACAGTGAGGGTGGACGTAGGAGGAGTGAACTCTGAACCACCTTCAAATTCTTGTGTTCATTTGGTATTATTACACAACACACACACACATCTACACACACATACACTATTCACTTGTCTTTACATTTTTTCAACACTATTTATTCCGCTGCACACTCTTGTCTTTTAAATCAGTTAGTATCTGACAGCTAAGATTTCACCTCAGCTGTCAAAGCTTAACTGCCTAACCGTTTAACTGATTAAGCAAACAGGACCTTTCAATTGGTATCAAAGCTTGTCTTCACCTATAAAAGTTTAACAACTTGTGAAGGATCAATTCTCAACCCACCATGCCTCAACCAAGGAGAAATAATGAGAAAGACATTCCACACATTGATGACTGTGGATCCTTTGAAATCTATGCTTCAAAGATCAAAACCTACCTTGATGCGAATAGCATCTGGAACTGGTATGCCCTAGACAATGAAGTCACCTGCCCTGTCACACTTGATTCAAATGGTGGGCCCAGTAAAATGAAATCCCCAGAATTCTGGACTGAATCAGAAAGGCAACTAATTAGTGCCAATCTTAAAGTCAAGAACATACTCCAAAAGAGTGTAAATGACTCCCTTGCTCAAGAAATTGCTAAAGAACCAACTGCAAAGGCAGCATGGGAACTTATCCATATCAAGTTCCAGAAACGCACCAGTGTTAGAACACAAAACCTGTACAATCTACTTAGACAACTTGACAATTTTAAGTTCTACCCTAGTGAAAAAGTAAGTGCTGTAAAACCAAGGTTTGAAAATCTGGTCAGATCCATTGCTGACCATGGAAAAACATTTGAGAATCAAGATCTGTGTCTCAAAATATATTCCAACCTTCCTCAAGAATATGAGAAGGTAGCCCTACCAATAAGAGAAGGTGCAGAATGGAGCACCATGACTGTTGAGCAATACTTTGGAAAGCTTGAGGCCTATAAACTAGAAGGAATAATGCAATATATGATTCATCATTTGAATATTGTGGAAGGAATCTAGATAGATTAAGTCTCAAGAATGGTGCACAAGTTAGAAGGCTGACATTTTATTACGTGTTTTCTGCCCTTACAGATGGACCTGATGGACAAGAATTTGTTAAGAAAGGTCGTGGTCCAGCTGTCGGTTGCAAAGAATGGGGTGATGCCAGCTATAAATTGCACTTGACTTTAAACGAGTATATGCAAGTATGTGGGGAGAACTCAACTGAATTTGCAACAAGGCTTGGTATTATAGCAAAATGTGGAGTTAGACTTCCCCTTCACTACTCTGATTGGCGTAAGGTTCCCGATTATAATAAAAATGATGTGTGGAAGGAGATTCAGGTATACAACTAATAATTCAAGAGCCGTAAAAAATAAAAACCTAAAATTAAGCTGTAATTGTGGTTTACTCTGATTCTAAGTCAATACTGATGCTCCTGATACATTCAAGCGTGTTTGTTTGATAACTATTGGGTCTCTTTGGAGAAATTGGAAGGGAAGAGTGAAAAAGGACTACTATGTTCCATTTAAAGACGATGCAGATATAAGGTTGAAAACCCCTAGTGATGCACGTGTGAAGCAAGAAGATTGGGAGAAACTAGTAGATCGTTGGAGGCTTACAGATGTTCAGGCATTTTGTCCCCTTGTGCTTCTGTGCAAATAATTTAGACGTATTTTACAAATAACTTAGTTCATATTATTTGCTTGCAGGAAGAATCGACTAGGAACAAAGGTAACCGTGAGCAACATGAGCTCCTTCACAGGACAGGAAGAACCTCCTTTGCTAATGTCCGTTTAGAGGTAATTTAAAATTGTTGGATTTTTCAGAGTATCACAAACCTTGACCACAAAATCATAGTATAATTACATACTTTGGATATGTACATATTGTATGTTATGCAATTGTTTTAATTAATGTGTACAGATGAGAAAAAAAGGAGAGGACACCTCACGCCCTAGTGTATTCCGCAAAACTCGATTAATGAAGAATGCAGGTCCTACTCAAGAGGCTGAGCCCATAATTGTAAGTGAAATTTACTGGTTATATGGTTCTTGTTGATGATCTCTTATTTTTATATGTGTATCTAAACATTTCATATATCTGTATATCATTTCAAAGACCCAGATGGAGAGAAGACTCTCTGAGGTGCCACCAGATGAGCGTACACCTGAATTTACAGATCAAGTATTCACAGAAGTCATGGGATCTGATGGTCATGGTCGTGTCCGAACGTTTGGTCATGGCCCGACTCCAACTGCATTCAAAGGTCCAAAATCCACATCCATGAATGTTTCCGTGGATACGATACAAAGAATGTTAAAGGAACAAGAAGATGCTATGCATGCCAAGTATGATGCTTTACGGGCTGAGCTTGATGCTTTACGTGCTGCGTATGCGAGTAATCACACTCTTCGGCATGATTCTCCTCATATTCCATCTAGTGATAGTCAGGTTAGTAATTTTATTATATAAATAGCTTTAATTTTCCATTTGATAGCTAAGGTATAGTATCTCAAGAAGCTTTGTACCTTTGCATTTTATATTGAAGCTCACACCGCTCATAAAAGCTGAAGTATATAATATGTTGTTATCTTCTAAATAGCATCTTACCTTTAGCTGTGTGATTTAGTACTCTTTCTCGGTGTACTTAAAAATATCCAGTGTTTTAAAAAGACTTTCAACTATACTTTTGCTAATTTAACTTGTTTCGGTTATAGTCTTTACGTCGCATTGGCTGGTCACTTGGGACTTCACATCACTCCACTAACTCCACAACCATCACACCCTGGAGTACAAGTAGTAAACTCATGGCATAGTAGCAGTGTGGTAATTCGAGGATTCTATTTGTTCAGCGTCTGTAGTAAGCAGAGTTGGTGAAAAACTAATCATATGAGCTTGTTGATGAAGTTATGTCTGAAACTGTGGACCGTATGAACTTGTTAACTGAAGTTGCTGGAATGAATTTGAATCATGTTGGATAAAGTAACCCAGACAATAAGGATGATTGAGAAAGTAAGTGAAGTCGATTGATTTTTTAGAGTTAAGGGATTGGATGTTTGTCTTAGGCTAATAGATTGTTCCGGGAGTATCTTTTTTGATTCAATCCTTCTGTGTTTCTTCCACCTGTTCCGTTCTTGGACTCCCATTTTTGTCTGATAGTTTTTACCCTTAAATATTTTTTGGTTTTATATACCTTGTTTCATTTACTCACAAGTGATGTTATGAGCATCTTTATGTCATCTCTCATTTTCTATTTCCTGTGATTTCATAGTTTTTGATTCATATACATAGGTGAATCCTTCAACATCTGGTGGTACGGAAGATGGGCTTGATGGAATGTCTAGCTAGTGCTTTAGTGTGTTTTGTGTTTTCAGGTAAGTGTAGTTAGTTTATAATTATTTTTTATTGTATCGTATATATGAATCAACTAATACTCCATTCGTCCCATAATAAATGTCACACTTTTCCTTTATTTTTAGTCTTCCCAATATGAATGACACGTTTTAAAATAAGGAATGTGACATTTATTTCGAACAGAGGTAGTAAATATTTTTTTATTGCTTTTAATTTCCTTAGCATAATTTTACTTTTACATATGCAAGCATATATATATATATATACTGAATATTTGTGTTATATATTTTATTTATAGGAGTATTTGTGGCAGAAAGATTCTACTTGTTGGCAAATGATACATCTTCAACAGTTCCACTGCTAGTGACTTTAGAGTTTATCTTTTGACATGACTCTCTGACTATAATGGCTTTTGGACAATGTTATATACTAGTACTCTCCTACCCATGCCAATGACATGGTGACAGTACAACATGAATAATGTGTGGTTGAGATCATAACCTCCAAATGCATTTAGTTTAGTATCTATGATTACATTGTAAATAATCAAAACACCATAAAAAAACAAATATATTAAAATGTTAAAATTTTCATTTGATTGCAAGAACAACAATATTTATGGTCCCTTACATAACCCCAACCCCACCCACTTTCATCTTTTCCCTCAGCCCCCTCACCCTCTTTATGTAACCCACTATCCTTTTAACTTAGTATGATTACATTGACGCGGCGACAGTACACAAATTTAAAAAAAAAAATGATGAAATAGCATTCCTCTCATCAAAAAATAAAAATAAAAATATATATCCAATATTCTGATGATTACTTTGTGCCATAATCAACATTTGCTGGAGGGTGATTTGTTTGTGTAACTGTAGTAGAGAATATAAGGAAGTATTGTAGTTTTTGTGCATAAAATAATAATAATATATAGTTGTATTTTCTTCATGTTGGAATAAACTACGATACTTGAAAATTAAAATATACTTTTTTTAACTCGTCAAAAAGAAAAAAAATAGCAATTAGTTTGGGCCAAAGAGTAATAACTAATACAAAAATTATTAGTATTATTTAACTAAATATTGATGAGAACAAATAAATTATTTTGTAAGAATAAGTGTAATATAAGATTTGGGCCAAATTAGATAAATTGGGCTACTGGTGGACCAATTTTTTAAGCGTTTTTTATTTTGGCAATATTATTAAATTTTGGCCCGATTCGATCATTTTGGTCATTGGTGGCCAATTTTTTAAGCATTTTTCTATCTGGATCATACTATTAGAAATGTCATGATTATATTATTTTATTTTGATAAATTTGTATTTTCAAAACATAATATTTTTTAAACTGGCCATTGGTGGCCAATTTTTTAATCATTTATCTATCTGGATCATACTATTAGAAATGTCCATTATTTTTTAAACTGGCCATTGGTGGCCAATTTTTTAAGCATTTATCTATCTGGACCATACTATTAGAAATGTCCATGATTATATTTTTTTTATTTTGGTAAATTTTTATTTTCAAAACATAATACTTTTTAAAATTTAATTTATAATATTTAATTTTTAAACTTCATTTTTATAATATTTATTTTTTACTGACTTAGGGTTTGTGTCTGGGTCAAAATACGTGAATTGATCCTGATTTGATAATTTGGGTCATAATATGGGAAGGTAAGGACGGTTACGGGGAGGTGGACGGTTATGGGGAGTTGGAAGTTACAGGCGGTTAAGGAAGGTGAAAGGATTTGATCCGTCAGATCAAAATTCTGACTTTCAATCTCAGCCACCACTTATAGGGGGGCTAAAAGGCGGTTAAAACCCCCATGTATTGTATTATAGATTTAGCACATGTTTAGTATTATGAAATTATTTCTTTTGGATATTAAGCACTTTGGGATTATTGTGGTATTGTTGATTTTGGAATGGAAAAGTTATCTTTTTCATATACATATTTTCTAGAAATTGTGATTTAGTAAAAATATATCACCATTTTAGAAATTATTATATATATATATATATATATATATATATATATATATATATATATATATATATATATATATATATATGGTTTAAACCGTAACAAATATTAAAAAAAAATATCAGCACTGTTTTATTATTATTGTGAACAAACTGACACATAAAAATATATGTTACGGTTCAAATACGGTCACAAACTAATATGTCGAACACAATTATCTGAGGTGACGTGTAAATAACCGTAATAAATATATCAATTGTGACGGTTATAACCGTCGCAAAAAAGCATAACATAACTTTTAAACAAATGACACTGTTTCTTTTGCATTGTTTCTGAACCGTAATAAATATATCAATTGTGCCTGTCATAACCGTCGCAAAAAAGTGTAACATTACTTTTAAACATATGAAACAGTTTCTTTTGCATTGTTTCTGAACCGTAATAAATATATCAATTGTGACGGTCATAACCGTCGCAAAAAAGCGTAACATAACTTTTAAACATATGACATAGTTTCTTTTGCATTGTTTCAGAACTGTAACAAAGACCGTCACAAAAACTAATTATGACAGTTTACCACCCGTCACAAAGTATTTGTGACCCGCGCAATTAAGTCGAACAATAAACCGTCACAAAACCGTCAAAATGCCTTTTGTGTCGGTTTTTGAATTTTTTGCTACAGTCCGTCGACCGTCATAAAAGGGGTTATTTTTTGTAGTGACATTTCACTCTTGTCTTTTAAATCAGTTAGTATCTGACAGCTAAGATTTCACCTCAGTTGTCAAAGCTTAACTGCCTAACCGTTTAACTGATTAAGCAAACAGGACCTTTCAATTGGTATCAAAGCTTGTCTTCACCTACAAAAGTCTAACAACTTGTGAAGGATCAATTCTCAACCCACCATGCCTCAACCAAGGAGAAATAATGAGAAAGACATTCCACACATTGATGACTGTGGATCCTTTGAAATCTATGCTTCAAAGATCAAAACCTACCTTAATGTAAATAGCATCTGGAACTGGTATGCCCTAGAGAATGAAGTCACCTGCCCTGTCACACTTGATTCAAATGATGGGCCCAGTAAAATGAAATCCCCAAAATTCTGGACTGAATCAGAAAGGCAAATAATTAGTGTCAATCTTAAAGTCAAGAACATACTCCAAAAGAGTGTAAATGACTCCCTTGCTCAAGAAATTGCTAAAGAACCAACTGCAAAGGCAGCATGGGAACTTATCTATACCAAGTTCCAGAAACACACCAGTGTTAGAACACAAAACCTGTACAATCTACTTAGACAACTTGAAAATTTTAAGTTCTACCCTGGTGAAAAAGTAAGTGCTGCAAAACCAAGGTTTGAAGATCTGGTCAGATCCATTGCTGACCATGGAAAAACATTTGAGAACCAAGATCTGTGTCTCAAAATATATTCCAACCTTCCTCAAGAATATGAGAAGGTAGCCCTACTAATAAGAGAAGGTGCATAATGGAGCACCATGACTGTTGAGCAATACTTTGGAAAGGTTGAGGCCTATGAACTAGAAGGAATGATAAAACTTCAACCAATTACCTCTATCTCACAAACCCTTTCCTTAGCTGCCTAAGAAACCACTCACAAACCCATCACTCAACAAGACATTGATTCCATGGTTCTTATTTCCCTTCAGAAAGTAAACCACCCCTCAAAAAACCTTTCTCAAGGAGACCTACCAAGTCTCATATCCATGGCTGTCAGAAATACCCTGAGAGCACATAAAAAGACATTTGAGAGAAGTTATAGCCCATCCACCTCTGAGCCAGAGAACAATAAAAAGAAAGTTGAATGCTTCAACTGTAAGAAGCTTGGTCATTACTCATCTGATTGTCCTAAACCAAGGAAACCCAAGGACAATCAGACAGCTAAGAAATTTTCCTACTCCAAGGAGATCATTCACAGTTCAAGATGTAGTTGCTACAACTGCACAAAGAAGAAGAATGAGAAGAACAAAGAGCAAGTACTGATTGCTGACTCATCCAAGTTTAGTGATGAGGAATTTGACTTCAGTGATTCTGAAAGTGAAGGAGAAGAAGCAATGATATGCCTAATGGCAGGAGATGATGAAGATTCAGACAATGAAGAAGACCTTGAAGCCTTAGCTGTTGCTGAAGAACTAAAGCAGGTACCTCAGTTTAACTCTTTAAATAATGAAGAATTTAAACAATTAGTTAGCACCCTTTTAATCCAAATTAAAATACAACAAACTAGCTTTGCTTCATTGCTCACTGATAACCTATCCCAAAGTAAAACCATTGAAAACCTTGAAAGAGCCAACCAAGGACTGAAAGTTCAAAGCCTTATGCTTGAAAAGGCTAATGATGAGCTGACAGCTGAGAATTCTAGACTTCTGGAAAACAACCAAAAAACCATCAATCTTGAAAAGGAAAATGAATCCCTTAAAAAGAAGATTGAGTCCTTGAACAAGTTAGGAGAAGCCTTGTCATTGTTCAGCTACAACCAGAGACATCCTAGTGACAAATCTGGGATTGGAGCCAACAATCCCACTATGAAAACCTATACCCCTCTCACTTATGAAAGGGCTATTGACAAAATGGTTCTTGAAAGTATGAACTATGTCAAAGCCCAAGAAAATGTCTATCCCATTCAGACAAAGGAGGACTCAAAGAAGAAGGGAAAGATAGATGAAGCTAGCTCTAGTCACATTGATGAAGCAGATCAAGTCAGAACCACTCACACTAATGAAACACATGAAGCTAGCTCAAGTCAATCCAAAGGCAAAGAAAAACAAGCAAAGCAAGGCAAATACATTTGGCAAAGAAAAGGAATCAAGGAGCAAGTGAAGAAAAACCAGCACAAAAACCACTGGACAGCAGAGATCTCCTAGACAGCCAAGATTCCCCAGACAGCCAAGATTTGATGGACAGCAGAGATCTCCTAGACAGCAAAGATTCTATAACCATCACTCATATTCCAAACATCAAAGACCCAACTGGCCATACTCAAATGGAAGAAGTCATGCCAGTCAAAATATCTCTCCTAGATCATCTCACTCAAACAGTTCCCAAAGCCACACTCAGTTTCATAACCAAAACCAATTCTTTTCTCCCAACAAATTCTTTAACCAATCCCAACCTACTTCTCATACACCCTATATGTTGCAGATCATGGGATATTATAATGCCCTAAACCAGTATTTTGGAAAGAGGGCAATGAACAAAGCTAGGGTACCAAAGAAATTCTAATCCTTTGGACCCAAAAGAATAAAAGGGTACCATAAATTTATTTTTCTATTTTGTAGGAATCTAGGAAAGGAATATGGTACTTGGACAGTGGATGCAGCAGACACATGACCTTCAATAAGGAGTGGTTGCAACAATATATCCCTAAAAATGGTCCAAATGTAACTTTTGATGATAATTCTCAAGCCAAAGTCAAAGGATCAGGGAACCTTGTTACTAAAGACATTATTTTTACTAATGTGTCTTATGTAGAAGGTCTCAAGCACAATTTAATTAGCCTTATTCAAATTTGTGATAAGGGATATTATGTTGTATGTTCCAAAAATCACTGCACTGTCAAAGATGTCAACAACAAGTCAATTCTCACTGGAATCAGAAAAGGCAACCTCTACTGTCTAAACCTGAAAGTTGTGGAGTCATCAGATGCTCATTGCCTGCTCTCCTATAGTCAATCGGATATGTCATGGCTATGGCACAAAAGATTGGCTCACCTCAACCTCAAAAGTATCTCCAAATTAGCCAATTCAAACCTAGTAAAAGGCCTACCCAAGATTCCCTTCAAAAAGGACAAGTTGTGCAAGGCATGTCAATGTGGAAAGCAAAAGAAAACCTCCTTCACTGCCAAAACCAGATTGGATACCTCAAAGCCCCTTCAATTACTCCACATGGATCTCTTTGGACCAATCAGAACCAGATCTCTTGGTGGAAAGAGATACTTTCTAGTGGTAGTTGATGACTACACTAGATTCACTTGGATCATCCTTCTTGAATCCAAAAAGGAAACCTTAGAACAACTGGTCAAACTGTTCAACAAAATTCAAAACCAAAAGGGACTGTCCATCATCAAAATCAGATCTGACCAGGGTAAGGAGTTTGAAAATACTGGTGTTGAAGAATATTGTGATCAAAAAGGGATTGAGCACAACTTCTCTGCTCCTAGAACACCACAGCAAAATGGAGTTGCTGAAAGAAAGAACAGAACAATCTGTGAAGCAGCAAGAACTATGCTATCAGAAAATAACCTCCCTAAATACTTTTGGGGAGAAGCAGTCACCACTGATGTGTATGTCCAGAACAAGACTCTCATCAACAAGTTTCACTCCAAGGCTCCCTATGAGCTATGAAATGGTAGAACACCAACCATTTCATACATCCATGGCTTTGGAAGTAGATGCTTTATCCATAACAATGGGAAAAACAACCTTGATAAGTTTGATTCCAAAAGTGATGAAGGAATCTTCCTTGGATACTCCAATATCAGCAAAGCCTACAGAGTTTATAACAAAAGGAGGCTTGTTGTAGAAGAATCAATCCATGTTGACTTTGATAAAAACAATGATCAAAGCCACACTGAATTGTGTGATTTTGATGAAGCTGTTGGTAATTCAGACAATCTACCTGAATTGTCTCATGTGCATGACCCCTCAAGCCTCATTCCTGAAGAAGATTCACCTTCCCTTTCCTTATATGGTGCCCAAAGACACTAATAAACACCCTGTTATGTCTGACAGCCAAGAATCTCTTCCCAATAGCAAAGGTGCATCTGACAGCTATGATGCACCTGACGGCTTACCTTCATCCAGCCATCAAAATTCCCTTGAAAATAACCCCATCCAACCATGCTGCAACACCAATCAATCAACTCCTCAACCTGAAACTATCACCCATGTCATCCCACCAAACAAAAACATCTTTATTGACCTTCCAATACATAAGATGGATATTCCTCCAAACATGCCTATTTATGACTCTTTAATGAGTACCTTCATCTCTCAAATTTAACCCAAGAAGATCAATGAAGCCCTTCAAGACCCAGATTGGATTGAAGCAATGGAAGAAGAATTGGAACAATTTGAAAGAAACAAAGTTTGGAAGCTTGTTCCCAAACCTAAAAACCAAACTATCATTAGGACAAGATGGATTTTTAGAAACAAGATGAATGAAGAAGGCATGGTGGTAAGGAACAAAGCCAGATTAGTGGCTGAAGGATACAGACAAGAAGAAGGAATTGACTATGATGAAACATTTGCCCCTATTGCAAGACTGGAAGCTATAAGGCTATTTCTTGTCTATGCATCATTCAAGAAGATGAAGGTGTTTCAAATAGATGTCAAAAGTGCCTTTCTGAATGGAGTCTTAAATGAAAAAGTTTTTGTATCTCAACCCCCTGGTTTTGAACATCCAAAATTTCCAGATCATGTATATAAATTGGACAAAGCCTTATATGGGCTTAAGCAAGCTCCTAGGGCTTGGTATGATACCCTATCTAAATACCTCCTTGGCAAAGGATTTACCAAGGGCCATATTGATAACACTTTGTTTATCAAGAAATATGGAGAAGACCAGTTACTTATCCAAGTCTATGTTGATGACATTATTTTTGGCTCATCAAATGAAGACTTGTGCACTGAATTTGGAGAAATCATGAAGAATCAATTTGAGATGAGCATGATTGGTGAGCTCACATTTTTCTTAGGTCTTCAAGTCAAGCAAATGAAGGAAGGGATCTTCATTAACCAAGCCAAGTATACAAGGGACATGATCAAAAAGTTTGACATGCAAACTGCTTCCCCAGCTAGAACCCCTTTGTCAACCACAACCAAACTCCATGCTGATCCTGATGGCCAGAGTGTGAATCCAACACTCTATAGAAGCTACATTGGATCACTCCTATATGTGACAGCTTCTAGACCTGATATCATGTTCAGTGTTTGCCTTTGTGCAAGATTCCAAGCTAATCCTAAAGAATCTCATCTCTCTGCTGTCAAGAGAATCTTGAGATATCTGAAAGGAACACCTGACTATGGCTTGTGGTATCCCTCTGAATCCCCATTCTCCCTAATTGGCTTTACTGATTCAGACTATGCTGGATGCATTTTAGATAGAAAATCCACAAGTGGTGGTTGCCAATTTATTGGATCAAGAATAATTTCTTGGTCAAGTAAAAAGCAAACTTCAGTAGCTACCTCAACAGCTGAGGTTGAATACATTGTTGCTGGTCTGTGTTGCTCTCAAATTCTCTATCTTAAAAGTCAACTCCAAGACTTTGGGATGGACATGTCAAATATTCCTATTTTTTGTGACAATTCCAGTACCATTGCCATGACAGAAAACCCTGTCCAACACTCTAAAACCAAGCATATTGAAGTTAGGCATCATTTCATCAGAGATCATGTGGAAAAAGGAAATATCAACTTAGCCAAAGTATGCACTGAAGATAATGTCTCTGACATCCTAACAAAAGCAATGGATGAAAAGAGATTTTAGATGCTAAGGGCAATGTTGGGAATGATTAACTTGCCAAAATAAAGGATTTTCATTGATAAAAGGAAAACATTACATATGGTTGCTGTCAACATTTAAGGATCTGACAGCTAACCATTACCTTACACTAAAACCTTCATCATTCTAAGCCAAACACTTTCGCACCAAACACCCAAGTTTTCAAAACACAAAAACAAACACAAATACATATTACCAAAAGATTCTCAACCCCTCCCTTCTCTCACAGCTAACCCTCATACAGACTCTGACAGCTAAGAATTCTCTTATTAACTGTTCCTTGGCAAATCATGGATATCCTCATTCATGAACCCATACTCATTATAGAGAACATCAGGAGCCTTATAAAAATTCTCCTTGATGTCCCCATACCTCTCTAGACACACTGGGTGCCTCTGCATGAATGGAACAATGGCTGATGGTGAGAACTATAAAGAAGGACACACTCTCCTTGGCCACCATTCCTCCACAGCATTGTAAGGAGGATATTCTCTTAGTGGAGAGACAAAGCTAAATGTCCCTGAAGTGTTAGCACTCTCCTGGGCAATGACTGCTTGATCAGACTGAGGACCCACACCTTCTTCCTCATTCATAGCTGCTAAACTCAAACACTTGAGAAACTGTGAGAACAATCTCATATAAGCCTTTGAAGGAGAACTTTGCACTCCTGCAAAGTTGTCTCCAGTTCCCTCAAGAACTGCTTGACTCAAAGTAAGATAATCCCTGGTTACTGCTGTGAACTCCTTAACAGCTAAGAAATCAGGTTGACCAATTGGAGTGTCAATCTTAATCCTTTCTTTACTATCAAGCTTCACTAGCTCTCCCAATATGTAAACTCTCTCTACACCTACCCCAACCTGCCTACTTGATTCACCCTCCTTCCTTTTACCAAACAGCTTAATCTTAGTTATCTGATCATCTTGGCTCTCACAAACCAACTTAGCTTTACCCTTGTCTCTAGCTATCTCCTTTAACATGTTTCTCTCACCCTCCAACAGTGCTAGTCTCTCCTCCTCCCAAAACTTCTTTCTTATCTCTCTCTCTCTCTCTCTTAACTCTTCTTCCTTATGTGGATCATCATTTGGCAATTGATCCACCTCCTGTTCTAAAGAATTATTTGTTTGAATTTGATATGACCAAAACTCCCTCTCAAACCTTTCCTCCCTAGTTTCCTCTACCCTTGGACTCTGAAAGACCAGTTTCTTTGATGTCTTAGCCATCTTGCTAGGACTGAACATTGAAACTAATCTTCCCATTTACTATATGACTAAAATGGATTGAATAAATCTCACAAACTGATACATTTCCTTTTATAGACAATTTTTGCTTCAGTCAACATAGTGGCAATGATCATTCAAAATAGGCTTGGCTGGTCATCAAGCCTGACGCTATGATTTGAGTTCTTGCCAAATCGAGGATTATGGGAACTTGCTACTAACAAATGTTCATTTATTTCCTTGATAAACCCCTCTAAAAATTTGCCTCTCTGTATGGTCTTTATTCCCTTGTTTTATGGAAGTTATGGCACGTAATGAGTGGGGGGACAAAAAGCACTATTCATGAACAGTCACATTCTTAAATGCCCATTTTTAACTGTTGCACTAACCCACGTATTAGCCATTGAAACTACACAAATTCCCTCATCATTACAATTTAACCTTGCCAAATTAACCCCTCTTCAAACAAACATTCTTCACCCTCCTAAGTCTCTTCTCTGGTTCTCTCTGTTTTTCGAAGCCCTAATTCTCTGTTCTATTCAACCATGTCTTACACTGAAGCTCATGGGTATTTTATCAAGCCTGATTTCTATGAACATGAGGTTGGAGCTCTTATTAAAGACCTTCTTGAGTCCAACAATCTTTGCAACATGATGGAAGCTCAACCCCCCATCTATGAGAAATTATGTAGAGAGATTTACATGGCTGGACAGAGACTTGTAGATGGATCAATTAGAATCAGCATTGAAGGAACTGAGATTCATGTATCTCCCAAGGTGGTCTCTGAAGTCTACAGCATTCCAATTAAAAATGGAACCAGGAGCAACCTTTGGGACAGAAAAGATAGTGCCTTGGAGATGTTCTACAAGAGATTTTTTGATGAACCCAACTGCAATTACCAAGTGGCACAGACCAAACCTATTAAGAAGATGACCCTAGATCTGTTTAAATCAACCCTAATGGATGTTATCATCAAGGGATTTGATAGAAAACAGTCATCTTTTGATCAAATCAGTCCCAATGAATGGAAGCAAGGCTTAAGCTTGATAGCTAAGGATGTGAATTGGAGTGTTGCCCTACTGCACAATTTTCAACTGGCTACATCCTCCTCACCATGGAAGTTCAAGAAACAAACTCCAAGGATGAATAATTTCAGATTCATGAGTGGGATCCTACATCACTTAATTCCAAAGCTGAACCCTCCCCTAAAAGATGATTGGCTTGAAACTACCACTCTTATGCAAACCAGGAGTTTCAACTCAAGCACATTCAGGCTCAAGGGGAAGAAAAAATTGGAGTTTGGGGACAGCTCTGAAAATCTTGATGAAGCAACACTAAGACTGAAAAAGAAGGCTGAAAATGACATGAGGCTGTGGAAGTCATTGGTCCACATGGTCAATGACAAGAGATCAAAAAGGAAGCATGACAAGGATGTAGTGATCAAAGAAAGGGATCAAGAAACCACACCAAGCAAAATCAAGAAGAGGATTGGCCAAGCTAAGATGAAGAAAACTGGGAAAGGAAAGAAGCTTCCCAAAGGAAAGAAGGTACAAGAAGTGGTTGAGCAAGTAGCTGAGCAAGAGAGTGCTCAAGTGACTGATAAAGGAAAGCAGATTGCTGAGGAACAACAGGCTGACAGTGAAGAAACCCAATCAGATCCTGTGTTCAAGGATATTGATGATTATGCTGGTGAAGAGGAAGCTAGTCATGATAGTGATTATGAAGAACAGATAAGGAGAGTTGTTGCTGAGTCTCTGGTGGATGCAAGGCATAGAATAGCTAAGACTGGGCAATCTTCTGGGACAGCTATGGATGTCTCTGCTCTGACAGCTAAGGTTCCTGTGCTTGCTGAAATCTCAACTGAGGTAACTCCTACCCCCTCTCCTTCTCTAAACACATTCTCTAGGAAGAGAAAGAGTGACAAAGATGCTCCCCTCTCCAAAAGGTTAAAACCCAATACTCCTCAACCCTCTCCAAATAAAGACCAATCCAGTTCACCTCATGAATCTATAGCCCAAGGAATTCTCAACTTAAATCCTTCTAACATAAGCCCAAATGAGCCTAGTGTTGAAAAAGAAAGGGGGAATAGTCCTGACTCTGAAAAAGATGAGCCTCAGTTAAGGGGAAACAGTAGTCCTCAATCCCTTATTATGACAGCTAAGCCTTCCTCTGATCAATCTTCACCCATTTCAAGTTCCTCTGATCCATCTCCTATTCCTGAAAATATCATCCGAGCATCTGAAGGATTATCCTTGGAAGGAAGCCCTGATTTGCTTCCTGCTGTCATCTCTTATTTAAAATCCCTGTTAACTGAAGAGGATATGCTAAAAGCCCTAGACTTGATCAAAACCAGAGATAGATCCAAGAAGGCTAGCATGCCTGGTAGTGAATCTCAACCCAATCCTGTTGAAACTGTTGAAACCCAAGAAACACATGAACCAACCAATGATTCTGAACCCCTTCCAACCTGTGAGCCTTGGATCCTTGATTGTGATATTGATTTCTCCTTCCCCTCCATCATGGCTGCCCACCAAAGATTTAAGGGAATCACTCACTTCCCTGAGATTGCCAACCCCAACATCATTCCCAATCCTTGGCTGTTGAGTAAAAATGCAATCATGATCCATGCCAGGAATAGATGTGGGCTCATTATGTTTGTCCATGAGGAGTGGAAAAAGTATAGAGCAGCTCTCCCCACTTCCTTCTTTCACAATGCCCCCAGATTGCCCAACTTCATGGACCTTGCAACCATCATTGACTGGGAAGTATTATTCTCCCAACTTTTGTTCAACAACATCAATGAATGCATTTACATGCCCTCATCCCTTGTCTATGCTCTCTGCATTGAATTAACCAAAGAAATGTACTGGAAAATCTGTAGCAATAAAGCCAAGATCATGGCTGTCATTGCAAAGCCAAACCTGACAGCCATGTTTCCCCCTACTTCTTCAGTACCTCCTTCCTTTATCTCCCTAAACACCAGATCTCTCCAAGATAAACTTCCTCCAACATTCAACCCCTCAACATATGTGCCTCCATACCATGTGACCATCTCAGATATGCAGAGATTCACAAGGACCATGATCACCAAAATGAGACATATATTGGAAGTCTCAGTTGGACCCAAATCGGATATGAGGACATCTAAGGGAAAGGCCATTGAATCTGATGAGGAAGCTACCAATCTGGGAAAAAGAGCATCTGAAGCTACTCCCAATGTTATTGTGTCCAGTGATGATGAAGAAGATGCTCCAGTGAAGTAAGTGCATCAGTTTACAACCTCTACTATTCTCACTGTCACCACAGATCCTCCTCACCATCCAGCTTAACAAACCATCTCTCTGCAGTCAAATCCTTTCTTTTCTAACCTATTTGCAGGAACCAGAGGCCAAACCTCTAGAGCAAAGAGAGCTCCCAAATGGGGTAATCTAAGGTTAAGAGATGATGAAGAACCTCTACCCAAAGCTGTTCTCAAAGAAAGACAAGATCAAACCTTCACCTATGATGATGAGATGAGCTGGGAATGGAATAATGAATTGTATTTCAGAGGTGTTGATGAGAAGATGAGAAAGGTGCTGCTAGCTGAAAGAGATGAACTCCTTGCAGCAAGAAGAGAAAGAGATGAATTTTCTGATTAGAAAATTTTTGCCTTTTTTTGGCTAAATCTTTTAAACCCTACCTTTTATCTCCTGCTTTAAACAATTGTTATTTTGGATAATTTGTTTATTTTGTCTCTTATGGTTGAATCAAGAAGATTAGTTTTATCTTCATTGGTATATTCAATTCATGAGTATCTTGCAGGTCATATCTTTTATTAGATATATTACTTTGCCAAAAAGGGGGAAATTGTTAGGACCTAACTATGTAAACTACATAGTTATACAGAGTTTTGACAAAGAAACATATCTTATCCAATGTTATCTGACAGCCAAGATAACTCATGAACATTGGACAGCCATGACTCAACTGCACATATCATAAATAACCTGGACAGCAATGATGTAATGATCAAACACAAGACCAATCATATAAATCAATGTATTTATTTATAGAAGGATCATTACATAATCATATACCCAACTCCTTGTCTCCTAAACCTGCAAACTCAAAGAACTAAGCCTGACATCTAAGGTTCTCAACAGCAGAGGTCTCATCCCTCTGACAGCTATGATCTTCAATGTCAACAGCAGTGATGTATTTCTGTGATGATCAAGATGTGCCTTGCCCAATCTCTCTCAACAGATGTTGCTAGCTCATCTCCATGAAGATTATATAAAATGGTTGCAGATTATAACATGTTATTATCCAGTCAACAAGGCTCTAAATGCAAATACTATTTCACCCACTTGCATTTACTACCTTGTCTCCTCCAACGGTTATATTCAAGCCTATAAAAGGAAACCTTTAAGACTGAAGACAATGCCCTTCAACATACAACCTTTACAACCTTACCTACAACCTTTACACACCTGCAAAACCTGCAACTAACAATCAAACAATCTGAGACACTTGTAACTGTAATTCAGGTGTATAAACTATTATGTAAACCACATAAGACTGACTTTAAGTGGGTATTGTAATTTTCTTCGTAACAAGCAAATCTCTAATTGACTGTACTAATTAGGAAGAGGAAGTTCAAGGAACTTGCCTAATCATCCTTTGTAAATCTTAAAGGGAACTAGATTTAAGTGGATTGATCTCACTTGTCAAGGTTGACAGTGAGGGTGGACGTAGGAGGAGTGAACTCTGAACCACCTTAAAATTCTTGTGTTCATTTGGTATTATCACACAACACACACACACATCTACACACACATACACTATTCACTTGTCTTTACATTATTTCAACATTATTTATTCCGCTGTACATTTCACTCTTGTCTTTTAAATCAGTTAGTATCTGACAGCTAAGATTTCACCTTAGCTGTCAAAGCTTAACTGCCTAACCTAACTGATTAAGCAAACAGGACCTTTCAGAAACAATCCATAACATGATCACAAAACAAAAAAGCATAGGCTAAATATCATTCATAACGAAGTTCATACTAGTGTGTCACAAAATCTTAATCAAATAACATTTATAACAGTGCAAACATAGATATAACTTGCTTCTATTCAAAACAGGTAGTAATCATCCCCAAGGTGAAAACATAGAATATACCTACCACTAACCTGAATTATCTCCTAAATCAATGTCTTCACTTTCATCACTTATTCCTTCACCCGTGTCAAACTCGTCCTCGCTAGTATCATTCATATTTTCGGCAATGTCTTCATTTTCATTCACGTCATCTTCAAGCTCAACAAATGCATTATTAACATCATTTAAATGGACATTATCAACATCGGCATGCACGGAATCATGTATATCAATGGTTTCCTCTTGAAAGGAGGTCGGTATGGATTCCACAATGAATTTAACAGTTGACCGGGCTTTAATCTTACATACAGCCCACCAATCTACTTTGTCTTGTTTCAAACTTGGATATGTGCAATAATAAACTTGCGTAGCTTGGGTAGCGAGTATAAAAGGTTCGTACCGATTTAATTTATGCTTGTGGTTTATCTCTACGAGATTGTAGTGAGGATCAACCTTCGTACTCGAAGCGATAGGATCAAACCATTCACAATTGAACAAAACGACTTGCTTAAGCGGTAATCCTGGATATTCAAGATGAACAACTTTGCCCAAGCGCCCATAATAATCACTCTCACGTTCATCGTAGCTTTCACCTTTAACACAAACACCACTATTCATTGTAGCTCTATCTGAACCATGATGAATAGTGTGAAACCTATATCCGTTCACTAAATACCCAGGATATGTGTCCACACGTCTGTAGGGGCCTTTAGAAAGTTCCTTGATCCACACATTCGTAATGTTATTCGTTGGATCACTATCCTATACAGATAAAAAAAAACTAACTTATAGAAATTAAAATGTCTTAAATATAATATGAGATAGATGAATGGTTGAAAAATCTTACATATTTCTGAAACCACTCCGAAAATTCATTATCCAATTTCTCACTGAGTCGAGCATCCGTAATGGCTAGTTCACTTCTCTTTACATGCTCAGTGTATGCCCTTTAACCAATTACAATTACAAAAATTTTAGATGGCTACTAAAGATATATATATGTAGGATGGGGTTGTTAAAAAAGAGTAAATACGTACTCAATGTATTGAGAAACCTCATCACAGTTCAATAAAACATATGCTCTTGCTGCTTTGTATTCCTCGTCAATGAGAAATCGCTTTTTCTCCTTCCCAAAATCTCGACTCAAATTTTTAAATATTGAAATTACATCTTCTTGCTCATCTTCACCAAAGCATTCATTGGCATTACGAGGCACATTTCTGCTTTTTGTTCTAACATGGTCCTCGAAATAATATGAACAAAACATTGATGCCTCTTCCATCAAATATGCATTTGCAATGGATCCCTCTACTCTTGCTTTGTTTTTCACATTAAGTTTCAACTTGCGAAGGTACCTTTCAAATGGATACATCCATCTATACTGCACTGGACCGGCGATTCTTGCCTCATAAGGCAAGTGAACCGGTAAATACTCCATAGAGTCAAAAAAAAACTTGGCGGGAATATGCGTTCAAGTTTACATAGGATAACAACTATATCTCTCTCAAGTTGTCCCATATCTGCATCCCCAGCCACAGTTGCAGTCAAGTCTTTGAAAAACAAACTTAGTTCTGTAAGTGCCTTCCACACTTGTTGTGGTAAGAGTTCACGAAATGCAATTGGTATCAACCTCTGCATAAACACATGACAATCATGACTCTTCATACCAAACAACTTCAGTTTCTTCATATCAATACAACGACCCAAGTTTGATGCATAACCATCTGGGAATTTAAGTTTATTCACCCAATCGCACAAACAAGCTTTAGACTGTTTATCCAACATGTAACATGCTTTCGGATACTTTCCAGTTGCATCATCACGCTTCAAATCGGGTCTACGACAATAATCATTTAGCTCCGCTCTAGACTTAGGAGTGTCCTTAGTCTTTAGTGGCACATTTATAACTGTGTTAAACACATTTTCGAACACATTTTTTTCTATATGCATAACATCTAAATTATGTCGAATCAAATTAGAGCTCCAGTATGGCAAGTCCCAAAATATGCTTCTTTTTTCCAACAACACATTTTCAAAATTGATGTGTTAACAACATCTGCATCTAGCTCTGTCACCTTTTTTAAACCCAAAGTTTCCAACTCGCTAAGAAATTCCGACCCTTCACGTACAGCGGGGGGATCTCTTGTAACTGTTTGTCCTTTTATGAAGTTCACCTTATTTCTCCTATATACATGATCTTGTGGAAGGAACTTTCGATGGTTGTCAAACCAAGATTGCTTCTTGCTGCACTTTAGCGTGAATGCATCAGTTTCTTCCATGCTATGCGGACAAGCCAACCTTC